>CM052539.1:72961225-73000947 GCA_028533065.1 Trachops cirrhosus
AACTAGGGGGGTGGTGGAAATGGGAGGGAAGTGGGGAGGGATGGGTCGGTGGGCTGGGATGGGAGTACAGGACAGAAAAGCATACTGAAACAATGATTAAAATAAAATTTTAAAAAAAGAATAAAAATATCTGAGTTGTGGGAGAGAGTTTCTAAAAAGCACTATAATAAAATGTGGGCTCTTACTGGAATTTCTATGAACTATTCAGAGCCTCAAACATGTTGCTTTTTAAAACTATGTAATGGTAGTTATGACATGGAGGCAAAGGATACCTCCCAGATGCACCTGCTGTTGGAATGTGTAGGAGAATAGACAGATTGGCTGAGGCCAGCCAGCCTATATCTGGGCTCTGAGACAATACCATGTCAGATCCTGGAGTCTGCTTTACAGATGGCTGGCTGATTTTGGCAATAACAGCACAAGCATGGAAAGAGAACAGTAGAGTCAGCCAGAGCAGGCCAGAGGAAAAGGCAGAATCCCTGATGAAGACACAATGAGTAGTTTATGAATGTGCCTCAGACAAACTCCGGGAACTCTTTGAGCTGAGAGGAACTTGATTTTACTACGTCTGAGAAGTCACCCCAGCTATTTACAACACTTGCTGTTAGGGATTCTTCTATGACACAATGTAGTAGAAAATAACTGTAACTAGACACTCACACAGTCCCCCTGTCTGCCATGAATAATTTTTGGTCCTCTGAATTAATTTGTTTTAAAGACCTTTCTTACATAATTCATGTGCTATATTTGTCACAAAATGCTTCTAACTTTTATTTAACTTTAAATTTTGAAATATTTATAGATTCATAGGAAGTTGCAAAAATAACAGAGTGATCTGATATATGCTTTATGCCACTTCCCCCCAGGGTTACATGTTAACTAACTGTATTACAATGTTTAAACCTGAACATCGACAGTGGTAAAATATGTGTTTAATTCTATGCTATTTTGTCTCATGTAAATTTGTGGGACCACCATCAAAATCAAGATGCAGAACCAGTCCATTACCACGAAGATCTCCTACAGGAGATCTACATTTTTATAGTCATACTTTCACTCTGCCCCCAAATTAATCCTTCCTAAACCCTGGTAACCACTAATCAGTTATCCCTATTTATACTTTTGTCATTTTGAGAATGTTATATAAATCAAATTATATGGTATATGGTTTTTTTCACTTTGCATATTGCCCTTGAGATCTAAGCTGTTATATGTGTTAATTCATTCCTTTTTACTTCTCAGTAGTACTTTATGATATGAATGTACCACAGTTTGTTAACTACTTATCTATTATAGGACACTTTGATTGTTTTCAGTTTGGGCTATTGCCAACAAAGTTCCTATGAACATTCATGCAGAGAAAAAAAAAAGCACAGTCTAAGCTAACAAGTACTCTGGTTTATATTCTTTCACATATTGATGTGGTTCAAATAATTCATTTGTTCTCACATGACGAATAAATAAAGGTGTTTGCACAATATGCTCAGATCCAGGGTGAAAGGTGTGTGACGGTCACTGGTCAAGAAAGCAAGTCGATTAAGCACTCTGAACCCTGCGCTGCAGAATGGAAGGTCAGGAGAACTGTACCTTGAATTACTTACTGTACAGACAGAAACTCAGAACCATGCCACTAAGAAGACAGAAGGACAGGTGCCTATCCGGAACATGAAGGAAGTTGGTCTAGAAGCAAAGTACAGACATTGTGAGTTTGTAGAAACAGAACAATATAAGCAAAGACAAAATACTTTTTAATAATCCCATTCTCCCAGAGGTTATAAAATATGGTGTATGTTTAATATATTTGAAATTATTGAATTATCAAAAACATTAAAAATGACTTTAAAAAGTTATTCTATTTGATTTTTTCCTTTGGTAAAAATATTGTCAGACAATATTTTTTTAATGCAGAAATTTCCAATTCTCAATAGCTGTCATAATGCCAAGTAAAGAAGTTATTCATCCATGAAAGCTTCCTTTGTTGAAGTACAGATTGCATTATTTATACAATATGAATGTTTAATGAATGCATACAAATTCAAATGTCAATGTAGATAAAATAAAATTACATTTCTGTCAAGAAAAAAAGATTTTTCAATGAAGAACAAGACTTTGTTTTAAGATAAAAAAGTTAAAGAATAAATCCTAAATTGTTTTTTAAAGTAAATGACAAAGAAGTATATGTGGATTTCCTTAAAGTATCTTAAATACAAATGTGAAACCATATCTTTAAACAATGAATGGGGTACTTGTTTCACTTTGTATTTTAGAGACTAAATTAAAACAGCACATTTTATCCCATATCATAAAAAAATCATGCTTAAAATCATTATTGTAAGGATAATAAATAATATTTTTATGCATCCAGACTAATGTGGCATGAGCTTTAATGACTCAGATTGTTTTTAATGACACACTTGAGCAGAACTGGCATTCATAGAAGAATATGACCATACATATGACTATACAATTAAAAGTTTCTGTGAAATTATATTTCAATTATTTATAAAATATTTTGGAAATAAAATATTATACCCAGGTTTGTTATTCCAAGGTATTTATTCCTTTGAAGGTTGCATGAGAAGGCATAACAAAAGAAAATTATCAGATTCTTTCCATTTATTTTCTATTATCACAGTACAAGGAAGAACTTTTTGTGGAAAAATTTTCAAAAGATTTACTGGATAACATGGAAGTCACATGGAAGATGATTTAGTTTGTCACCACAGATGTTTTTCATCATTTATTCTTTCTGTAAACAAAGCAAATTGGTGATTTCTGCCATACTGAGAACCTAACTGATGAAACACTTCTCTGCTTGAGACCTCTGCTAGCTGTTCCTGTCTAACTAAAATTCCCACCACTAAGGCATTTTCAGTGAATAGTCCACAAAGACTTTGACAATATCCTGTAAACTGAGCTTTATTAAGTATAAAGTGCTGAGAAGGTTGGAAAGTTTTAGGGAAAAGGAGTTGGACAGGCTCCCTTACCATTTTTCTCTGGTAATAATCTGACCTGTGTTGTTTGAAAGATTGATACATTGTCATTAAGTATATAAATCCCAGTTGCTATACATGGTGGAGTAAGGAGCTACTTAGTTGTCCATGTGAGAAACCACTAAGGTGCAAATCAATGCATACAGTTTGCAACATTTGCACATGTGAATTGCAGTTTGAGAGCAGTATAATGATTATTTCAGATGCAAGAGAGAGCAAGCTAAATTAAAATAATATTTAAAAAATTAATTTACTGGCTTATATATCAGAAAATGTTAAGCACATTCTGGGCCTGGGACTTAAACAATGTTACAAGACACAGTTTATTTTTAGCACTTCAAGGTCTTTGTCCTATACTGATTTAATATCACCCTGCATGTCACAACAAAGGAGAAGCTTATCTCTCACCCAATTCCAAGACCTGCTTTAGTTTACAAATTCAGATTCTTCACTGAGAAGAAGGTGGGATATCCTGGAGAAAATTATATACTATCAAGCTTTATTCTATAATAAATAATAAAAATGCATTATACTACAAAACTATATTCTACTTTTCAGCAGCTACTTACCAGAAAGAACTGTAGGAGGAGGGATTGTAGGATATTACTGGTTACTGGCTCAAAATGCTTTAATTCCTGAAGACCAAAATTTCACTTTAGTCTGTTAAGATTTCTCCTTGTTAAGTAGTCAATAAATGATACCACATTTCTTGAAACAGAAGAGATTAGAGCCATATCAATACTTGAGAAATGAAAGTATTTAATTCTCCTATTTCAGTTGTGCAGAAGAGTGGTAAATTTTAGGCTGTGAGAATTAATAAAGCTATAAATTCTAATTGACATTTATACAATACGCCATCTAATAGTGGAACAGTACATTCTTTTTCAAGCTCCCACAGAACCATCACCATGACAGAAGACATCATGAGCCAGAAGAAAAGTACCAAATTCAAAAGAATAGAAAAGAGACAAATATGTTCTCAGACAACAATGTAATTAAACTGGACATCAAAACAGAGACAGCTGGGAATTCCCAAATATTTGAAATTAAAAAATAAACTACATACACCAAAGAAAAAAGTCTCAAGGTAATTTTGGAAAACTTGGAAAAACTAAATGAAAATGCAACTTATCAAAATCTATGGACTGCAATGAAAGCAGTGCTTAGAACATTTATAGTATTAAATGTATATATGAAAAGGAATAAATATTTAAACTCAATATTCTAAGTTTCTACCTTAGGACGTGAGAGGGAAAAATCAATTTAAGCTTTGAACAAGCAAGAAATAAAAATGGAACAGAATTTAATATAGTAAAAAACAAGATTCACTATAAAATATCAACAAGATCAAATGGTGATTCTTTAAAAGATAAATAAAATTGTTACATGTCTAGTCAAACTAATTCTGAAAATAAAAAAGAAAAAGACACAAACTACCAATATCAGAAATGAAAGAGGAATCATTCTTACTGATCACTTGAACATTAAAAGGATTTAAAAATACTGCAAAAACTCTATGTTTGCTAATTTAATCATTTAGGTAAAATGAATCAATTCCTTGGAAGACAAAAACTACAAAAATTCATACAAGAAAAACTATATAATTTAAATTTAGATATATATATGTGTGTGTATGTGTATATATAGAATGAATGCCATTATTAATCAACAATGTTCCAAAACAGAAAGCATGGACCCAGATGGTTTCACTCATGAAATCTACCATTTAAGAATGAAATTATATCAGTTCCTTAGAGTCTCTTCCAGAAAATAAAAGTAGAAGATACACTTCCTAATTCAATGAAGACACCATTCCTCTAATACCATGTCCAGAGTAAACATGACTATAAAGAAAAATTAGAGCACCAACTGGTGTGGCTCAGTGGATTGAGCGCCAGCCTGTGAACCAAAGGGTTGCTGGTTGGATTCCCAGTCAGGGCACATGCCTGAGTTGTGGGCCAGGTCCCCCGTGGGGGACACGTGAGAGGCAACCACACATTGATGTTTCTGTCTCTCTCCCTCCCCCTCTCTCTAAAAATAAGTAAATAAAATCTTTTTTAAAAAGAAAGAAAAATTAAATACCAATAACTCTCATAAACAAAGATGCAAAAATCCTCAACAAAATATTAATAAATTGAATTCAACAATGTTTAAAAAATTATGAACCACAACCAAATGATAAAGTATAAAAGGTTGGTTCAATCTTCGAAAATAAAGTAATCTACCATATTTAAAGATCAAGAAACAAGTCATATGGTCATATTGTTTGACTTGAAAAAAGCACTTAACAAAAAAAATGATCATTCATGAAAAGACAATCTGCAAACTAAGAAGAAGGAAACTTCCTCAACTTGATAAAGAACATCTACAAAAAAGTTTTAGCTAACATCATACTTTATAGTGAGACACTGGATAGTATTTTTCTCCTAAAATCAGAAATAAGGCAAATATGTCCTCTCTCAAAGCTTTTATTTGGTATTTTCCTAGCTACGGCACTAAGAGAGGAAAAGAAAACTTACACGGATTGGGAAGGAAGAATTAAAACTTTGTTGGCAGATAACTTAATTGTCTAGATAGAAAATACCAAAAAATCTCCAATTACTAATAGTAATAAACAAGTACAGAAAGGTTATAGGTACATACAAGGTTAATATATAAAAATCAGTTACTTGCATTTATACTAGTAATGAACAATTGGAATTTAAAGTTTAAAAAGATAATATAATTTAAATAGCACCAAAAATAAAATATTCAATACTTAGGTATAAAGCTAATAAAATATATACAAAATCTCCATGAAAAATCCATCAAACTCTAACAAAAGGGATAAAAGATCTAAATAAATAGAGAGCTCTTGTGTGTTCCTGGATATTGCTAAGAGATCAGTTCTTCCCAACATGATCTGTAGATTAATTGCAACTCCAATCAAATGCCAGTAAGCTCTTCTGTAGATAACAAAACGATTCTAAAGTTTGCATGGAAAGACTGAAGACCTAGACTAGTCAACGTAATCCTGAACAAACTGGTAATCAAGACAGTGCAGGACTTACAAAAGAATAGACACATAGATCAAAGGAATAGAATGGAGAACCCAGAAATAGACCCACACTAATACAGTCAACAGAGTTGAAAAAGAAGTAAAGGAGATTCAAAGGATCGAAAGAATAGCCTTTAAAGAATCAGTGCTGGAACAATTATACACGCAAAAAAAATGAACTTGGATACAGACTTAACATCTTATACATAAATTAACTCAAAAAGTATTAAAAACCTAAGTATAAAATTTAAATCTATAAAACACTCAGGATAAAATCTGTGACCTTTAGTTCACTAATGAGTTTTTAAATAGAATACCATAACTGAAAGAAAAAATTGTAAGTTGAATTTTATTAAAGTTAATAACTTGTGTTCTGTGAAATACATTGTAGAGAATAAAAAGCAAGCCACAAGTTGGGTGAAATATATTTGCAAAGCATATATTTGATAAAGTACTTGTCTCCCAAGTATCCAAAAACTTCTAAAATTCAACAAGAATACAAACAACCAATTTTAAAATGGGTAAAATATCTGAAAAAAATTACTAAAGATACACAGATGTTAAATAAGTATATAAAAAGTTGCTTCATATCATTCGCAATTAGATAATTGCAAATATTAAAACCACAATGAGATACCAATACACAACAATTAGTATGGTTAAAATACAAAAACGAAAAAACCCAACAATATCAAATGTTGACAAGGATGTTACACCATAGCAGCCCTTATAAAAATGACACAGCCAATTTGAAAGATACTTTTCAGTTCTTTCAAACCATCATCTCACCATGTAATCCAGCAATCTCAACTGCACTCCTAGTCATGGACCAAACTGATTTGGAAACTTAGGTTTATACAAAAGCCTGCATGAAAATTTTATAACAGCTTTATTCAAAATTTTCAAGTATTGGAAACAATGAAAATGTACTTCAGTAGGTGAGTGGATAAATAAACTGGTACAGCCATTTCATGAAATATTATTGAGCAATAAAAAGAAACGATCCATAGTCATTCAACAACTAGACAAAGAACATATATGAATATGAATGACCCACGGACATGGACAACAGTGTGAGAATTGATTGTGGAAGTGGGGGTGGGGCAGAGAGGGCAAAGGGAGAAAAACTGGTACAACTGTAACAGAATAATAATAATAAATGATTTTTAAAAACTTGAATGAATTTTAAATGTATATAGATAAAGTGAGGGAGCCAGTCTTCAAAGGCTACCTACTTTATGATTCTGATTAAAAGATGTTCTGATAAAGGTAGAACTAGAGCAACAATAAAAAGAATTAGAATACTATAATTGGGAGAACATGACATTAGGTATTAATCAAAACATATAGAAAATTTTAAAAATTATTCCAGGAGTTTGGAGAATCCAAGGATGGAGTGCAGAATGTGACAAGACAACATAACTGCACTGCAAACGTGTGAGAGAACCTGCAAGGAGGAACTGGGGGAAAGTGCCAAACAGTGGAGTTTATATGGCTAATGGCAAAAGAAACTCTACATAAGTACTGAATTATACTCAATAAAGCAATTTCCTAGTGACAGAGGCTAACAATTGTGATACTGCTGTGTGTGTACACTGGAACTGAATAATTAAGCAAATGGATGGCAGATGGTGGAAGCCAGGTTCCTCGCTATTAAACTAAGAGTTTACAGGTAAACAAGTGGAGGCTATAATGATCTAAATAATGGGTTAGTGTTGGATACATCAGTACGAACTTACATTATTCTTAACATAGATGCAAGCAGTTATATATAGAAATATTTACATATACATATATATAAGCATTAGTATACACATACATATTTCTGTGTTACCACAGCTGAAAGGCTTAGGAGCAACTATAACCAGTAGCAATGAGCATATTTAGCACCCAAATCTCAGTTTCTAATACCATTCTTTAATAAAAGGAACTAGGGCTCCTTGGAACTGAATCTAGAAACAAGGACAGTGAATAAATATGCCAGGTGGTTGCAGAGCAACTAATCGTGTAAGAAAGGGAGTGTTAATCACACACACACGATGATGGAGGGATGTCAAAGAGACACAGGAGCCAACTGAAAGAGCACCTGATGGCCAGTGCAGGAACAATCTAGCAAATTAACAAGCACAGTAATACTTAATTATAGCCAGAAGTATAAAATGATATGCATGTTCCATACAGGTAGAAAAAAAGACTAATCAATAAACAAATATAGCAGAAGAGACAAATCCGTAGTGCAGAATTCCAAATAATTTATGTAATCTATTCTACCCTCAAGGAGGTGGAGTATAAATCCCTGCTCCTTAAGTGTGTTCTTTCCAGAGTGACTTCTTCCCAAAGAGCATAACATGGAAAGGAGCAGGGGGAGGAACCTTAGCACACAGGAACTTGGCACACGCTGTTTCCACCAAGTGATCAAAGTTAGCATCAACAGTGATAAGTCCTGTGGGTATAATGTGATGGTAATGGAACTTATCGCAAAAATAATGAACTCTGTGGTCTTCCTCCCAAGGACACATAAACTCCAGCATAATCATGAAAAAAAAATCAGATAAACTCAAATTGAAGGACATTCTATATAACATTCAACCACTACTCATCTAAACTATCAAGGCCAATTTTTTAAAAAGGAAGAAAGAATCAAAGTATAAGAAACTGCAACAATCAAAAAGAGGGGCAAGTGCGCATCAGTAGATGAGTGGATAAAAAACTTGTGGTATATTTTCATAATTGAATAGTACTCAGCCACAAAAGAAAGGAAATCTTACCTCTTCCAACAGCATGGATCGACCTGGAAAAGCATTAAGCCAAGTGAAACACTCATAAGCCAGTCAGAGAAAGAGAAATACCATACTATTTCACTTATGTAGAATCTAATGAACAAAAAACCTAGCAAATAAAATAGAGTCATAGATACAACAGACAGACTGACAGCTGTCAGAAGGGAGGAAGTTTGCAGGGCTGAGTGAAAAAGGTGAAAAGATTAAGGATAAAAAACCTCATAGACACAGACACGGTATGGTGATTACCAGAGGGAAAGGGCAGTGGGGCAGTAGAGGAGGGTAAAGGGGGAATAGATGGTGATGGGAGGAGATTTGACATAAGGGGTGAACACAGCACAATGCACTTGAAACACATAATTTTATTAACATCATCCCAATAAATTCAATATTTTTTTTCAATAAAGAAGCTAAGGATATGTGACAACTAAATGCAATGTGCTATTTTAGATAGGACACTGGAACAGCAAGAGAATATTAGGTGAAAAGCAAGGAAAGGTGAATAAGACATTAACACACTGTATTAATATTTCTGTATTAATTTTAACATGCATACTATAAAAAATAATAAATGCAGTCACTTTAAAATGGAGTTGTAGCTGCCAATCCAGAGGAACTGCCTTGCAGGTCTCACTCCTCAAACCTTAGGAAGGTTAAAACTGAGCAAAATAATCTTTGGGCTGTGCCTGAAGCAACATTGTATCCCATACAACTCTGCGAGACAGCATGAAAGCAGATACGACTAATGGACTGAAAATTAAATACAGCCTTTAGAATTAACCTCACAATGTTCGCTTATCTGCATTTACAGAAAAGCCTTCCTTCTATTGATGTAATTATTCCCCTTGATTGATATAATTTTCTCCTTCATTAATATAATTGTTCCCCTTCCCTTTTTCAAAAAAAAAAAAAAAAAATCTTGCCTTTGTTCCTAAGGGGAACATTGGGTTTCTTTCTGAATTAGTGCTTCCAGAATAGCTATTTTCTTGGATCTCAAATAAATGCTTGTTTCCCCTCACTTTGGACTTTTATTTTTAGGTTAAAAGTACCATATAAAAGCAAGATGTTAATAATCAGGAAAACTGTGTGAAATATAATGTAACCCTTTACTATATTCTCACTTTTCTCTGTAAATGTTAAGTATTTTCTAAAACTGAAGTTTATTAAGAAAGAAAATTTTAAAAAAATAAGCAGTATAAAGGAGGACTAAACACAACAACAAAAAAAGGAATTAATTCCTGGAGGGCAGGCCCCTTGTAGTACAGGCTTCCCCTGCTAGGTGAGTGTTCTAGGAACCTATCTGTACCAGTGTACCAGTGTTGTTGTGAAAGGCTGTGTTTGGCTTCAGTTAATTTTTTTTGAAGACTCAATATGTTTGCCCATTTCCTGATGGGTGATTTACGGGCAAGCACACCTGCCCACATCATGCTGAGTGTTCAGCAGTTTTTGACTAAAAACAGCATGGCCCCCAGGCCCCACCCTCCCTATTCACCTGATATCTCCCTAAGTGACTTTTTTTTCCCCAGATGAAAAAAATCCTCAAAAGGAAACATTTTGCTGACCTTGAAGAGGTGAAACAAAAAACCCTCAGACGCACTAAAAGGCATCAAAATTGACAAGTTCAAAAACTGTTTTGAGAAGTGGATAAAAAAGTCTCGATACGTATATTGCATTAAATGAATAGTACTTTGAAGGTGACTGATCTTTAAACATTTAAGAATACACATTTTTTAGAAATAAATTCAGCGTATTTTTTGGTTCCCCCCATACACTAAAATTATCTTTCATGAGGTTCACCTTATGAAATATAAAAATAATTGTCAGCAACTTTTATGAATTCTCCATAGAAGAAAAAATTCTTGCTATGCTCCTAACAAAGGAATCCTTTAACAAAATAAACTTTAATGACATATATAAAAGAAACCTAAAACCCTTTCTACAGAGAGTGCCTTTACTGAGATGTTAATGAAAAGGAAATAAACCACATTTGAGCCTCATCTTCTCAATGTTCTTATATCAAACTTTTCATATCTTTTCTCCTCTTGTATTATTTATGATTTTCCTCAATGAGTATCATTCAAAATCATATAACATTAGTTTAGGAGTTGTTACTAACTTTAGCCAGGAGTTTAATTAAGATTTGTCTCAGATTCCTCAGGAATGATTGGTTTCAGATTTGCTTACCATCTGTTTAAAAGGGAAAACACTGGAAAATACTGTTGGTTGTTTGCAAATTCAAGAGTTTCCCAGATGATACCTGAAATTGGTCCCCATACAGAAAGGGGAAGGATAAACCAAAGAAAGAGGCAGACCACACCAAATTGGTAGATGGCAGTTTTAATAAGCAAGAAAACTTATAAGCCTTGTCTTGGGTGGTCAGAGAATCTTAAAAGCTTACAGAGAGGCCTTAACCAGGTTTAGTCACGCATAGTTTGGGTGGTGTCGATAACACATCATCTGAAGGTTGCATCGGTTGATATGGCACTAGCTATGCAACTGGTGGGCAGACCGTACTTTCCAAGGACAGGGGAAGGGGTGATCCGATCGCCTGGGTCACTGGTCAACTGTACCATCCTCTCAATGACCTCCTCCAACAAATACTGTCACAATGGAATATCCAAAACTGCCAAACTTACAGAGAAACGTACAAAGAAAAAGGAATTTATTGAAGAAAAAGCTCCTGGTCCTATTGTAAAGAGAAATGTGAACAAACAGTATATTGGCCTCTAAGGCTCACTGAAATTTGATGAGGCAGTGACAGCCAAAAAAGAACAATGATGAGTCCAGAAAAAGCATATGTTTTTATCTGAAAAAAAACAAAGGAAATTATGTAATTTCCAAAAGGTAATATATGTGTAGTGTATACAAAATACATAATTTTTGTGCATGAGAAAAAGCCTACGCCATATTCTGAAAAAAAATACTTTGAAATCAGTCTAATCACATTCTACCTAATTAATATTACCCATATCTCATTGTTAACAATTCAGAATTAAATTCTCCCAAGATGGCAGAAGAGTAAGTGGAACTATACAAACCTCTCCTGGGCCCAAACCAGAATTACAACTAAATTGAAAAGAAACCATCCTGAATAACCTACTGAACACTAGCAGGAGAGAAGCCTTATAACCATGGACAGACGAAAGAAACCACTTCACCACAGTCAGACTAGGAGGGAGTGCGGAGGATGCTCGAGAGGGCTGGCTGGATTCCCACCAATGGCAACTGAAGTTTTGGAGGGGTATTTCAGTGACTGGGGATTCACCCTGAGAAGTATGGGGTCTAAACCCCAAGCTGGTCTCCCCAACCTAGAATACCAGAACTGAGAAAAGAACCCAAATAATATCTGCTGTGAAAAGCAGTAGAGTTTCTACCTGCCAGAGATGGCTGGAGAAGCAGAGAGACACTTAAGGGCCAGAGCACAAAATTTTGTTGATGACCACTTACCTGGGCTCTGGCAGACAGAGGTCAGAGTATACTAGAGATGCATGAGGAGAGACTGGGGTTGGTGGTCCTGGGGAGAGAACTGAAAGATCAGCTGCTATGATCCCTGTGCTCAGTCACTCCCCATATTACAGAAGGTGTCATTCTCAGGCAGAATACTCCCCACCATGTGGCAGCAGCCTAGACGGAAGCAATAGCTACACCCACAGGAATCCCTCTCACCCCACCCTGTGAAGCTTAAGCCAGGCTGCTGAGTAAAGTTGGAAGCTGTTTCAGTGATTAAATCTAATAGCAAAGACAGGTATCTGGAATCTCTGAGACTTTAGATGATTTTCCTGTAGGCCGGGTGCTGGTAAAACCCAGCCTTGGTATGCATTCTGGTTTTTCTGCACACACCCAAGCCCAATAGAGGGAGCCAGCAGCTGTGGATTGCTGATAGGTCCAAACAGGTTGCCCAGGGCCAGTCACAGGCAGCATCTGACATAGGTCAGCACCAGAGTCTTTGCAGATCTACCTAACACATAGAAACAAGCACACAAAAAAAGCAGCCAAAATGGGAAGACAAAGAAACAGGCACCAAATGAAAGAATAAGAGAAACCTCCAGAAGAAGAACTAAATGAAATGGGGGCAAGCAATATATCAGATAGAGAGTTTAGAGTAATGATTATAAGGATACTCAGCAGCATATAAAAATACAGAGAAACCATAAAAAAGGACCAATCAGAAATAAATAAGGCACTATCTCAAATAAAGAGTTCAATTAAAACTAGCTAGCTTAGATAGGAATTTATTTTCACACATTAAAATACTTGTTTAATTCAGGTTCAAAAATTCATTTAATCTGTCCTTTTAGATATCTCAATATTAATGATTCATCAATTGATTTCTCCTTGAATGTTTGTGAAAGACCTATAAGTGAGTTGATACAAGTTAAATCACTAGAATAAAATTCATAGTTTTTTTTCTATTAGACAACTAGCTTTTGTTATAAGAATAAATTGAAAGAATCCAGAGAGGTTGCATTAAATCCAAGTGACTTTTATAAAGAAAAAGAAAAGGCTTCACAACACCAATGTTACATAAAATTTCAGAGTTTCAAGTAAAAGAAAGCTTGAGATAGGTTTGATGAATCTTTTTGTTCAAATTCAGACCTAATCATGTCTCCTAAAGGAAGACTTATCAGCAAGATGTTCAAAAGAAAATATTGACTTGCTCATATAAAGCTTTAAATCTCCTACCAAGAAATCTGAAAAGACTAAATAAGGATTTTGTCTTTTTTTGTGAGGTGAAGGAATAAAGCAACCTTAGAAAACTAAATACTGTCATTATAGATTAGTGAAAAGACTTGCTCTCTTCTTCAAATAAAGCATCTTTACAACTATAATGTGTTATTTTTATCTGAAGGCCACAAGTAAGAATAATATTACCAAAAATTATGTCATATGTAATTTTGCATTTATTAAAAAACTAAATGTTGTTACATACACATTTTTTGAGCATCACTATGAGTTATTTCCAAAAGAAAACATTGCTTAGTGAGGGAAGCTTTTAATTTTTTTCTTTTTCCTCTTTTCTCTGGCTTTACTATTATTTCACTTTCTTTTCTAAACATTACATTTATTAGAAACCTAGTGTTAATTCTTGATGATTTGGCCGGCTTGTAAAAAAAAGTTAGGACAATTTATTTAACTTTATTTGAGAATGAAGAAATCTCTGTTGATCTAAATCACATTATTGACAGAACAATGCAATGACAGATGATTTGAGGGCCACTAGCCTGGAGTTATCTTTCATAGTCTGAAATCCCCACTCTTTTCTCTTTGATTAAGGAACCAGTTTCTAGAAGGCTGCTACTAAGATATGAATATGCTACTTCACTATCAGTTTTTCTATAACTAATTATTGAGTGTTCCTTTGGATTACTTCATTGTTATCACTAAAGTGTGTTCCCCACTAAGAAGTAAGATACTCAAATTATGGGTCTCTCTTAGAAATTCAGGCTTAGACATAGCAAGACCATGAGAAATCCCAGCAGTTCATAGGGTACAAAAAAGAACCAAAGAGCAAGGAGGCTCTTTGGATCTTCTAGACCCAAGTCCAACATGAGTATTGGGTAGGGGGATGGGTTCCCACTACACCAACAGACACCCAGAGTATTTAAGAATTCACCTTAATTCTGATACCATCTACCTGGAGATAGCATCAGTTTATGTGGGTTAGGATTGAGTCCTACACCAAAAAGTCCATATTAAAGCTGAATTTGTTAGACTGTCAATCAAGAAAGAGCTCATAACACCAGAACAACTTTGGAGAATCAATATGTAGGGCATGCCTTAAGCACAGACTCAGTTCTCAACCAAGTCTGAAAAAAGTTTTGTAATTTTTTCCTGTCTTCTATGAATATGGAAAAACAAACACCCACAATCTAAACTAGCAAGGAGAATCTTTAAAATATAGGTGAGGATTTTAATTTAGCTCCTTGTTTCATTGGATTCCATGGTTAATTTTGACATAAGTAAGATATGGTAGAGCTGATGATATTAAATAAAAGTGTGCTAGGTTCTCCAATTTAATCTAATTTAAAATTCTTAGAAGTTCTATCTTGTCTGAGATGTTATGTAATTTTACCAAGAAAGAGACCAATTCTCATATTATGACATTTTCATCACTATCTCCCTGAAAATCTTCTCCCTTTGTCCCTGGAAGTTGAGAGAATGCAGGTTTGTGTGGTGATAAAACTCGTCCTCTTTCCGCCACAGCATGCAAATAAAATAATTCTCTCATGCTTTCTGTGAGACCTTAGAAGTGTTTCTCTTTCCTTGGTACAAGACACTTGAGGTAAAAATAAGGGGGGCATCATTAAAAATTATTTATTTTTTGTCAAAAATGGTTTAAAGAGTTGTCTTTGTTTTCTTTATTCAGTTGCTAGCACCAATCTGAACATTTCACTACTGTTTTCACAGCTACCTTCTGAGAGATTCACCAGTCTCAGACAACTTTCCTCAGTAAGGACTGCAGCACTTCAACTGCTCATGAATTTAGGAAGATTTTTTAGTTATTTTTGGTAGCACTTTCTTACTAACTATTACCTTATCATAATACAGTGAATTTCCAGATATCACAGAAATGTTTCCCCTGCTCACTTAAATTACTTAACTCTAACATTTTGGCTCAAGCAAGGGATGCTCATCTTTAAAATATTACACACTGTTTACGAGAGCTATGAATAAAATAGAAATCAGTCTTTATTTTTATTTACTCTGAAACTTGAGTATATGAGCATACATATTTCGCAATTGTTTTTGCCAACCAGTATTCCAAGCCTCAAGTTGTATACAGCCAATATCTAGCCCTTATTGTATATTATCATGTCTTTTTCCTACAATGGGCTTTTCTCAAGGTTCCCGAACAAGCACACTGTAAGAATCCTGCAAAAATCTCACCATTTAACATTTCCTTAGCAAATGCCTTTAGGTTTTTCTATACCTATGTTCTAGAAAGGTACATATTAGATATGGTATAATAAACTCAGTGCTGCCACTGAAGGAGATGAGAACAATGCTTGGTATGAAGAAGCTTATTATACTCACACGTCCCAGAGAGGGTCACCACATAGAGTCACAGGTGGGCAAGAGGTAGGGTGGTCAGGAGGTAGAAGACAGGAGCTAAGGTGGAGAGTGTGGGCCACAGTTTTATTGGGGTTTCCATGGGAAAGGCAAGACGGAGCAGAGTGAACAGTTCAGGATTATCTATTTTGAACAACTCCAGCAGGCTTTGGGCTATGGAAGTGGTCTTCAGTTGCCTGGTGTCTGGGCCCAGGACGAGGTAGGACAGGGAAAATATTGGCTTGGTGTGAGAAGGTACCTGGGGGTACAAACTCAGGATTGATTGGTTTGGATATGAAAAGCAGGCTCACTAGCAAGTTGTTATTATCTTTGGAAATTAGCTAGCTCTGGGAGGGAAAATTTCTCCTCAGCCAGAAAAGATATTTTAAAATGCCAAAATATTATAATATGAAGGAAAATAATACACACACCAATATAAACCAAATTTCAAAAAGATATATATCTTTGAAAACATCTCCAGCCAATGTTCATATTGAGAAAAACTATAAATTTTCATCCACAAGATGCATACAATATTTTTAATTTAAAAAAATGCAGAAAAATCTTGAGTTACACTCCAAAAAGAAATGTTGAACTGTCAGAATCAGGTGAAGATATTTATTTAAAATGCCATACATGGGATAAGCATCAGGTATATCATATACAAAACATCTTTTATTATAAACTATTGCTTGGTGGTGAGAACATCATGTTTTAAGTTTCTTAAATTCTTACATGATAGTATGTTAGTGTGTTACTTATAGGCATTTCTCTATATTTTAGTTACATTTTAGAAAATGTGTTGAAGTGTGGGTTTTCATGAAATGCCTTATTTTTGCCACTTAAGAATAAAGAAAAATAGGGTCTTAGTTAGTGTTTCCATGCAGAACATCTAATTTTCAGGAAGAGATTACTGGCATTCAATGGAGACAACTATATTTGCTGAAAATTATTTTAGGGCCCCAAAGTACCAATACCATCAGTTAAATTATAATGCAGGACGGTTATCTTCATTCTCTCTATGACTACCAGTTCTAAGCTTGTAAATGATACTAGTGCCATTTTACTTAAACCTAAGTTCAAGCAAAAAACTTTTCTAATTTCTTTTCCTCCATATCTGTATTTGTCATCTGTGGTTTCCATCTGTTGTTTATTTACTCAATCTAATTCCAGAAGAACTTCCTGATTTTCCTCTGAGAAACTACCTTCCACCAGTTCTGGGATTGGGAGTGCAGTTTGATTTCATCTCTTATTTCCCTCATGGGCATTTGATGCTTATATATGCAATCAAACTACTGCATTACCTTAACAAGCACTGATTGGCTCACAAATGGATAGGTGACCCAAGCAAAAGCAGTAAAAAGTTTAGATATTGTTTTGCTTGAATTATTGGAAAAGAACTGATTGTTCTTTCCTTTTTTATATTTAAGATAGGAAGCTATAAGCCAAATTATTTTGGAAGTCATCTTGCCGCCAGGTAGAAGAGCTTTTATAAAAACACATAAAAGCAAGAGTAAATTGAATCCTAATGATACCATCTGAGTCCATGGTTCCAGGTATGTCTGAAGTCCAGACATCCTTCTAGATACAGACGTGAAATTTTTGTTGTTGTTGTTTAACACATGTGCAATAAGAGTTCTGGGTGTTTCAGAACATCTTTTAGGTTAAATTAAAATGTATTTTGATTTGGTCTTACCCACTAGATACTCAAGAGAAAAAAGTATTTTCAAACATTAGATACTAAAATATAATCATGGAGGATGCCATTTTATTGGATTTAATGAACACAAAAAAGAGAGAGAAAACAGTGATACCATCCATTATCCTCCATTTGAACTCCTATCTGTGATTCTAATGGGGAAAATACTCCAAGGGCATATACCGTAGTGACCAATAGTGAGGCTCTGAAGCAAGACATCTAGAATTTAAATGGCAGCTCTACCCTTCATCAGCTATGTGGCCTTAGGAAAGTTACTCTGTGCATGAGTGTTCTCATTAATAGAATTGAGGCAATATTACATGGGATTACTTCAAGAAATAATTAAGATAATATATGTAACATACTTAAAGCAGCAGCACGCATATTGTTCATAGTTAATAAATGCCAGGCCCTGACCGATGTGGCCCAGTTGGTTGGGCATTATCCCACAAACCACAAGGTCATGGGTTCAATTCACAGCCAGGGCATATGCCTAGATTGTGGGCTCAGTCCCTGGTCAGGGTGCCTATAAGAGACAATCCACTGATGTTTCTTTCTCATATCAATGTTTCTCTCTTTTTCTCCCACCCTTCTCCTCCCTCTAAAAAAAAACAAATACTTTTTTAAAAATGCCTGAATCTGAGTATTATTTTTCACTAAAGGTATATATTATTTTCACTTATTCAATTATTATGTATAATTATAATACAAAGAATGCCTCCTAAATCTCTTATGATTGTAATAATCTCTCTTGCATATTTATCTCCCTTCCAAAATCTTTGTCAATCATAGCAAGCAAGGTTCTGATGGGTCCATTCATCTCATAGCTTTGATATTTATTGGATTTACTACGTTCAAAGCTTTGCCTGCACACTAGAAACATAATAACAGGTAATAATTAAAAAAGGTTGTTCTTCCCATGGAATGCACTTTCTACAGGTGACATAGAAACCAAAGTCAAGTCCTTATTTATAATTTTGAAAAATATTATGCAGAAGAAACACAAAATTATTTAAGAACATATTCTGGGGTACCTGCTCTAGGTCTGGAAATTCAAAGCTTTTCTTTAAAATTGGTTTTCAGTTGAGTACTTCAAAATAATAGGGAAAGGAACAAATGAATATGGGGAGTAAGTTGTGAGAAAGACCATCTTTGGGAAGGAAAATGTTAGCATGTTGAAGGGATAAGAAGGCTATTCTAACCCAAAGCACAAACAAAAAATGTAAGAATGGCAAAAGAGGAAATTCATAAGCTAAGTAAAAAGTAAAGTCACACAGGAACTTTAAAGCATATAAATAGGCTTTGATTTAGTCATTTTTAATACAATAAAAGAAACTGAAATCCTTTGAAGGGTCTTTTTTTAAAAAAAATTATAAACAGTCACCCTGGTAGATTGTACCTAAAAAGGGTAGAAGAGAGTAAAACAGAACAGAGGAAAGGTTCAAATCTATTTCTACATAGTTGTAATAAGATACAAGTAAAGATGAGGCATATTTTGAAGGAGAAATAGAGAGAAATTAATGGGTTAATGATACATTTAGGAGTTAGAATCAACTGGCTCTGACAACTAATATGGGAACTGGCAGAAGAATATAAGGAGAATATTCAAAGATGCTTACAGGTACCTGGATTTTTACAAGGTTAATGGTATAAATTAACTTTGTAGTTTGTAGTAAATTGCCATTCACTAAGATAGGAACACTATTAAAAAGAAGAGCTTTCCATTCTGGAAGGGAAGGTAGAAGATACTGAGAAGGGAAGACTCACTCTGCAAAGACCAGAATACACACACACACACACACACACACACACACACAACATCCTTTTTCAGGACATCGAAGGAAAATTTGTAAATACACTACTAAAACTTTCCTTTCAAGAGTTAAGGAAGAAGAGAAAAAGACAAAAAAGCTAGAAGAAAACAATGATATCATAACAGATATCAATGAAATAAAGTGCAGAGATACAATAGAAAAACACAATGGATTCAAAAATAAGTTCTTTGAAATAAATAAGGAAATTGATAATCCCTAGCAAAGCACAGTAAAAAATAAATGACCAATCTCAGGAATAAAACTGTGATATCACTATATACTTTTAATTATAAAAAATAAAATATTTTGAAGAAAAGCATAACAATAAATTTGATACTTAATGAAAAGGACAAATGCAAAGTATTTTATCTGACACAATAATAAAGAGCTGTGAAATATAACCAGAGACACTTTAATTAAAAACAACCTGACAGTAACCAGAGGGGAGGTGGGAGGGGATAATGGGGGGAAAAGGGTGAAGGTTTTCAGGAGCATCTATAAAGGACTCATGGACAAAACTAACGAAGAGTAGAATCAGAGGAGGAAGGTGGGAATGGCTGGTGTGGGAGGGAGAGATGGGGGGGAAAGGCAGACAACTGTACGTGAACAACAACAAAATAATAAAAAAGAAAAAACAAAAGAGTTGTGAATAGTTCTAGGTCTGTTAAATAAAGTGAATACGTGTAGAGAACCTTCCCCAAAGAGCAGTTGGCTTCACTAATGAATTAATTCTTTCAAACCTTTCAGGATGAAATAAAACTCTTTTTACACAGACTGCTCCAGAAAATAGAGGAAATATTCCAATATATTTTATAAAAATATCATACTACTAATTCCAAATCTTACTAGCATATTGCATGAAATTACACACCACTATCTCTCAGAAACATAGCCACAAAAATCTTAAGCAAATTATATTTTTAAAAATCTTTTTAAAAAATAAGAGAATAAGTCCAGGTAGGCTTGTTCCACAAATGCTATGCTACCTTAAATATGAAAATTAATCACTGTGGAATTTCAAAATTAACAGGTAGAAAAAAGAGTGAGAATTAATGGCTAGAGAAGTAGGACAATAAACAAGAGATCATGTTGTTAGAACTCAAGGACAGAAAGCAGTTGAAGAGGGAGAGCATGATCTTTATTATTCACTCCTTTCCCGCTCACATGAGTCAAGTTCAGACCTGTGTAAGTCATCTATTGCTGGATAACAAACATCACAAAAATGTCTGTGATATATAACAGTATTTATTTTGGCTATTAATCAATGACTAAGTTGGGGTTCAGCTGATTTACTCTAGGCTTACCTAGACAGCTATAAACCAAAGGTCATTCTGGGTCTACTTCACATATCTCTCACATCCATAACAGAGGTACAAGGGAAAAAAGCAAATATGCAATGTCTTTTAAAGTCCTCACCTTAGAACTGGCACATTATCACTTCAGCCCACTTTCTCTTCACCAAAGAAAGTCACATGACCAGGTCCAAAGTCAAGAGGTAAGGTGCACTTCTACTGGAAGGAAATGCAAGGTCAAGCACTGAACTATACCCTGAAAAATGGTCAAAATTGTCTATTTCAGATTATGTATATTATGCCATTACACAAAAATTGTCAACTTTGATAACAAAGAGAAATCTTTTGCTTTGCAAATATTTAAACTTACGACAGCACATTTCTTAGATGTCAACTTTAGTGTATAAGCAGGTGCATAGTTTCTCAAAATTCCTTTGGGTAAGTGAAAACCTAAATACTGAAAGGAAGGAGTCAGTGAATTGGATCATGAAAAACCTTGAGTCCCAAGTCCTGAGAGGTCCTGGCAAAATGCAAACACCATCACCTGGAGGACCCAGGGGGGAAACTGGAAAGCAAGCCATGTGTTCATTCCAAAGTCTCCCATTTCATCATCCACCTCTTGTGCCATCACACTCCTCTTACATTACCACCGCCCCTCTTGGTGTCGCCATGAGACTAAAGTGTCATCACAGTGCCTCTCTGCATCATCAGAGCACATCTCTGCCTCACCATGTGTCTCTAGCCGCTCTGAGTTATCTCACAACACAGGTCATCACAGCTCCACTAACTTCAATACGGCAACTCTGAACAGGAGTACATCTTACAGGGCTTCTGAGGATTTGAGAAAAAGATGTGGGTTTGCATTCCTGGGAAAACACACAGCATTTGGCATCAAAGTCTGAGTGACTGCACAGGCCGAGATGAACAGCAGCATTAAAGCTGCTGAAATGGGTCTTAACCAGGGGCCAGCAAGTAGAAAAAACCAAAGGAGTCTGAGCCCGCACCCGTGCTCCATGCGAAGCATGACCATCAGAGCCCAGAGGCCGGCTTTATGGACTCCTGCGGGCCCTAGGCACTTTCATTTTGTAGGCCCCTTCCTCATATATAAATTATATTTTACAACTTCATTGGTATAAAGATTATAGTAATATTACAGTATTATCTATTAAAACACTTTCTTCAACCTAAAAAAAAAAATAATACCAAAAAGCATGGGTATGGGAGGGGGTGAGAAACTGGGTCAATAATTCAATCTACCAAAGACCCCACTGCCTGGGCTCACAGGTTCCTAATGCAAGCCCACAAACAGAGCCTTTGCAGTGCATTGTCCTTATCTAAAAATACCCAAAATGCCTCCCATATTTACAGATACATTTTGAGAAATTCTTTTTGCAGCAGTTACCATTCATTGGGCTATGCTGGTTTACCACTGCTGACATAGTTGATTTGGATCAGTGATAGATTCCATCCCAAGGAGAGCACACAGAGGAAGTGCAGAGATCTAAGAGGCTGAGGGGCAGGAGAGTTCTAGCTGAAGCACTCTATACTGGATAATGACTAATAAATCCAGCCAAATTCATTATCAGTTGACAGTTTGAATTTGAGATTAGAAGAGAGTTTGGGTCATGATAAATGTAGACTATATGAACTGTTATTAGGTCTTCAGACCTACTTTCAGCAAAAAGTGACTCATGTTGCAAACTGAGCAGCACTGAATGATATTTCCATTCCCGTGTGACCTGGCTGCGTTGTTACTGAGTATTTTTCCTGTCCTTAAACATATCGATTAACATACCTCCTTGTCTCCTCTATCATTCTTCTCCAATCTAGCTGCTAATTTTTCAACAGATTATTTTAAATTAAATCTTTCATTACCTATAGAGCAATTGTATGCTTTTAGTAAATAATTTCTTAATTTTTGAACACAAAGAACCTCAGATAATAAGGAACCTTAATGAAATGTATGCAGAATATAATGTGATATTATTTATAGTTTTATTTATCTATGATTTCTAAACTTGAAAATCAAAACAAAATCCTGTCAAGCTCAAGAAATATTATAGACCTTATTATTAAATGGATACTGAAGCAGTGACAATCTTAAAGCTAATCAGAATTTCCTATTGTGTGTGTGTATATATATATATATGCACATATATACCCATAAAAATAAATACACTCAAATCCAAACAGTGATTATACCCACAGATAAGTGCAATTTAGAAAACCATTCATTTTTCCCACATTAGTCAATTGCATTTTTAAAAATTCATGCATTACTTTTTATGATAAAATTAATTAAAGCCTCTCTTTACTGATCCACATGTTCAGTGTTCTGCCTGATGCACAAGAAGTAATTGAGAAAAATATCATCCCAGAGCCTATCCTTACAGTGAACTTACCGCAGAAGCAGAGGAAAAGAAGACAACAAAGGACAACATTATGAATGAATCTTGGGAAATATATTAAAGAAGATCATTTATCATTATTGTTTTTGGAGGTGTTTTCTTTGATGAAATTAAAAGCTAACTTCCCCACTGAGCAGGATCACATACTCAAGTAATACATCATTTTTAAAGGTCATGAATTAGTTCCACTTCAATCTGAACCCACAATATATTCATCTTTAACATATATTTTAAAAATATACTTTAAGAAGTAGAATTTAAAGTGTGTTTTAGAAGATAAATTTGTATGAAAATAATCAAAAGTACAATATTATGGTACTGACATTAAAGCATTAAAGTAAGATCATTCTGTGATTATAAAGTTACCATAACTACACAAAAAGTCAACCCTTTACCAGTATAATTAAATGATGTCCCTTTCAAAAATATCTACGATATACTAAGCTGGCATGCAAACTATTATGTATCAGTGAATATATGCAAAAACTTTAGTTAATGAGGGACTAGTCCTCATAAGGCTGACATTCTCTTAAAGTTTCATAGGTCTTTATGAATAATTCCTTGGTTTTATATTCATATATTTTCCATTATTCATATAACCTCTTTATTTAATTATTTATTTATTTTACCTATTACTTTGACAGTGACACTAAAATAGACCTATTTAGAGAAATGTCCTTACGAAAAATTGAAATGGGTCAATACGTTCTCACTTTTAATGGTGTCATTTATTCTTCCATCACATATTCCAATCTTTGCCATAGAAAAGAGACAAGCTGTGTCTGCCACATTGCAAGGCAAAGCAGCTATCAGCGGCACTATCTTTGTTCTACTTGTAAGAGGTTCTAAATGGAACACTCTGCTAATTCAAATATCCCTCATACCATTTCCTAATTTCTGTCCAAGGGTAATTTGAACTTTCTTTGTTTAGTCCAAACTTCTTATTGGGCATTTCGGATTCTTTATAATCAAGCAACAGACTTTCTTTCCAGTTACAATTCATATCACGTCCAGCTATGACTTTTTTATTCCAGCTCTATCAAATTTCTTGCTACTGTACAAAATGTGAAAATGCCACACTTCCACCTTTTTCCTCCTTACTGAAACTGCCTATCTCTTCGGTGGTTGTCAAAAATTACCTCTTAGCTCTCATGTTTGATATTCAAATACCCAGTCCCAAGGGGACATGTCCCAAAATACTAACTGGCATAATTGTCTGCTTAGGATTCCCACTGTGAGAACTATTAACTATGGGCCTCTCATGGATATAGCTGCACAGTTTGCACACTGCAGAAAAGTACTTAGGGGAGACAATGACAACACAAATTTAATCAGTATTCCACTTGCTAAGCCTGTGTTCTAGCCCTATGCTCCAGGGAGGCAAAAAGGTGGAGAAGGGTAGGAGGGTGACTTTTTATACCCAAAGATGCCTCCAATTTTCTGAACCATCCAGTGATAAGATTACCTTTGCTTAGAGGGAGAGCTTGTTTTAATGTAAGCATCTTAAGAGTGAGGTTCTTTCTTCTAATTCACACAAAGTTGCTATATAGTCTAGCTTGTAAAGCTTGCTGGCTCTAATATCTCTTAGTTGTATCTATAAAGTTGTCCTTCAATAAATTATAACTTGAGAACACAGTAGGTACTTATTGATGTCTTAGTAACTACCCAGAGTCTGGCACATATGAGAAACTTAATAAGTGCTATATATTCAACTAATTATTCCTTTGGAGGACAAAACTGGGGAGAAAATTGTGTCGACTTTAACACCTATGGATGAAACCCTGCCACCAGTTTTCCAAGCATTTTTATTCAGTTGGGAGTTAAAATTACTCACCATCTTTTCCAAAACATCAAATTAAATTAGTAGTAAGTTTTAGAATGCCTTTGAATTCAGAAAATATCTATTTCAAAATAAAACTGGTTTGTTTTAATTCCATCTACATAATTCATTGGGATAAAATTTCCTTATTAGTTTCTTCACAGGGAAGACAAATGCCTCATTAATTTTAAATGTATCAATCTGAGAATGCTATGCACATCAAATAGAATAATGACTGACATTATAAGGAACACAATAAACTGCATACCAAAATCAAATGGCCCATTATTCACTCAGAACAAATACACACCTTTATTTGTACTTTATAAGCTTCATGAGGAGAAACTGAATTAGATATTTAAGCCACAGTGGGAGCTGGAGGATATTATGCGATGGAGAGACTGTCATTCTATCATTAGCAGTAATATCCTGCATAATGTGTATGATCCATAATATATATGTGGATCTCCCAAGTGAAAATAGTTCTTTACATTTAGAAATCATTTATCTAAGACATGTTCTTTTATCCAATTCCTAGTTTGAGTCAGTACCATCAACCACAATAGAGATAAAAAAAGTTATTTAGTTCAATTTCATATGCTGCTTTTTTACACAATTATTTAAAATATACTCATTCATGTATTAAATCAATAAAATTAACCATTTTGTTTCTTAAAAAATTTAAGCTTTTTATATGTCTGTTGGCCATCTGTATGTCCTCTTTGCAGAATTGTCATTCAGGTCTTTCCCTAGTTCTTAAATTGGGTTGTTTGTTTTCTTGATTTGAGTTTTATAAGTTCTTTATAAATTTTGGATATTAACCCCCTATCAGATATATTTGCAAATGTGTTCTCCCATTTAGTGGGTTGTCTTTTATTTTGTTGATGGTTTCCTTTGCTGTGCAAAAGCTTTTTAGCTTGATATAATCCTTTTTTTTCTTTTGTTTCTTTTGCCACTGAGATATATCAAAACAAAAACAGAAAACATTGCTATGAGAAATATCCAAGAGTTTACTGCCTATGTTTTCTTCTAGAATTTTTATGGTTTTGAGACTTGCATTTAAGTCTTTCTTCCATTTTGAGTTTATTCTTGTGTATAATGTAAGGAGGTTGTCTAGTTTCATTTTTTTGCATGTATCTGTCCAGTGTCCCCAGGACCGTTTATTGAATATACTCTTTTTACCCCATTTCATGTTCTTACCTCTTTTGTTAAATATTAATTAACCATAAAAGTGTGAGTTTATTTCTGGGTTCTCTATTCTGTTCCATTGATCTATATGCCTGTTTTTATGTTAATTGTATTTTAATAAAGAATAAAAATAAGTAAATAAATAATTTAAAAAGTTTGATAACTTTAAAGTACAGACAGTGGCCCTGGAAAAGGCTTCCAGAATGCTGACAAAGTTCTATTTCTTAGCCTACATGAACCATTATAAACCTCTCACAATGGTATATTTTTTACACAAATGCCAAAATTATAATTTTACAAAGCTGTTCCTTTCTCAAAATCTTGCCATGGCTTACTTATCTCACTTGTAAAAATTCAAAGTACTTTCCATGGTTTTACAAGACCCTGAAGACTTAGCCCCTTCCAACTTTTTGTTCACCAGCCTCTAAAACACATGAAGGGGGCACCTACTGCAGGGCCGTGCTGCACCCTGTGTCTTCAGCCTTGAACGCTCCGCTCCAAGGTGTCATCGTGGTTCACCCCTTACCTTCAGCCAGTGTCTGTGTAAATGTCAGCCTTTCAGAGATGGCTGCCATCATTACTATCTCCATACCCTTTTATGTTTCTTAATGCCATGCATCACAATCTGAGAAATGTTATTTTAATTTATCATATGGTTTCCTCCTCTAGAATATAAGCCTTAAGAGTAGAGACTTTATTTGTTCATTTCTATATCTCTATAATTTATAACAATACATACCACACAGTAGGAGCTCAACAGTATTCTATTAAGTAAATGAAATAACCCCATGGACTATGAACCTTGTACGCCTAATCTACTTGAAGTTGTGTAGAAGAATTTAGCATCATTAAAGATAGACTGATATAGTTAAGAAGACAAATAATTGACAAGTCAAAATAATTCAGTCCATCAAATGAAGTGTGAATCTGATCTATTCTTCTAGCCATATTATTACAGGTACTGTAATGTAAAGTTTCTTTTCTCTTTTAGTATATTACTAATACTTTTAAAATATAGATTTAAGGGAGAAGACTTTATATACTTCCAATTGGACTTTTAAACTTTTGTCATTTTTCTTAATTTTTATGCATGTCAGATAATAAAATAACTGCAACATAACTAGTGGGAGAATGCTTTCTCCAGAGAAAACAATACTGTCTGTATAAGGATGCTTACTGTTCAGAATTTGAACAGTGCATTTTTTAAAGATCTGCCCTTGTCATTTGCTGTGTGCCATTGAATAGGAGAGGCAGTGTAAAATGCAGTTTGTATACCAAGGATGGATTTGATATTATCTGCAACTTTATAACTATTTTTGCACTGCTAGTTCTTGTGATTAGATCTGTGTTAAGGGTATTTTATCCATAACTGCAATTACCTATTTATTTTAATACTAAGGATTCCTGAGCACCAAGGGAAATGTTTAGAACATTAGTAAACAGAATGCATGGGGAATTTTCTTATATAAGGAAATCCATATTGAATATATTTAAATCTGTAGGTTTGTTTTTGAGGAAAAGAATTAAAAAGAACTAATGATGCTAATGTATATCTCACTTATTTCCTTTTCCAAACAAAACCTATAGAAGCCACTATGTTTATTATATCTATATCTGGTTCAATCCACTGATAAAATGAGTTCTTCCTCCAAAATTATTACATAGTCATTCCCCCTTACCCAAGAGGGATACATTCTAAGACCCCTAGTTGATGCCTGAAACCACAGATAGTACAAAACCCTATATATCCTATGTTTTTTCTTTTAAATACATACTTATAATAAAGCATAACATAAATTGGGCATAGTGATATATTAACAACTATAATAAAACAGAAAAATTGTAATAATATACTGTAATAAAAATTTTGTGGTCTCTCTTTCATTCTCTCAAAATATCTTATGGTTCCATAAGGTACATACACTTCTTGTGATAATGTGAGATGACAAAATGCCTACATAATGAGACAGTGATATATTCAGAATGGTGAGCAATTTAAAATTTATGAATTGTTTATTTCAAGAATTTTCTATTTTTATTCAAATATAAGCATAAGTTTATTTAGAAAGTCACAGAGGTGGAAACAGTGAGCCATGGAAGAAATGAGACAGCTGGGCATGTGGCCTCAGGAAACAAGTTACAGAGCAAAAGAAGGGCCCTTGGAGCTTAGCAGAAAGAAAGCAGAGGTATGCATCTTGAGGAAAGGAAGAGGGAGGAAAGGTGTGGCTGTGCTTGACAGAGAGAGTGAGAGAGAGAGAGAGAATGAGAATGTGCTGTGTCTTCCATCCTGAAGATCTTTATCCCCTCTCTAAAGATGGATGTTAAGGGAAGTCTCAGGAGAATATCAATAGAATATTCATCAGCTTTCCAAGTGTGTCCTTTCAGGGTTGTGGTCTCCACTGATTGGGTGACACCAGGGCAGGCAAGGAGTCATTATTTATTGCATCTGGTCCTGATGTCAGCCAGGATATCATCCTGCCTGGCCTTGCCACTTTCCTCTGCCTGGAGCTGAAACACAACTGAGGTCTAGATGTTATTGCTAGTTTGACCAAAATTCTGTCTCTGTAGTCAATGGCCTTGAGGCTTTGTTCCTATGATTATTTGCTGTGGGTCAGAATCTCATTGTCCTGGGGGCTTAAGGTATAAGAGAGTAGTATTCAAGGACCTGTATGGGAGTCATATGAGGCTATTCTTTAGCTGCCCTTATTTCTCTTCTGAGGGGGTCTAGTACGTGACTAGTAACATGCTAGGGGAGAAAGGTTAGAGGTCTAAACTGCGGGACTAGTGATATAAAAGATCAGGGGGTCAAAACCACAAGACCAGTGATATTCTAGGTGAGGAAAGGTTGCCCTGGGAGCCAAGTACTTGTTTTCCCAGTTTTACCCATTGCTAGGCGCCTGAGGCTTTCTGCCCAGGTGACCTTCTGTACCTTACCTGTGGCCCTTGCTCTGCTCATTTCTAAACTGCCTACCACAATCCCTCAAGGATTCTTGGTTCTGAATTCTTTAAGGGAAAGGGGTATAGGATCTCTTCTGTAGCAGCTTCCTGCTGAAGAGGGATTACGTTTGCCTTCAGAATCAAGTGATGCTTGTTCTCTGTCAGAAGGACAATGAGACCTAGACACAGAAGTAGGTTGTGATGGTGTCTAAGGTAAGGGATGGTATTCCCAATGTATGAGTAGGGCTTCTACCCTGGTGGAGGCAAATTGTGTTATAAATCTCAATAATTCCAAGTCAAATGATGGAAGAAAAATGAAACTTCAGTTTGGAAGGTTGTAGCCAAACATGTAAAAAACCTGGAAAAATGCAGGATCCAGTTCAGTTCACAGGTGCAAAATAAAACTTTGAAGAAAATTAACTGAACTAGAGTCAGAATTTTCTATTTAATACTTCAGACTGAAGTTGACCATGGATAACTGAAACCATGGAAAATGAAACTGACAATAAGGGAAACTACCATAGTTTTTGTATTTGAAGAAGGGAACTTGTTTTTGGCTTAAAGCCATTTATTTATTAAACTAAATTATTAGGCATATAGCATATATTGATACTGTGCTGGGTGCAAGAGCACAAAGATCATTAAGACACAATTGCTTTTTCACACAGCTCCCAAACCTCTGGGATTAAGAAAAAATTCATAGACAGACCACAGTATGGTGTATACCAGAGGAAAAGTGGGTGGGGGCAGCAGGAGAAGATAAACAAAGGATAAATAATGATGGAAGGAGACTTGATTTTAGGTGGTAAACACATAATACAATATACAGATGATGTATTTTAGAATTGTTTACCTAAAATCTATATAATTTTATTAACTAAAGACACCCCAATACATTCAGTAAAAAATGGGCTGGTGGCACTTAGTGAGAAGATAGGATGGATGATCCCTGACATTCATTCGTTCCATCTCTAAGATTCTATTTGAAGCCCAAAAATATGTGAGCAATTACTTTAAAAAGACACAATTGCTGCCCTTTAAGGGACATAAAGCTGAATAAAAATCAGTCCCTGGCTGTAACGGATTTATAGCCCAGTGAGGAAGACAGGCATATAAAAATAAATGTCACAAGTATAGTGGAGCAGTGGCAGCCTGCACAATATATTACAGGGCATCAGAAAACCTGGGAGCTTTAGGAATGGCTTTCCAAGAATTCTTGAGATGTCTCACAAAATAAGTAGAAGTTATACATATGAATGGGTCATGCAGGGTAACGTGTAATGCCATTCCACAGAGTACTGCAAAGCATCATCGGGTGAGCAACAATGAGGCTAGAGAGAAATCAGGCCTCACATCAGAAAGATACCCATAAGCCCACAATGGCTGAGATATTCAGCAGGTGATTGGCATGAGCAATGTGTGAGTGTGTGGAGCATAGACGTGAAGAGACACAGACAGATGGCAGAGGGACCATTTGGGAAATGTGACTAAATATCCAAGAGAGAGACAATTAAGGCCTGACCAGTTTGGAGCAGTAAAAATAGAGAAGAGGACACATATATGGCAACATTTCAGGGGGTCAATCAGGAGGGAGAACCTTCTTGGTTTATTGGAATTAGAAGGCAGGTGAGAAGGAATGAAAGAAATAGATGACTTACATGGTTCAAGAGAAATTGAACAGAAACACAGCCATACAATTGCCAATAGCAGAAGTAGATTAGTTTATTCAAAATATTTGATGCTTGCTCCCTCTAGGTGAATTAATTATCCATTACCAGATGTTGGCATCAAGTTTTTTCCTGTGACTTGCTTTGGGCAATTATGGGAACAGAAGTGAAATGATCAGTTTTCAAAAATAAATTTTAAGAACACTTTTAAGGTTCTATTATGCTCTAATTTTCCTCAAAGATGAGATTAACAATGTCTCAGATAGAAGCCATTCTAGTTCGGCTCTGAGCTGAACACAACATGCACAGCACAGCCTCAAAGCAGAGCTGCCCCTGACCCAGAATGCACATGTACCGTGAGAAGGAAATAAACCTTTGTTGTCATAAGCCACTGTAACTACTGGGATGTTTATTTCTGCAGCATATGTGAGCCTCATTAATTCAATAGCTACCCTAATATTAGACTAGGAATAAGTAACTCTCTGAACAACTTAATGAGGAGTAAATGGAGTGGGCTTGATAGAAGTTTAGAGTGCATGAGGACTGATGTAAGAAAGAAAATTGTTATTAGGAGGCAGGTACAGAGGCTAGTGGTTAAGATTTAACTCAAGTAACCTCAAGGAAAAATGCCCTGAAGCCAAAGAGTAAGCTCAGGATCCAAAAAGAAAGGGTCTTTACTTTCTATGATAGCACTAGAGTTTAAAAGGCAGCTGTACATAGGTCTGGATAGAGACAAGGACCTAGAGTAGGTCTTCCAGAAAATGCTGATTTCCTAAAGGAAGTACCTGCAACTTCCTCATCTGGAAGCAAAGGAAATTGAACTTCCCTGAATGGAGGCAAAACACAATGTTTAGGATGGATACTAATTAATGGTAAAATTATATTTAGCCAACTTCACTTTGTGAAACTACATTGCAAGCAACTGAACATACATAGTTTATATCCTGACCTGACCCCACAATACAACAAAAGGTAGGTTGGGCATTTTTATTTTTATTATTGTTATTTTTGGTTTGAACTGTTACAGTTGTTCCCATTTTTCTCCCCTTCCCCTCCCTCACCCATTCCTAACCTCTCGCCAACCCAGGCCAATCCGCACATTGTTGTCTGTGTCCACAGGGTTGTGCATAAATTTTCTTTGGTTAACCCCTTCACCATCTTTCACCCTATTACTCCTCCCTCCTTTCTGGCAGCTGTCAGTCTATTATATGTATCTAAGCTTCTGTCACTATCTTATTCATTAACTTACTGTGTTCATCAGATTCCATACAAAAGTGAGATCATGCAGTATTTTTCTCTCACTGTCATGCTTAATTCGCTTAGCAAAATCTTCTCGAGGTCCATCCATACTTTTACAAAATGTCAGAGTTTCTTCTTTCTCAATGCTGTGTGGTATTCCACTGTGAAAATATACCACAGCTTTTTCATCCTCTCATCCACCGATGGACACTTAGGCTGTTTCCAAATCTTGGCTATTGTAAATAGCACTGCTATAAACATAGTGGTGCATGTGTTTTTTTTTTTTTATTGATGTTTTAGAATCTTTGGGGTATATTCCCAGAAGTGGTATTGCTGGGTAAAAAGGGAGTTCCATCTTTAATTTTTTAAGGATACTCCATATTGCTTTCCACAGTGGCTGTACCAATCTGCATTCCAACCAACAGTGTACTAGGGTTCCCTTTTCTGCACATCCTTGCCAACATTTGTTATCTGTTGATTTAATGATGGTAGCAATTCTGACATGTGTAAGGTGATATCTCATTGAGTCTTTAACTACATTTATCCAATAATTCATGATGTTGAACATCTTTTCATTTGTCTATGGGCCCTTTGTATATGCTCTTTGGGGAAGTGTCTATTTAGGTATTTTGCCCATTTCTTAATTGTGTTGTTTGCCTTCCTGATGTTGAGCTGTATTAGCTCTTTGTATAATTTGGAGATTAAAACCTTGTCAGATGTGTCATTGGTGAAAATGTTCTCCCATACAGTGGGTTACTTATTCTTCTTGAGGATAGTTTCTTTAGCTATACAAAATCTTTTTAATTTGATGTTGTCCCCTTTGTTTATTTTCTGCTTTGTTTCCAGTGCCTTATGAGATATAGTGTCAAAAATATTGGGGAGCATACCTCAGTATAATAAAAGCCATATATGAAAAAACCTACAGCCAGCATCATTCTCAATGGAAAAAAAAACTAAAAGCATTCCCCTTAATATCAGGAACAGGACAGAGAAATCTTCTTTCACCATTCTTATTTAATATAGTTGTAGAAGTCCTAGCCATAGCAATCAGACAAGGAAAAGAAATAAAAGGCATCCAAATTGGAAAGGAAGAAGTAAAGCTGTCACTATTCCCAGATGACATGATATTGGACCTAAATGCCTCTGCCAAAAAAAAAAAACTACTACACCTAATAAATAAATTCAACAAAGTACAGGTTACAAAATGAATACTCAGAAATCGATGGCATTTTTATATGGCTATGAGCTATCAGAAAAGAGAAACTAAGAACACAATTGCATTTACTATTGCAAAAAATAAAAATAAATAAGGCACCTAGGAATAAATTTAACCAAGGAAGTAAAAGACCTGTACTCAAACAAACTGTAGGCCACTGAAGAAAGAAATCAAGGAAGATACAAATAAGTGGAAGCATAAACTGTTTGTGGATTAGAAGAATTAACATCATAAAAATGGTCATTCTACCCAAAGCAATCTATACATTCAATGCAGTACCTATTAAAATACTAATAATATACTTCACAGAACTAAAACAAATACTCCAAAAATTTATATGGAACCAAAAAAACCTCAGCAATCTTGAGAAATACAAAAAAAAAGGAAAAAAAAAGTTTGAGGGATCACAACTCCTAATACCAAACTATATTACTGTAATAAAAACAGCCTGGTACTGGCACAAAAACAGACAAATAGATCAAAGGAACAAAACAGAGAGTCCAGGAGTAAACTCACACCTGTACAAGCAGTTGATATTTGACAATGGTGGCACGAGCATACAGTGGAGCACAAATAATAGTCTCTTCAATAAATGATGTTGGGAAAACTGGACTGGTACATGCAAAAAAATGAAACTAGACCACCAACCTATATCATATACAAAAATAAACTCAAAAAAGATATAAAACTTAAGTGTAAGATGTAAAACCATAAAAATCCTGGAAGAAAACATAGGAAGCTTGGGCATTTTTAAATTGCTAGATGACATATGCTCTGTTGTAGCAAATGGGATGGAAGGCTGTCATAGAGAATGAGTAGATGTAAATTCCAAGAATAGTCTCTTCAAGAGCATTTTCACTTATTTGTTATATTCTTCTGTGTAGTGGCAGTAAACGCTTATACAAAGATAGAATATAGACATATTTTGATACTTGAAAACTCAGAAAACATGTAACATATAGCTTTGCTTAGGAAGGTACCTGAAGATGGTGCTTTAAAAATAAACAGGAACTGGCCAAAAAAAATGAGGAAGATGTGTCCCAAGAGAATTAGGCCAAGAGAAGAACATGTAGTAAAATGTATCAGATGAAATGCTGCACTATATTTCTCTCTAGCTAGAGGGCTCTGCATTAGTGTACTTTGAATCAGCCACTGTCAGGTGGTAGCACAAAATATTAATTTGTTGAGAAAAATCACATATGAATTGCTGTAACATCTGCATTATTTTCTCAGACACCAGCCATATATGTGTTAATAGGCATGACAGGAAACATGAGTTGTAGCTGAACAGACTGCATAAAATATTCTTGTATGTGTGTGTTGGTTGCATAATGGCATAACATTGTAAAATAACTACATTTGCTTTTACTTCCACAATATGTTCTTGAGATTTATCCACACTCACAGAGATAGATCAAATTCACTCCTTTCAACCACTAAGAGTCTTTCTCTAAGATCTGAGTTTTTAAGATGTTTTACTTTATTCTAATTGTAAATATATTTTAAATTATTTCTAGTAATTTATACTTTCTATTATAATTTTATTACTACTTTTTCTGCTTTCTTGAATTTTTATATTTGTTCTCTAACAGTTTAGAAATATGTATGTATTTTCTATAATTTCACAGTAGCTTTTAACTTTATAACATACTTCTATATTGTAAATAGTGCTGCTGTGAACATACGGGTGCATAAGTTCTTGTTTTTGTTCTGCTTTGTTTTGTTTTTTGCCTTCTTAATCATGCATATAGTTTTTTAAAGATTTTTTTATTGCTATTCTATTACAGTTGTCCCAACTTTTCACCCTTTGCCCTCCTCCACCCATCCCACCCCCATTCCCACACTCAATTCCTACACTGTTGTGTGACCCATGTCCATAGGTCATTCATACATGCTGTTTAACTAGTCCCTTCCCTTTCTTTCCACCATTATTCCACTCCCCACTCTTCTGGTCACTGTCAGTTTGTTCCATGTTTCCATGCCTGTGGTTATATTTTGTTCATTAGTTTCTTTTGTTCATTAGATTCCTCTTACAGGTGAGATCATATGGCATTTTTCTTTCACTGACTGTCTTATTTCATTAGCATAATATTCTCCAACTTCATCCATGCTGTTGCAAAGGTAGGAGTTATTTCTTTCTTTCTGCTGTGCAGTATTCCATTGTGTAAATGTACCACAGTACTTTTTATACACTCATCTACAGATAGGCACTTAGGCTGTTTCTAACACTTAGCTATTGTAAATAGTGCTACTATGAAGACAGGGGTGTATAAGTTATTTTGAATTGCTGATTCAAGATTCTCAGGGTGTATTCTCAGCAACGGAATCACTGGGTCAAAAGGCAGTCCCATTTTTAGTTTTTTGAGGAAATCCCATTCTGTTTTTCACAGTGGCTGCACCAGTCTGCATTCCCACCAAACAATATACTAGGGTTCCCTTTTCTCCATATCTTCACCAACACTTGTTTTTTGTTGATTTGTTAATAATGGCCATTCTAACTGGCATGAAGTGGTATCTCATTGTGGTTTTAATTTGCATCTCTCTGATGGTGAGTGATGTTGAGCATCTTTTCATATGTCTATAGGCCATTTGTATGTCCTCCTTGGAGAAGTGTCTGTTCAGATCTTTTGCCCATTTGTTAATTGGATTGTCTCCCTGGTGTTGAGTCATATGAGTTTTTTATATATTTTGGAGAACAAACCCTTGTACGATATATCATAGGCAAATATGTTCTCCCATACAGTTGGTTCCCTTTTCATTTTGTGGATGGTCTCTGTAGTCATGCAGAAGTTTTTTAATTTGATGTCATCCCATTTGCTTATTTTTTCCCTTATTTCCCTTTCCCTAGAAGATGTATTTGCAAAAGCATTGGACCAAAAATCTACTCAACATAAGTGAATTTGGTAAAATAGTGGAATACAAAGTCAATATTCAGAAATTGATGGCATGTTTGTACACCAACAATGAAATATCAGAAGGAGAAACTAGGGGAAAAAATCCCATTTACTATAGCAACAAGAAAAAGAACCTAGGAATAAATGTAACCAGGGACATAAAAGACTTCTAATCAGAAAACTGCAGAACACTGAAGAAAGAAATTAAGGAAGATACAAATAAATGGAAGCATATACAGTGTTCATGGAATGGAAGAATTAATATTATTAAAATGTCCATGCAACCCAAAGAAATCTATAGATTCAATACAACTCCTATTAAAATACCAATGGCGTATTTCACAGTCTAGAACAAATACTTCAAAAATTTATATGGAAGAAAAAAGGCCCTGAGTAACTTCAGCAATCCTTAGAAATGAGAACAAAGTAGGAGGGATCACAATACCTGATATCAAACTATACAAAGAGACACATAGATCAACAGAACAGAATACAGAGCCCAGAAATAAATCCATGTCTCCATGGGTAATTAATATTTGCCAAAGGGGGCATGAGCATACAAGGGAGTAAAATAGCCTTTTCAATAAATGATGTTGGCAGAAATGGAAAGCTACATGCAAAACAATGAAACTAGACCATTAACATACACCATACATGAGAATAAACTCAAAATGGATAAAAGACTTAAATATAAGTCATGGCACCATGAAAGTCTTAGAGGAAAACATTGGCAGTAAAATTTTATAACATACTTTTCTTCACATAGTTTGTAAACAGTACTGAAAATTATCATTATCTCTGTACCCTGTGCAAATAAGACAAGGACCTTAACAGATTTTTTTCCTGTAAAATTCCCTGCAAACAGATTCCATTTTTTGTAAACTAGAGTTTTCTATTCTGATATCAATTTGTTAATGTATAACTGACTTTACTCTTTTTTATTTAAATTATTGGGGTGACATTAATAAAATCCATAGGTTTCAAGTGTACGATTTTATGATACATCAGCTATATATTGCATTATGTGTCTAACAACCAAAGTCAAATCTTCTTTCAACCTCATATATTTGACCCCCATTACCTTTTACTGGCCCCTGCCCCTCTTCCTTCTGGTAACCACCATTATGTTGTATGTGTCTTTGAGTTTCTGTTTGTTTTCTTTGTTTGTTCATTTGTTGCTTTCAGTTTTATATCTCACATATGAGTGAAATCATATGATACTTGGGTTTTTCTATCTAACTTACTTCACAGAGCATATTTTCGAAATTCATCCATGTTGTTGTAAATGGCAGTATTTCATCTTTCCTTATAGATGAGACATAGCCTGTTGTATGTATGTACCACATCCTCTTTATCCAATCATCTATCAAAGAACACTTCAGTTGTTTCTATGTCTTGGCCACCATGAATAATGCTGCAATGAACATAGGACACATATATCTTTGCAAATAAATGTTCTCAATTTGGGGGGTAGATACACAGAAGAGGAGTTACTGAGTCATATGGTAACTATTCTTAACTTTGTAAGAGGCCTCCATACTCTTTTCCATAGTGACTGCACCAGTTTACATTATTACCCCCAGCATGAATGTCCTTTTCTCCACAACCTCTCCAACACTTGTTACTACCTGTCTTGTTGATAATTTAGGTCATTAAATACACCTAAAGCCAGAGTGTGAGCAATTTGAAGAAGAAGCAACAGAATTAGAATTCTAAAAAGAAATGTCAAAGAGAAACAGTGGGTTTAGAAACTATTCTGGGGGAGGGAAGGCATCCTGACAACTGTTATTCATTTGATGTGTTAGGTATTTTTCCACTAGGACCTTGATTCACAAAGCTAAACAGATGGAGTCTAATAATTTAATTTAGCCATACAACTAATTTTCTTTGTTCTTCAGGCATGCTTCTGATTATAATTTGACTTCTCATGACCCATTATAAATCTATTCAACTGTTATTCCAATTTCTATATTTCAGTCCAAGTAACTCTGAGGCACACAGAAGGTCTAACCCTTGGCTGATTCTATCAAGGTGATGATGCTATTCCCAGGTCTCTGAGTATTCAGCCCATTTTGTTGTAAAATGTGACTTCTTTAAATGTACCGTGAGATGCTAATCTGATCATTGCTTGTCTCATTTGCACCCACATTTGAGGAAACCCTGGCTACTACCTATAGTGAGTGGTCAAATAACTGCATAATGCAGGTCTACCCACTACAAATGAACTAGAGATGCACAACTGACCTACATATAGCACAGCATAGTGTAGAGGGGAAGTCCTTGGGCTCTGGAGTCTGCCTCTAGGATTAAAGTTTGACTCTGCACAAGGGAGCTGAGACCTTTGCTAAGTTACTTAAAAATGGTGTAGTTTTCATGTCTACAACATAGAAATAATAATATAATGCCCAACTCTTAGAATTATATATATTAACTGAGTTAATACATGTAAAAAACTTAGAATAGTACATTGTATGTACTGAGTACTCAATAAATATTAGTAGCAATCATAGCAAAGATTATATGAATATAATGGTATCCAGTTCAAAAAAGATGAAGAGGGCTCTTCAGAATATCTCTTGTGTGATTCACAAAAAAGAAATAGAGGGGACTTGTTAGTTTCTGATCTGAATTAGGTCGCATCACACATACTGGTTCATGAGTAAAATAAGCCTGCAGAAACATAGTCAAGAAGGAGAGTAAAATAAAGCACACATATGGAGATAAAGCAAAGATAAGAGAAGCCACAAAACTCCTCAGGTGTGGAGAAAGGATCTGGTTCTGAATTTTTCAGCTTGCTGGTTGGTCTCTTCAGGTAAAACTTATTTATTTTATTATTCTTTTTATTTTTTAGATGAGTATGGAATTGCCAGTCATATTTTGATAATATACAATGTCTTTCTTCCCATCCCCATCTCTAAGCCACTTAACTGGCTTTCTGATTCTTGCATCTATAGAATTGTACCTTTTGTTTGAAATTTGTGTAACTTAATTTTTTGAACCTCTCCAGTCTTTTCCATCTTGTTTTGCATCTGTCACTCATCATATGCATCTGTCATATCAATAGTGTGAATAGCATCATAATTAAATAAATGATCTAAAACTATAGGAAATTAAGTTGAAGTGAATATAGGAAATACATTGACCTCCCAGACACAGGAGGAATGCTTATGGGCTCCACGTTAAGAAAATATACCTCCCCTGCCACATGTTACCAGGCCATAAAATAGGGATATTTAATTAGTTGGAGTCATCATTTCATTAACACAAATTTCTGATACTTGCATCCACCAATCTCATCCCCAGCTTTCTGTTTATCTGTCTCTCTTTTTGTCAGTCCCTCCTTCCTCTGTTTCTCTGTTATGTTTTCTCTCTTTTGGTTTTTTCCCTTAATATGTATCTGAACTATCACTTCTAAAGCACTGAATTTTACGCTTCCTCTTCAAATCTCTGGGGAGGCTGCCTATTTTTGAAAAACATTAAACTGTATTATCATACAGCTCAGATTCTAATGGTTAAATATTTAGTAATTGGAACAGGTTGATAATATATTGCTACTTTAATTAAAGAGGATGATGGAATGGCATTTTTTATTTATTTATTTTATTTTAGTCATTATTCAGTAATTTCTATCCTTTATTCCCATTCAGCCCACCCACCCATCCCTCCCCTCCTCCATTCCATTTCCAACC
>CM052539.1:73001447-73108751 GCA_028533065.1 Trachops cirrhosus
ACTTGTTTCCTTGTTTTGTTGTTTAGGTTCCTATTAAAGGCGAGATCATATGGTATTTGTCTTTCAATGCCTGGCTTATTTCACTTAGCATAATGCTTTCCAGCTCCATCTATGCTGTTGCAAAGGGTATGAGCTCCTTCTTTCTTTCTGCTGTGTAGTATTCCATTGTGTAAATGTACCATAGTTTTTTGATCCATTCATTTACTGATGGGCACCTAGGTTGCTTCCAGCACTTAGCTATTGTAAATTGTGCTGCAATGAACATTGGGGTATATAGGTTCTTTTGGATCGGTGCTTCAGGGTTCTTAGAATGTAGTCCCAGCAGTGGAATTGCTGGAATGGCATTTCAAGTAGCAATGTTGTCCTCTAAAACTGACATAGTTCCATTATAAGAAAAAAAAAGCCTAAGTCAAACCTAAAGTTGAACATTTTTTCTTCCAGTACTAGGGACATTTCAGTTTAATTTTTAATCTTCTAACAAAATATTCACTGCCAAAGAAGAGGCCCTTACCCAATTTCTCATTTCTGCCTGAATTCTAGCACTAGAAAGACACCAGGATTATTTCCAGTAAACCCTAAGTGTTCAGTGACTAGGGGAACATGGGAATAAATTTCTAAACAAATCTAGTGGAATAGCTACAAACTAGATTTTTCCAAAAACAGTTATTTTTATTTCTTTTGACAGGTACATCACACTCTTCCTTTGTTGTCCCTTGCATCTCAGAAAGGAGCCTCGGGTCACTGGATGTTAGCACTAGAGGGAGCTGTCTCGCAATGTACTCAGTGCCAGACCACTTGGTATGGTAAAGGCAGAGCCAGACTGCTGGCTTTTGGCAGCCTAGCAGGGGCATTTTTCAACCATATTCTGTGTTATTTAAAAATCATTTCCAATCTCTTATACCACTCTTTCAATGTTTTTTTTGCTTAAGTTCTTACTATATAGAAGTTTAATTATGATTTTGGCTAGGACATTAAGCTATTATTAAAATAATAAGAAATCCTGTTGTTTTTTTTTTTTTATTTTTAAGTTTAATGTTGTAGGAAAATAAATCCAGGAACGTCAGTTTATAAAAGAACAGGAATAGAGGACTCATGGACAAGGACAATGGGGGAGTGGGGTTGACTGTGGGAGGGGGGTGGGGTAGGGGCGATCAATGGGAAAAAGGCAGGACAACTGTAACGGAACAACAATAAAAAATAAAAAGAAAGAAAGAAACCTTTTGAGGTTGGATTTGTTAAAATAGAAGATGAGCTTTATTTTGTTTTTAAATAGTAAAATGATTCAGATATACATACAAATATAGGCCATAACAAATACATATTCATCAAACACCTAGTTCTGTAACATTTTAAAATTTAACCATGTGTATTTCAGTATATTTTTAAGTTTTAAAACTTAGCCAGAGGTCAATGATCTGTATATTACTCTTTGATCCTTTTTTTTTTTCAGGAGTAGTCACTATCATATTCCTGGCATTTATCATTCTCATAAATATTTTACCTACTTAAAGTCTATATATCCATAGGCAATACATAGTATTTTATTGTAATACATATAACAATACAAATAGCAGCACATTGAATGTTTTTGACAACTTATTGTTTTCTCTCTCTTGATAAGTACACCTCTAATTTATTTGTTTGAGTGGCTGTAAATTTTCCCATTTCATAAATATATTGCTGTGTTATCTTTTCTACTATAAATGAACATCTGGTTGTTCACAATTTTTCTTACAAATAACTTTGCATTGAACATTCTTATCATACCTCCTTCTGTACCATGTCTATCACTGTAACATATACTTAGTAGAGGAATACCTAGGCCATTGGTGTTTTCTCTCTCAAAATGACCATATCATTTTAGACTGTACTTACACCAATCAGAAGAAGATGAGAACAAGACTTCTCATCTCTCTACATCCTCAACCATACGTGTTACACGTCATTGTCAGAATTGTAATTATTTGCTCAAAACTGGGTGTAAAATGATACTGTTATTTTTTCATTTGAATTTTCCTGGTTATCAGAGAGGGGAAAGAACTGTATTAATTTCCTATTGCTATTGTAATCAATAACCACTAACTTAGTGCCTAAAAATAACACAAATTTGTTTTTTCACATTTCTAGGGGTCAGAGTCAAAATGCGTTTGCAGGGCTACAACCCTTCTAGAGACTTCCAGGGATAATTTGCCTCTTTGTCTTTTTCAGCATCTAAATCAACCTGTATTCCTTCATTTGTAACTCCTTCCTCACACCCCATCCAACCTCTTCCTTTGGCCATCACATCTCTTCCTACTATTCGCTGATCCTCCTGTCTTGTTAATCTTAAAAGGAGCTTTGTGTTTACACTGGGCCTCCCACATAATCCAAAAATGATCTCCCCATGTCATAATCCTTTATTTATTCACATGTAAAATGTCGCTTTTATCACTTGAGGTAAAAGAGTTACAGGTTCCAAAGATTAGAATGTGGGTTAGCACAAATAGATATTGACAATTTGAAACTTTTTCCAAGGAAACTACATATTTATATAAATTTATCTATTCTTTTACTTGGTCATCTTTTTCTAGTTGATTTGTGAAAGATGTTTTCTTTTAGGAAATATTTTATAAATATCAAAAGTTTGTCAGTTATAAGCATTGAGAATGTCTTCTTCTAGTTTATGGTTTGTCTTTTCATTTCTGATTTTGTGCCAAGTTTTTAATTTTATTGTAGTCAAAATTTAGCCAAATTTTTTCCTTTAGAGTATGGTCTTTTGTATCTTGTTTAAAAGATTGCCTTGACTCTTCTTGGTACATTGCTTTTCCTACAAAATTATATATCAGCTTTCCTTGTTCCTTGAAAAGTCCTATTGGAAATTTCAATGAAAGTGATTTAAATTTACAGATAATAATGGAGAGTGTCAACATCAGTTTTTCCTTTTATAGCTTTATTGTTTTGCACTTTTCTCCAGAGTGGCTTTCCTCTTCTTTATTTAAACGTAACTTAGAGCTTTTGTTTATATAGAGACTAAGGTTTGTTTTTTTTTCTGTTTACATATTCTAATTGATCATCACTGGTACTTAGGAGAGGCTTTTAATAATTTGTCTATCGATGTTCCTGTAATTTTTATATAGACAATCATGTGTGTACATAGGGATATTGTTCTCTCTTTATTTCCAATTCTTACACACCTCATATATAGATTTTTGACCATGTAGGGCTTCCTACATTTAACTAGAAGCACAACCTCATCATCCTCCTGAGTGTAAGGAAACTTCTAATGTTTCATCTCTAAGTGTGCTGCTTCTTGCTGACCTTGAATGGTATGTTTCATCAGGGCAAAGAAGTTGGCTTTTTCTAATTACAAGTTGGATAAGGGTTTTTATCTTGAATATTGAACTTAATCAACTGCTTTTTTCATTTATTCAGATGTTCATTTGCTTTTATCTATTATTTCTTTATTAATATAACATCTTTGCAAAAAATCATCCATAAATTTTAAAGATAACTCTTCTTGATTAAAGCATATTTTCTTTGAAAACTGCTGAATTCATCATACAGCAAAATAAATTCAACATGGATAAAATACTTAAATGTAAGTTGTGACACCATAAAAGTCCTAGAGGAGAACATAGGCAGTAAAATGTCAGATATCCCATGTAGCAATATCTTCGCTGATATATCTCTTAAGGCAAGGAATATAAAGGAAAGAATAAACAAATGGGAGTACATTAAAATAAAAAGCTTCTGCATGGCTAAAGAAAACATCAGCAAAATGAAAAGGGAACAACCTGTATGAGAAAATATATTTGCCAACGATACATCGGACAAGGGTGTGATCTCCAAAATATATATAGAACTCATATGACTTGACACCAGGAAGACAAACCATCCAGTTAAAAAATGGGCAAAGGACCTGAATAGAAACTTCTCCAAAGAGGACGTACAGAGGGCCCATAGACATAAGAAAGAATGCTCAGCATCACTAACCATCAGAGAGATGCAAATTAAAACCACAATAAGATGATGAAATACCACTTCACACCCACCATTAACAAATCAACAAACAAGCACTGGCAAGGATGCGTGGGGGGGGGACGGGGGGGGCAGGGGACGACACCCTGGTATACTGTTGGTGGGAATGCAGACTGTTGCAGTCACTGTGGAAAACAGTATGAAATTCCCTCAAAAAAATAAAAATGGAACTGCCTTTTGACCCAGCAATTCCACTGCTGGGATTATATCCTAAGAACCCTGAAACACCAATCCAAAAGAACCTATACACCCCAATGTTCACAGCAGCGTTATTTACAATAACCAAGTGCTGGAAACAGCCTAAGTGTCTATCAGCAAATGAGTGAATCAAAAATTTGTGGCACATTTACACAATGAAAGGCTATGCAGCAGAAAGAAAGAAGGAACTCCTACCCTTTGTGACAGCATGGATGGAACTGGGGAGCATTATGATAAGTGAAATAAGCCAGGTAGTGAAAAACAAATACCATATGATCTCACCTGTAAGTGGAACCTAATCAACAAAACAAATGAGCAAAGTAGAACCAGAGACATAGAAATAAGGAACAAACTGATATTGACCGGGTGGGGAAGGATAATGGTTGAAAGAATGGGAGGTTCTAGCCAAGGAAATATGTATAAATGACCTATGGTAGAGGACAACAGGTAAGGACTGACTGAAGGAGCAGGGGTGGGGTGGTGGGTGGGGCAGAGTGGTGGGTCAGGGGAGAGCAATGGGGGAAAAATTGGGACCACTCTTATTGAACTGATAGGGGACTCAAGAGTTGGAAAATTTTAGTTTAAGGTAAAAAGTTATAAGCCTAGCAAGTAATGTATATGTTAAAGCTTTTGTTTCAGAGACTACAGATAAGGCCCATCCTGGCTCCTGGGAAAACAGCCAACCTCCTGGGGCACTGCTAGAGATTACTGCTTGGGGACAAGTGGAGGCATCCGGGCCATTGTGTTTCAGGGAGTGGCAGACAACCACCCGCCCCTGGGAGCAGCTAACTGCCCAGGACAGGAATGTTGAAGTTTCTTCTACCTAATTCTCCCTGAATTTCAAAATCCCTCACCACACCTTGTTTATTCCCTATTATAAAAAGTCTGGCTGGAAAGACAAGGGGAGATGGTCTGTTAGGGTATGAAACCACCATCTTCTCAGATCACCAGCTATCTGAATAAAGCACCCATAAAGATTCAATCACTGTCATTGTTTTTGGGTTTGGTAGTGACAGGCAGCCCGAATGCCAGTGTCTTTTCCAGTTTCAGAACAATAAAAAAAAGAAAACTGCTGAATTCAATTTACCAATATTTCATATAAAAATCATGTAAGAATTTAGTCTATAATTTTCTTTTTCTTGTCTGTCTTTGACTTGTTTTTATAGAAGGATTTTCTTTGCCTGATATTTTTTATAAGATCAGAATTGTCTGTTTATAGCATGACCAATTAAATTTTTTTTCTATAAAATAGCCTGGGACTGAGAGAGGTAAATTGATGGAAGGATGGGTGGATGGATAGAAGTGAAGGAAGAAGGAAAGAAGAAAGGAAATGGAAGAAAGGAAGGAAGGAAGGGAGGAAGGGAGGAAGGGAGGAAGGAAGGAAGGAAGGAAGGAAGGAAGGAAGGAAGGAAGGAAGGAAGGAAGGAAGGGAGGGGAGAGAAGAAAGTGGGATTAGATTGCTGACTATAAAAACTACTTAGACTTTTGATTAAAAATTCAGGTGTCTAGTGCTTACTGTCTTAAATTTTGTATCTTCTTAAATCAATTTGATAGGGTTTTTTTCCACAAAAGTATCAATTTTTCTTAGATTTTCAACTGTGTTTACATGCTGTTGTTCATAGCATTCTAATTACAGGGCTGAACAAAAGTAGGTCTATATTTGTGAGTATACAAATATAGTTTATTTTTGTTAGCATTATAATCATAACCTGCATATCTTTTTCTTTTTTTTAAGATTTATTTATTTATTTTTAGAAAGGAGAAGGGAAGGAGAAAGAAAGGGAGAGAAACATCAATGTGTCATTGCCTCTCACACGCCCCCTTACAGGTACCCTGGCCCACAGCCCTGACTGGAAATTGAACAAGCCACCCCTTGGTTTGCAGGCCAGCACTCAATCCACTGAGCCACAGCAGCCAGCACTACATATCTTTTTCCATATGAAAAGTCATAAAATTCTTTGTCCACTCCTGTATTTCTAACTTCTACCATATCTGTGTTCCCTTTTTTGGGCCTCGTCTTGTTAAATTCACTTAGTCTTATTAAAGATTTATTAATTTTTTTTAGTTTACCTTTTCTTCTTTACAATTTATTTTCATACAACAGCTTTGGTTTTTCTTGTTGAACTCAGTATTACTCTTTCCCCTGTTTTGTCAGTAATTGTCCCTCTCTTTACCTTTAAGGTACTTTCTTTAGCCTTATTCTCTAGCTTCTCGATTTGTGTAACTAATACATTCACTCTTTGGTCTTATTACTATAAAGATTATATCCATACTTTCTTTGATATATTCTATACATTTTGACATATGGCAACTACCTTCAAGTTTATTTGGAAATAGTTTGTATTTTTATTGTGATGTTGTTACAGAACAGACAGGGGTGGGGTCCCATGGGGAGGCAATTACTGAGCCACCCAGGGATGCCAAAAACTGTTACAGAACACACAGGGCCCAGGGGGGTATGATATACAATTACCAAAGGATCCCCCCAGGTTTGTTATATCTGCCTCCTTATTGGAGAGACATCTCTCAATGCCAGAGATTTGTGAAAAGGAAAGGAAATATTTATTTAATGCTGTTCAGACTTAAAGGAGTGACTTAATATCTTCATCAAAATCCCAAAGTCCCTTAAAATGCCCACAAACACACACAGTCCTTCCTCCCCACCCCCCACCCCCACCGTTGCCCAGTCTGGGGTACCGTATCTCAGGAAAAGAAATAAAAGTCCATGGCTCAGGCAGTCCCCAGTTCTTTCCAGTAATCCGTGCTTGGCTGCTAGGCTTCCCTCAGTTCCCAGCACCATCAGCTGTGTCACCGGGATCTCCAGCTAAAGCCGAGTGGTGGTTCTCTGCTAAAGCCAGGTGGTGGTTCCCCCTACTAAAGCTGCTGGGGTCCCCACTCTGGCAAAACTGCGTGGCTCTCTTACATGGCCACAGCCACGTGGCTCTCCTTTCTATTGCCACAGCCACATGGTCCTCTCTGCACTGGCTGTGGTCCTCCCTTCAATGGCTGCTGAGTCTGGGTTTAAATTCCCACACCAGTCTTCCTCTGCAGCCCCATTTCTTACTCCTCCCACAATTGGCTACACTTGACAGCACTCCCATATCCTTCCAGCTTTACTGGACTGCCAACATGAGTCTGGGCAGGGGTGGCCCCATCATCTTGGAGCCAATCATCTCAAATCTCTCATGCAGGCACTGTAAACAGGGGGAGTTGCCTCCCAGTTACATCTGGGGTGGAAGTCACTCCCTTCTCCCCGGCTCAAAGCATTGCCACAGCTATTTAACATACCTATGGAACCAGTTAAAGGTTGTAGATATGTTAAATGGCCATGCCAGAGGTTATCTGCAAAGCTGTTGCTGTACAAAACAATTCAATGACCCTGCCCCATGTATCCCTTCCTCCAACTCACACCTGTGGGGGGAAGGGGTGAGGACATTCTAATGTTTTCTGGACATCTTGTGTTCTGGACCCCATTCCAAATCCCTATTTGGGGCCCCCTCTTGGCTGCACCCTGTAACAATGTAGCTAAAAGGAACTAAGGAGTGCAGTTTTATTTTTAAACATATGCTTTTGTTTTGTAAAATCATGTCTTCATTAGTAAATTTTAAATTTACTTTTCTTTATGAACTGTATTTTTAAAGACTTCTTCATAAAATATGCAGTCAATATTTGCAGAGGTTGTATAGTACTTGATAAAAGCTATTTTTTTAAAATGTGTTAGGTACATGTTATAATACCTACCTCACAGTTCTATTTTGCTAACTCGGCTATTAAATTATTCTACACTCCTACACAGTTTGCTTTCTTTTCTCACCTATTAGTTTTTTATAGACTTGTGTTAAAAACCTTTTCTTTCTTCTGATTTCACATCTTTTCTGAGTCACTACTCTTACATTTTTAAGAGTTGGTTATCTAATAATAGCAATTTTCCCTTCCTCCTAAATATTATAAAGAACTCAGCAAACCTTCCCATCAAGTATAATTATTTTATTATTGCTTTATTTTAGTTTTCCTATTTTTAGCCCAAAATGGAACATTATTGTTAATTTAAATTTAGGTAACATACTTTATCAACATGGGTTACTGTGTTTGCTTCTTAATTCGGCCATGCCTCTGAATTTTCCTTTTTTTTCATCCAGAAATAAGCTTAAATATCCCTTGAAGGGTTGAAGATGGTCTTAGTTTTTATAAATGTGAAAGATAACTTTATATCACCCTCACTCTCAAATAATAGTTTGCCTGTTTATACTATTGGTGAAAACTTATTTTTTAAGCATATTGACCACATTTTACCATGCTCATCCATCCTCTATTGTCCTTGCCAAGAAATCTGATAAATCTGTTATCTTTATACAGATATTCTGTCACTTTGCTCTTGTAACTTTTAAAATTCTAGCAGCCTACCTTTCCAGTTCCCTACCTCTCTACCCATCAATGTATAAAATCTATTTTTAATTAAGAAAGGAAATTTTGATGGGGGAACACCAGAGTTCAGGTTTCAAATTTTTAATTTATATGTAATGATGAGCCAACTGAGACAGACTATCTCAATCATTTTAATAAGTGATTATTGAATTTTATTCACCCAACAACCAGCTAGACACTGGATGTTCTGTCTCTGACATCAGTATGTAAGGGGTCTGGGGGTGGTGGCATTGTCACACCAGAATTATATCATGTGGTTCTGAACTGAGAAGGTTAGAATACATGATCACTAGTCTTTTTAATGATGCTGATTGAGTAATTCTCATTTCAATTTAAACATTCTTTGAACTTATTTAAATTATGCATTGAAGTTTACCATAAAGGTTCTAATTTACCCTAAGAAAGGGTGAATGTATGTATAACTATGTCCAAGTATCCCAATAAAGTGATTTTTAAAAATCTCTCATCCAAGCCAGTGTTTCCTACAAAATCATCCTTACTGATTACATTAAATATATTTTAAGATGAATGTTTAGCCCACAAGCCACTAGCACATAGAACTGGTGTCCCATTCATGCAACTGAGACCTCAATGCTAGGTAACAGTGGGTTAGCCCCATTACCTTAGCCTCTGCTGTTGCATTATGGTAGACATTTGACACAAACCAGGGAGGTCAGTTCTTTTTCCCATAATTAGTGTCCCAAACACTGGTCAACCTCTGCCATCACTTTGAATTGTAAACACCAATGATGAGGTTGAAGCTCCCTCTTACCCAGAAAAACAAGGGAAACTGGCCTGTAGAGGCACAGAGAATTAAAAATGGAGATAAAGGAGCCCCAGAGAGACATGAAAAGGGATTGCTTCGGTTACTCATGGATTTCCAGCTCCTTGTCCTAGTCATTACAGGCCAACAAAACATCTTGTCTCTCAGTTTGTGATAGAGTTCTTTGACATGAGATAGTCTTGCATTTTATTTAATCCAGTTTAAGAAGGTTTCTGCTATTATCAATCTAAAGAATAATGCCTAAGTGAAATACATTTATTTATTTAACACAATTTTCCATAACAAATTTAATTGATATTAGTAATTTCCTAAGGGTTCTACAAGGCTTAGGTTTGTGATATATTTAGATAATTCTATATAAATTCCTCAATTAAAAATATATTTATGAAGGAAAACAAAGTATATTTAAGAATATTTCTCTATAAAGATCAACAATTCTATTTTCCATGTTTTCCTAAAAAAATGCCCAAATTAAAATAGAGGTTTTAACCAATCCTTACTTGTGGGATCTTTTTTGACAAAGAACACAAGCAAATTATGGTACATTTTATTAATTCAAAATATCCCCTTTATTCTGAATGCCATACTTTTCTCAATGAGAATTTATTTATATGTACCTTCTTATATAATGCTAAAAAATAATGCCAAGTGTAAATAACTCCACAGAAAAAGATTTTGGGAGCCAGTAAGTTTAAGTGAATTCCCAGGTTCACAAGCCATTACAGTTATGGAATTAAGTTTAATATTTACCCATTCTGTATCCATGTAAAGTTATTTCTTTGTTTTTGGTTTTGTTTTTTTCTATTATACTAACAATCAGTTTATGCAGAGTTTGTAAATGGTTTCAACTACAAAGTCATATTTTCCACATGGGACCAATTTTTAAAAGAAAAAAAGAGGACATTAGAATGATAACATATATCCCAGTTGCTATTCAAGGTTATGGTCTGATATCTACACTGTTTGTTGACTACTGTATTAAGGGCTCTTTTGTTTTTTTTGGGGGGGTTGTTTGCTTTAATCTTTATTGTATTTTTATTACCATTTAGTCCCCTTATACCAACATCTTCCCCCCAGCAATCACCACGCTGTCATCCATATCCATGAGTCCTTTTTCCTTTTCCATCAATACCCCCATCCCTACCACCCAACACACACTACCTGTCATCTACTCTCCATTTATGAGTCTGTCCCTATTTCCCTTGTTACTTCTGTTTGTTCATTAGATTCCACATATGAGTGAAATCACATGGCATTTGTCTTTCTCTGACTGGCTTATTTCACTTAGCATAATGTTCTCCAAGTCCATTCATACTGTTGAAAAGGGTAAAATTTTCTTTTTTTTTACAGCCTAGTAGTATTCCATTGCATAAATGTCCCACAGTTGTTTTAGCTGCTCATCTACCAATGGACCCTTGAGCTGCTTCCATTTCTTGGCAATTGCAAACAATGCTTCAAAGAACATAGTGGTGTTTATGTTCTTTTGAATTAGTGTTTGGTGTACCCTTAGGATATATTCCCAGAAGTGGGATCTCTGGGTCAAAAGGCAGATCCATTTTTAATTTGTTGAGGTATCTCCATACTGCTTTCCACAGTAATCTGCACCAATCTGCATTCCCACCAACAGTGCAAAAGGGTTCGTTCCCTTTTCTCCACATCTTCACCAGCACTTGTTGTTTGTTGATTTATTGATGACAGCCATTCTGACCAATGTGAGATGGTATCTCATTGTGGTTTTAATATGCATTTCTCTAACAATTAGTGACATCTTTTCATATGTCTATGGGTCATCTGTACATCCTCCTTGGAGAAGTGTCTATCCAGGTCCTTTGCCCATTTTTTAATTAGGTTGTTTACTTTTTTGGTGTTGAGGAACTTTATAAATTTTAGATATTAACCCCTTATCAGATGTATCGGTGAATATGTTCACCCATTCTGTGGGTTGTCTTTTTATTTTGTTCATGATTTGTTTTGCTGTGCAAAAACTTTATAGTTTGATGTAGTCTCATTTTTTTATTTTTTCTTTTGTTTCTCTTCCCTGGAGAGGTATATCAGATAAAATATTGCTATAAGCAATGTCCAAGATTTTACTGCCTATTTTTTCTTTTACAATTTTTATGGTCTCAGATCTAACATTTAAGTCTTTGATCCATTTTGAATTTATTCCTGTGTGTGGTATAAGAAGGTGGTCTAGTTTCATTTTTCTGCACATATCTGTCCAATTTTCCCAACCATTTATTGAATAAACTATCGTTGGCCCATTGTATATACTTGCTTCCTCTGTCAAATATCAATTGACTATAAAGGTTTATTTCTGGGCTCTGTATTGTGTTGCATTGATCTATGTCTCTGTTTTTATGCCAGCACCATGCCTTTTTGATCACTATGGCCTTATAGTATAGTTTTATATTAGGTAGTGTTATTCCTCCAAATTTTTACTTCTTTCTCGGGATTGCTGTTCCTATGTGGGCCTGTTGACTATTCTATTACATTTTTCTTGAAAGTTTTTGAAATATTCACTTGTTTTAGCCAAGCTCATTATAAATTAATCAGAAAGTGATTCAGGAAGAAAATAATAAGCTTCCACAAAGGAAGAAGTAGTAAAATTATCTCTTTATAACTACCAAATGGAAAAATATGAAGTTAAGTTTATAGTCAGCATTTTATGAATATTCAGAGTGAACAGAAAAGGGAACAAATTTCATTTCCTAAGTGTGAAACACACACAATAGTATCATCATAACTTTTCATGATTCTAAGGGGTGAGTTCAATGGTTCAGTGTATTTTCTTTAACTTACTTGAGGATGTTTCATATAAACTCAAAGTTGAAAAGAGTAAAACCTTTGTTTTATCTTTGGGGCTAAATCCTAAAGTATTTGGAACCACCAATAAAAGAAATTATTTGGCATTCTATATTTTGAATAAAAAAACTCTCTTGAAATAGGTGTAGCCTCCATTGAGTTTCATGAAAATAAAAAATTGCAATGTGCTTTGGCTTGAATTCTAAGGTGTGAATCTGCCAAGGTTTGAATTTCCCAGGAATAATATAGAAGCAAATTTTTCTCTTGAAGGTACAGATACTTCTCATTTAAAATATAAAATTATACTTGTTTCCAAAATAAAATACTATTCAAGAAACCAAGTATAAAAATGATAGAAAAATCCATAAGTAAAACTACAACTAGCCTTTAACATGGTCTAGGATGCGAAGTTAGTAAACATGGAGATTCGTGTACACAGACATTTCTGTGGCAACCCCCAGCAATTCAGCACATCAGGATTACCAACATTCTGGTGACCAACTTCACCCATAAAAATCCTCATAACTATTGATCTATTTCTTTTGTTTCTGGAAATCCGGTTACCTTGTATCCATCAAACACTTGGTTTATAATCCGTCACTTAGCAATCAATCAAGTGCAAATATCTCTTTACTGCTATTCTTTTAATTAGCAACATTTGTTTTCTATTCACTTTTTATCTTTTAGAAACAGTTGATGGTAAAGTTTGACTGAATAACAAATGCTGATGCATGCCAGATTATAAGTGTATCTTTGAGAATCTACTTGTTAGTTCTCACATTCGCCCTCTACTACTGCTGTCTCACTCAAAAGCCTGTATGTCCCCAAAGCATTTTCAAACTTACTGGATAGCCTCACAAAAACTGATAGGTCAAGAGTTCCCATTGTTCAGAACCTGAGACTCAAGGCTAATATTTAATCATTACCCTCTCTCTGTGTTGATATCATGCAATCTCCTGTCCTTCATTGTCAACTTTGGGATTAGACAGTGATGGGGTAGTCACAGATATACGCTTTACATAAAACCAAATAAATTGTTATTTTTTGGATGTTCCTTGTGTTGTCACTGACATCTTCAAAGATTCAACTGCTTTGGGAGATTAGGTTTAATTCCAGGGAATTTAAAACTGTCAATATAGTCTCACTGTAGCCAAATGTGTACCGTTGTTGGCTCTGTAAAATTAAATAACTCTATAAAAGTTCTTGTATCTTTTTTCACTTCCCATACACCTTTTTTTATTTTTTATTTTTATTTATTTTTTAATCATCATTCAAGTACAGTTTCTATCCTTTACTCCCATTCCAGCCAACCCACCCATCCCTCCCCTCCTCCCTCCCATTTCCCACCCTCCTAGTTTTTGTCCATGTGTCCTTTATATTTGTTCCTGCAAACCCTTCCCATTCTCCCCTGAAGTTCCCCTGAAATTCCCTCCCCTCTCCTATCTGATCACTGTCAGCCTGTCCTCTATTTCAGTGTCTTTGGCTATATTTTGCTTGTTTCTTTGTTTTGTTGTTTACGTTCCTGTTAAAGGTGAGATCATATGGTATTTGTCTTTCACTGCCTGGCTTATATCACTTAGCATAATGCTTTCCACCTCCATCCATGCTGTTGCAAAGGATAGGAGCTCCTTCTTTCTTTCTGCTGCATAGAATTCCATTACGTAAATGTACCATAGTTTTTTTTATCCATTCATTTACTGATGGGCACCTAGGTTGCTTCCAGCACTTAGCTATTGTAAATTGTGCTGCTATGAACATTAGGGTGCATAGGTTCTTTTGGATTGGTGTTTCAGGGTTCTTAGGATATAGTCCCAGCAGTGGAATTGCTGGGTCAAAAGGCAGATCCATTACACGTTTTTTTAAAAAAATCACTATTTGCTGCACATATTCCTGTATTTCTTTTATTTCATTAATTCTTATAATACCTTTACGTATTGTTTTTTAAGATCCATTTTTAATCCCTTTATAAAATTTTTAGAAATCATTTCAACTTCTTGACATCTCCAGAAATCAGGGAACAGATATATAGAAGCCCTAAAATATTCTCAAGAAGTTCTGAGATATTTGTTCTTTCTATACCTAAATACCAAAGTAAATTGGAATACAAAATATATATTTATATTTATTTTATCATTTAAAAAGTAAACATATGTTACTACAATCTCAGGATTTATTACTTTGTGGAGAATTATATTGGTACTATACCTAAAAAGGAAGCTTCTAGATCTTATGTAGAAAAAATTTGCCAAAGTTTAATATTAATTTCAAATTTTCATCACTTTAAATTTTAAACTATTTTGAAAACAGGAGTTAAGAAAACATAAATTATAGATAATGGATAAAGAAAATGTGGCATACACAAAGAAATGGAATATCATTCAGCCATAAAAAAGAATCAAATTTTGCCATTTGCAACAAGATGTATGGATCTTAAGGGCATTGTACACAATTAAACAAGTCAAAGACAAATCCTATATAATCTCACTGATATGTGAAATCTCAAAAAATTATAAATAAGCAAACAAACAAGCTCATATACACATAAAACAGGTGGTTGTTGCCAGAGGTGAGGGAACCAGTAGGTTGAAATGGGTGAAGGGAGTCAAAAGTACAAACTTCCAATTAGAAAGTAAATATGTCATGGGTGTGTAAAGTGCAGCATGGCGACTACAGTTAACAATATTGTGTAACAAGTATACAATATCTACTGTGTATTAAAAATAACTGAGTAGACCTTAAAAGTCCTCATCACAAGAACAAAGTGTAACTATATATAGTGAATGCATGTAAACTAGATTAATTGTGGTGATAATTTCACCATATATACAAATATTGAATCATTATGTTGCACATCTGAAACTAACATACTGTTATATATCTAACTATATAAAAAGGGAAACATAAATTTAAAAAAAAATCATAGCATCCTTAAAATAATAAAATAGTATGAATCCAGTCATGGGCAATAATAACCAAGGAAAAGAAAAGGATATGCCAAGAAATTCATAAGGCAAACAGTCAGGTCAAAACGTTTTATGAATTAGCATCCGTAGTCTGCACTAACAAAGATAAGAAATACAAAAAGCAAGTAGGTTTCTTAGAAATCTGGAAGCTTAGGAAGAATGTGACAGGAGCAAGTACGTCAGCCTGCAGAGGGTGCCATGGAAACCAGTAAAGTTCCAGCTAGAAGAGGGAAACATAACAAAGAGCCAGAGAAGTTAAAATAGGACAACAGCAGAAAGAAAGGGTTTAGATTTGAAGCCAACACTTCCATTACTCACTAGGGTCTTCAGGAGAAAAGAACCCAGGGCTTTCTGGTAAAGATTAAGAAGCCAAAAGATATCAATTCTCTCTCTTATAAGATACACTCAGTCTTTCCTCCCAAGGTCTAGCAACTTTGTAATCTAAAAATTTGAACTATGAATTGTGTGAAGGTGTCCAACCAACCTTAGTCTTTATGTCAGTAGAATATTATGAACCATGAAATTAATGTGAAGGCAAATGAAAAAAAGTATATACCTAGCTGCTCTTCATTTCATCCCCATGGTTGGCTGTTAAAACTTTCCCCAAATCCACAAGCAGCTGTATGTTGGCAGCTAATGTTTGGTTTATGGTATTTGGGAAAGATCAATGTATAAATATTACAGTCTAACCAAAGGAAATATGATGGGATTTTTTTTTTGCTTAGAAATGTCATTCTGTCAGCTCCTGGAGCTGTACTAAATTCCCTGGGCTTCTGCAGAGATAACAGTGCTGTGTTTATTCTTCCTTAACGGGGAGGAAAAGGGCACGGACACAGAATAGTCCCTGAGAGGCCCTAGCATTGTGTCTGCAAACAAAAAGCCAATTTGCTCAGTTCCGTTCCTCAGGTTCACTTCTGCCAGGTCAACTAGAAGTTTAACTAACTCCAAGCATTTTCTCTCCATTTCATACTTCCTGAAGTCATGGGGTTAGAGAGTAGAGATCTCATGAGAACTTCTTCCTCAAACCACTGATACTGACAGCAAATACCATATTCAATCTTTTGAGATAGGAAAAATTTTTATATTTCTTATTACCACCATAAAAACTGCTCCTAATCTTATGCTAGCACGAACGTGTTTATAGTACCAACTGATAGTAAAGCCAAACATTTACCTTTGGGAATACATGACTGCCCTGAACTGGACTCCATGAAAAAAATCAGCCCTACAGAAGATAATTTGATTGACTATTTTCTCAGTTTTCTAACTTGTCATACTTACCATTCCACATCCATAGGAGAAAAGACAGTTCATTGTATACAACAAATGTACTGGTGCGTTAGGATTTAATTTTCCCATAGAACCCACTTGGGAATAACTGCACAAAGTGTCAGAGTTCACATGATCTTTAAGAACTGTGAAGGCTGTGAGATTGTATCCTTTTGCCTTTTAACAAATTAGCCTGTCACAGACACACAGATGCTGGCAGAAGACAGAAAGAAGACTCCTGGGCCAAAGCATTGGACTTTTTAATTTACAGCATAGTTTCACTGTTGCCGTGTGTTCCTTTGCCCCTAGAATCTGGTTGGTGGTGTGAGGAGCAGTCCAGGTAGATGCCACACATGCACTAGCTTTGTGTGACAGCTGAAGACCCCAAGTTTCAGAAACCATAATCTCTGAAAGAGGCTCCTAACAAATTGCCCAATATTTGCCCTACAGAGAAATGTTACCTACCTTATCTATATTATCTTAACTAGGTAAAAAGTTCAGCCCTCCATTCCAGAGGTAAATAAAATCTCTGTCTTCCTATGCTGTTTGCTCTATAAAATTCCTTGGAAAAAAAACTAGTCTAAAACAAAATGCATCAGTGCTTCCTCACAAAACATGCAGAAACTCAAGACACCCAAGGAGAATGGTCCCCCAACGGGGACCAACCTCACAAAATCAGAGATGCTTCATTCCCACGGCTATGCTGGCCCATTCTCTGATGGAAAAGCTACAGAAAGAGGAGTAACAATGCAAAAAATCAGACATGAAAAGTAATACTGCAAGAATGTCTCTTACTTCAAAGGACTGAGAGACAAAGCAATCTTAGTAAGCATATCACCGACAAGGTCAGGTTGGATTTATAAAGTGTGTACCCTAAACCAAGTATATTTTTTATCTTTCCACCATGAATAACCACCATAGTGTATGAATAAAACAAACATTAGATAGAACATATAGTACAAAGCTACTGTATTTAATTACTTGTTTGGGGAGCTAGACTGCAGGGCTGCAGCTAAGCCAGTCAGCCAGGTCTCTGAGAGTTGTCCATAGCAGTGGTAGTAGCTTCTTTAGGGCAGCAGGAGAACATCTGTTGCTACTGAAGAATTCTTGGCACAAATTTTGCCAATGACTCTAGGGAAAGATGTTATTATAATTTCAGTTTCTGTTGTAAAATTTTCCTTGTAAATATTTCCTTTTTCAGTAAATATGAGAGAAATTTGACAGAGTTCTGAAGCCTAGGCCACAAGCCCCATAGTACAAATGGAAGGCACAATAATTGACCCTTATTTATGAGTGAATGAATGAAGGATAAAATCAACAAAAACCTAACAGAAACATAGTCCTTGTACTGTACCCAAAAGGAAAAATTTAAAAAGACTTGAAGTATGTGAATCAAACATGATAAAGAAGGCATTTTAACTCTATTATAATTTTATTAAAATGTCTATCTTTTATTTTTATTCCTTAATCTTTATTTTTAATTATATTTTATTGATTATGCTATTATAGTTGTCCTGATATTTCCCCCTTTGCCGCCCTCTACCCAGCACCCCCTACTCCCTCAGGCAATCCCCACTCCATTGTTCATGTCCATGGGTCATGTGTTTAAGTTCTTTGGCTACTCAGTTTCCTATACTGTACTTTACTTCCCCATGGTTATTCTGTAATGACCTATTTGTACTTCTTAATCCCCTCACCTTTTCACCCATTCTCCCCCTCCCCCATCACACCTGGAAACTTTCCGGTAACTAACTTCTTTCCCGTTGCTTTTAAGAGTCTCTCTGTATCTTTAACCTTTGCTCTTTTAATAATGATTTGTTTTGGAGTGGGCATCTTGGCATACATCATAATTGGGGCTCTCTGTGCTTCCTGGACTTGCATGTCTATTTCCTTTACCAAATTAGGGAAGTTTCCTTTCATTAATTTTTCAGATATATTTCCAATTTCTTGGTCTTTCTCTTCTGGGGGCACGCTTAGGAGGTGAATGTTGGAGCTCTTGAAGTTGGCCCAGAGGCTGTTAACACTGTCCTCATTTTTGGGGGGATTCTTTTTCTTCTTGTTGTTCTGCATGGTTGTTCTTTTCTTCCTTATGTTCCAAATCATTGATTTGATTCTTGGCTTCATCCATTCTACTGTTGTTTCCCTGTAAATTGTTCTTGATTTCAATTAGGGTATCCTTCATTTCTAACTGGGTCTTTTTTATGCTGCTGAGGTCTAAGTAAGTTCCTTGAGCACCCTTATAACCAGTGTTTTGAACTCTGCATTTGATAGATTGCTTATCTCCATTTTGTTTAGCTCTGTTTCTGGAGTTTTGATCTGTTCTTTCATTTGGGACATATTTCTCTGTCTCTTCATTTTGGCATCCTCCCTGTGTTTATTTCTATGTATTAAGTAGAGTTGCTCTGACTCTCTGTCTTGGTAGCATGGCCTATTATAGTAGGTGTCCTATAGAATTCAGTGGCACAACCTCCCCTATCACCCAAATTGGGTACTTGAGGTGTGCCCTTTGTGTGGGCTGAGTACACCCTCCTCCTGTAGTTGACATTTGGTTGCTGTTGGCAGATCAATGGGAGGGATTTACCCAGGGCCAGTCAGCTGCAAGGACTGGCTGTGACCACTGAACTCCAACCTCTGCCTTCATTGGGGTATCAGCTGTTCAAGGATAGGGTGGTGGTACTCAGATTTGGTCTGTAGTTGTCAACTGGGTTTGCTGGCCCTGGGGTTTCCTGGGTAGTAAAGCCCAAGGTCAAACCCCACCTGTGTTTTGCCTGGGGTACCCTGCCTGAGCTTTAAAGCAATCTGAGATGGCTGCTACTTGTGCTAGGCTTGGAGATTCTCAGGTGAAGCCAAGCTGTGCCTCTAATCTGGTTGCTGTTAAGGCTCACAGAAGCCAGCTATTGCTTGTTTGATAGGATTTAGGAGCCAAGACCAGCCCTTCTTATGGAAAAGCAGCTTGGGTGGGCCCATAAATTGGGCAGAGTAGAGCTTCTGTGGACCTCCAAGGTGAGTTGCACAGGTTAGCCAGGTTGATGGAATCTCAGATATGGCAACAGCCTACTGGCTCTGTGCGGGGAGGGCTCAGCAAAGGGACAATGGCCTCTGCTCACCCCAATGCCAGACACTTCAGTCTCTCCCTGCATGCCACTGGTGCCCTTCAAGCTGCCACCCTGGTGCTGGAGCTCAGAGGGAGTGAGTCTGAGTACATGAGTCTGTGTGTGGGTTCCCCAAGAAGACTTAGGGCCCCAGCCGTCTCCTTCACGAACTCAATTCCTGCTGGTTTTCGCAGCCAGAAATTGTGGGGACTGATCTTCTTGGCACTAAAATCCTGGACTAGGGGGCCTGGTGTGAGTCTGGGACTCCTCCCTCCCAAGATATCCCTCCCCAATATTTATCTATGCAGGTGTGGGGCCAGCCTGTTCAGCGTCTGCACCCCTCCTACCACTCTGGATGGATATTGTTTCTTCAGTTCCACAGCTGTCAGACTTTCATTCAACTTGGGTTTTTTTTGACATTCCTAAGTGATTGTTGTTCTATATTTTAGTTGTAATTTTGATGTGGTTGTGTGAAGAGGCAAGCCATGTCTGCCTACATCGCCATCTTGACTGGAAACCTTAAAATATCTCTTTAAAGGGTGAAAGTTAAACCTTAAATATGTGCCAATTAGAAACATATTTATTAACAACCTAAATTATCTTACCTATTCTCTTTAGAAAATAACAAAATGGAATTATTAAAAAACATCCCTAGTTAAAAATAAAATAAAATTATTTCAATTTCCATATATTGGTTACAATTAAATATCATGTAAAATAGGGTCACCTCCTGCCCTCATAAATCAATTCATTTTATCTGATTATTTCCTTCAATATATATTTTACTGTCAAAATTAAGTTTAAATAATTTGAAGTTAATACTAAGTAGATTTAGCCTACTCTTTTAAAAGAAGGATTCTACTAATTCTATACCTCTAATTTTAGAATAGTTTTTATCAATCTAAAACCACTTCCCTCTCAGATCTATTGTCTTGTTATTAGTAACCTGCATATATAAGTGCAGATAATCCAAGGAAAAGCTGTTTTATGTTTACATAAACAGATCATCAATAAATCTGTCAAATACATAATTAAGTCATACTATTTAAATAATAGCATAAAGTTTCAATATCCAGAATTCACCTGGAAACACTTAAGAACTAAAAATTAAGCAAAAATGGGAGGTAGGTAGGTTATATATATCTGACAAAGTTTATGTAATAAACCCATACAGGTGCACTCATTTTGGTTTATACATTTTTCTAGCCAATTAAAATTTGTGGTTTCCAGAATTACAAAAGGACAGAAATATTAAAATAGTAATAGAGAAAAGCACATTGCAAGGCAGAAAAAAATAGCATTAAAATAAAAATAGGCCAATATGCACATGAAAATATGTTCCCCCTCATCAACATCACAAAGAATTACCACTGGACTTCGTTACTCTAGTCCTTGTAGTATACTCAAGGAAAACGCAAAACTTGTATGCGAATGTTCATGGCAGCATATGCACAAAAGCTAAAAAGTAGAAACAGCCCAAATGAATTGTTGAATAGATTAATAAAATTGTATACATACATACAATGGAATGCTATTTGTAATGAAAAAGAACAACGTATTGATTCATGTAACCAGACAGACAAACCATGAAAATGTTACATTAAGTGAAAGAATTGAATCACAAAAGTCCATATATTACATGATGTTCTTTCTGTGAAATGTCCAGAATTCACAAAGCTACACAGACAGAAATTAGACTAGTGATTGCTCAGGAAGGATGGTGGTAGTGGTTGGGGGAAATGGAGGTGACTGTGAATGGACTTTTACTAGAAGGTTCTTTGGAGAGGAATGAACATGTTCTAAAATTGACTGTTTATGGCTGTACAATGTTGTGAACAAACTGAAAATCTTTAAATTATACACTTTAATGGGTAAATTATACAGTAGATATACTATATACCAATAGAGCTGTTGCAAAGTAAATAAATAAAAATAGATCCCATCACAAAGAGCAAAAGTGACCACCATTAAGCTTTCTTTGCTCATTGTCTCATACACTCTTCAAAAGCCAGAGAATTATTTTTCATAGTTTTTTTATTTCTATTCAATTAAATTATTAAATATTATTTTAATGTGAAATATGTCTGGTGACTTTTTTACAATGACATTTTAAAAATAAACAATACCTTAATCTCCTTATGTTGGTTGAAAGAAAAAATCTATAAATTTCAAATAAGTTATTAAATAACCTAAAAATACCCTGGTCCCAAGAAATAAAAAACTATATTATTAATCATATACCCATCTATCAATATTAAAATAGGAAAACAGAAAAATGTTTGGTAAGGATATCAGGCATATTTTTTCAAATTTTGGTATAACCATTTATGTTTGCTTCTCTAGTCACTTTACTGAAGAGAATGCCAAGCATCCCCAGATATAATAAAGAAACTGAACTAATATAAAATTCTGTTTGAAACACTCAAGTCGTTTGAAACCAATATATGTTGCTAGTCCATTCTAGTGTATCCTCATTTCTGTCCGCCCTCAGTTACTGTTGGTAAATGATACAGTGTTGGAAAAACTAGCCATTGCAATGTCTATAACACAAGGTACTTAATGTGGTTCCTAGTGAACTCTATCCCTGAAATGTGTAACTTAGCTTCCCTTAGTCTATCATTCAACTGACTGCAATGTCGTAGTTGACACAGCTCCTCTGTATTATTAAAATGCATAGTGGAATATGGCTCTCCTCTTACCAATGGTTTGCATTATTCAAGGGTTGGAGTATTGGAAATAATTTGCATTCTTTAGTGTATAGTTAGGAGGAGTATATATTTCTAAAAACTGACCATAAATGCATCTATGGGAAATAACAGCTTTAAATTTAACACACACACTCATGCTCACTTGTACATAAACACACACATACATAGTTAAAAAGAAGTGAAGCTTTCAAAGGATGAAAAGAGCTCTCAGAGTAAATCAGGCCATTGTTCCCCAGGATATAGCACTGAAAGAATTAGTGAAGGTTTGAGCCTTAAAAGGCTAATAGCACCAGCAACTATTTTGGAGCCTGACAGTTATGAGGCACTATTTTAGACTCTGAGGATTAAACTTGTTTAGACAAGAGAATCAAGATTCCTCCTTTCAAGTGACTTTCATTCTAATGTGGAGAAAATGACATTAAACAAATAAATACATAATACAAAGTCTTTTAGGGAAATGAACAAGAAATAAAGCAAAGAAACAGTATAAAATACAATGAATTATGTGTGCATGCTAATGCAGACAGGGAGGACAGGAGAGGTTCTGGTGATGAAGGGCTAAGTAGAATCTGATGAAAATGGGAGTGTGACCTACACAGGAAGAACATTCTAGGCAACAAAGTGTGGGCTTAAGGCAGGAGTAAGATTGAGCTTCCCAAGAAATAGCAAGAAGGACAGTGTGGACAGAATGGAATTCATAAGGGGAGAATAATTAAAGGTGAAATTAGTGAAGTAGCAGAAACCAAATTATACAGCCATAATTATACTATTTTGTTCTATGCATGATAAGAGAAGCCTTCGAAGAGCTCTTGGAGAACTAACTCAAACTTAATTTTATTTTTAAAAGATTACCCTGGCTACTTTGTGGAGAATAGATTCTAGGACAATAGAGTAGGTGAAGGAAGACTGGTTAGATTAAGATGTAGGCAAAATATGAGGGTGACTTGAATTAAGATTCAGAGGTAGAATGGGCCAGAGAAGCCAAGCATGATATATATTTTGAAGACTAATTCAACATGACTTGTTCATTAATAGGTACGTCAAGAAAGTTTAAAAAAGAAAAGAAAAACACCTTTTCTTTCATGAACACTTGTATAAAGAATAATGTTATTTAATGAAATAGGAAAAGAAAGGAAGAAAGAGTTGATTCAAAGAACAGAGTTAATAGTTCTGACTAACAGATATTCAAGTAACAATGTTGAGTAGGCAATTGGATATATGTCAGGGGTTCAGAGGAAATGGTAGGGCTAAAGATACAGTTTTAGAAGGCATCTATTTAGGGTCAATATATTTGTTAGAATACAATCTAAGCAGCTGTAAAAAAAGAGATCCAAAATGTAGTGACATAAGTAAGGTAGATATTTACTTTTCTTTCATATAAAAGTCTAGTGGCAAAAAGTCTATTCATCTAACCTTTGGATTTAGTGTTATTTCTAACTAAACTACTTAATTTTACTCATCAAGCCTAGATTAAGCTATTACTATTTTAGAGAAATAAGGTATTTTCCTGATTTGACCAATAGAACCCCTATTTGTTTTCAAACCAAATCTACTTTTTACATATTCAATCACATCATCTAATTTGGTAACCTATTGTCACTGCCCTCAGGTACCTAGACCATGTATCTCTGAAGTGCCAGGCACTGTGATAAACTGTCAACACACAATAGTAAATAAAAGAGATTTAGTCCCTTTCTTAGAATGAAATCTACAGAATAGACAGAAGAGAAAGGAGTAAACACATATAGTGATGCAGGTCTACAGAGGAAGTACAAAAAAGATACCTAGGAAGGAAAAGTCCTTAGGCTCAACTCCCAAATTGAACTTGGAGATCCCTATCTGCTGGATTACAAAATCCTCTGTTTTCTAACTTAAGACTTCCTCTATATTTTATAGCTGGCATTTTCAACAAGTTCTATTTCCCATCATAGAATACCACCCCACTTAACCCAAATGAGTTCCTTTTTTCCCCTCAGAATAGACCAAAAATTACCATAATGTATTTGGAGCCTCAAACATTTGAGAAGGCAAGGAGTTACAAGAGGCCTACAAATCTATCCATATAGCAAGCAATGTCTATTGACTGAATAAATACTGCTTCTTGTCCACATGTTGGGCTAAAAGGCAGCTTCCATTCTGATCAGTTGGAACCTCTATGATTCTGTTTACTAAACACTTTATTTTTTATTTTTCCTATTTTCAATTTACTAAACTTTTTAAAATGTTACACCTCACTTACACAGTACTTACAAAATCTATATGAATGCAATTATTTATATAATTATCACATGCAAAATCATGCAAAGCATTAATAAATTCACAATAGCTTCTGTGGTTGCTCAATGAAAGGGAGTATTGATTCTGCAGTTCACATTCTTGGTCTCAGTTTACAGTCTAATCTTCCCCATGGCAGCTAAAGTGAATCTTTTCAAAACTAAATCCGGATGATGCACTCTGTTCAGAAAACTCCAATGTCTTCTCATTTCACTCAGTGTTCAACAAGCTCCAATACGAGCTGCCCTCACCACTGCATTCCTCAATACCTTCCATCCTCCTTGTTCACACCACTCTAGTCACACTGGATGTGGTGATGTTCCTCTAGCCAAGCAAGGTCTAGTTTCAGGATCTTTGGCACAATTCCTCCCATGGGGCCTCTCCAGTCACTGTTTTCTCTAGCTGGAATAATTTAGCTATCTTTCCACCTTATGTTTTCATCACCTTCTCATTATGCAAGTAGACACTGGTGGAGCCCCACTCAGATTCCTTATGTGGGTTCGTGCATCCATCCCCAGCTATTGCCACCATTGGCTGGATGAGAACACATAACTGACCTTCTTTTATCCAGCTAAGTGACCCCAGCCAAATGATAGGGCCATTTCTCCATGCTATGCCTGCAATCAACTAATACATGTTACAAAAGGCCAAATCCTACCTCAGCTGGAACCAACTCTGCAGTGTAATCTGTGCTCCAGAGCTTCCTGTGATCTACCTGAAAGTCTCCAGCTGAAACCACATTCTTACTGAACTTTTCATTCATCTCTCTTCTGCTTGCTTCACTTCCCTTCCCCTGATCACACCTCTCCCTCCCTTTAAGAAATCTTTGAATGAGAATCTCTACCCCAGTCTGTCTTTTTAGGGACACAACCTAAGACAGATACCTTCCTTGACTACCACAAGCCCAGGAACTCCCTTATCTTGCTTTACATTTTTACATAGCACCTATCACCACATTGCATACTGTATTTTTTGCAAAATTTTAATATTTATTCCCTTTATCTTCCAATAACATGTAAACCCATGAGGGCAGGGACTGCTTGTTCACTACTATACTTCCAACCTACAAAACTACCTAACTCTTTGTAGTTAATAAATATGCATTGCCAAATGAATGAATAAATGAAATAGCACAATGAATTTATTTTATCATGTTTTTAAAAGGATGTCCTGTTCTTAAAAACATTGAGAACCAATAGCCTAGATTAAGTAATATGCAATAAAGAATTATTCTTTCAGGGAAGATGTTCTATGTCTTTTCAAACTTTCTCACTAGTGGAATACCAGTCATTAATAAAATATTTTTTATCAACTGATTAGTTCATTGACACACTTGTCTCCAGCCTTGCAGACTTTAAATTCAAAGGCTTTAATCTTATAGTCTGATAATCAATCAAATTTTCCTCTAGATTTATTAATTAGCCTTTCTTTCTTATAAGACTTTATTTTTTTCAATCATCAATATTTTGAACCTAGATCTTAAAAGTCCATATCAAAAACATCTAAATGAAAATGTACATACAAACACAATGAAAATCAATAAGGAAGAACACTGAGAGGGAGTAGAATTTGCCACCCCAAAATATGCCTCTTTGAGATATGATTTTAAGTTGGTTTTTAGTAAGAAACAAAGCCACAGGAAAAACATTTGATCTCCCCTCTACCTACCTAAAAGGAATTTAAAGACAGGACCTGCTCTAGGAAGGGAAATACCACATTTAACTATTGCTTAATATGAACTAGTGTGATACATAAAGAACCTAGAATAGAATCACTACAAAGATTCTATTTTACCATAAAGTCAGCAAAGGAACAGAGCTTACCTCTGATCTCCTTCATTAAGGAAACACTACAGCCAGATATGACATATCAAAAACATTCAAATATCAAACTATGGAAACTCTGGCTGACTTTCAGCCCTTCAGTTTGCCAGCTCTCTAATAGAACTCAACCTTGACAAGTTCTTCCAGAAAATTGTCTACACTGTCAGCCACACTCTACAAAAAATGACCTGGATAATTTGACTGTTACAGATTTTAAAAGTCAGAAAGGATTTGAAGTTGCAAGCCAAATCCACAGAAGTCCTTTCATCAAGCAATAAATAAAACTTGATTTAATTTTTTCATAAAGAGGTCTTTGTGGTCATGAAAGCCTGCTGTCTGCTTCATTCAGAGTAAAGATATCTTCTAGATAGAATATCAAACATATTCAAATAAGGACCTTGAAAAGAGGTTTCATTCTAATTTTAGAGTACATAATGAATATACTTCTTTGCAACTAGCACTTAATGCCAGTGCTTTTATGGCTTATGACATACGTTTATTCCTTTTATTCAACAGAAAAGGTCAACACAACTTATAATTAGAACAACAACTCTGAGTAAAAAAGACTGTAATTAGACTATTTTCAACAAATAATAAAGTGTCAGATAAAAGAAAGTGAATCCTTGGTGTCAGCAAAACTAGTTTACACGTAGACAGGAAAAGTGATTCTTTCATGCAGATGCTTATTTAGGTGACTTTGTTCTGGTAATATAACTCAAATAATAAATATACATAAAAAGTACTATCTAGACATTCAAACCAGGCAATGGTTCTCATAGAAGTGTTATTTTGCCTGCAGGTGGTATTTATCAATTTCTGGAAACTTTTTGGTTGCTACAACTGGAAGAGGAACACTGTCATCCAGAGATGGAAGGCCATGGATGCTTCTAAACATCTTACAAAGCACAGGACAGTGCTCCACAAAAAAGAATTGTACCAATTCAAATATCAATAGGGCCAATTTTGAGAAACTCTGAACTAATGCCATAAAGCTTTCTTGATCCTAAAATTAATGAACTTTAAAATAGTCTATAGTTATTGGAGCCCTATAGTGAAATGGTTGTCTACTGACATAACCAATGTCACCCATTAAATTCAATAAAAATTTTCAAAATAAAACACAAATAAATAAAATTTAAAAAGCAGAAGTTAGCAAGCAGCCAGCAAAAAATCTTTAAGCCTTTTAAAATTCCACCACCTAAACAAAGGGGTTTGTATACTTTCTAATCTGTTGTCATTAAAAATAAAACCATTATGCCATTTCAAAAAAAATTAATCACAGTATGAGAAACATTCTATGGCTATTATAGACTAAAGAAAAAATGGGAGCTGTTAGGCTTTCTAGAACCCAGCACTCTGAGATTACATTAGGATTCAGGACACTTAGATGTCACATCAGTGCCCTCTGGGGCTGTGCTAGTTTGTTAAGGCTGCCATAATGACCGGCCACAGACTGGGTGGTTTAAACACCAGAAATGTATGGTGTCACAGTTCTGGAGGCTAAAAGTCCAAGATCAAGGTAACTGCAGGATCGCCTTTTCTCCGATCTCCTTCCTTTGCTTATAGATGCATGTCTTCTTCCTAGGCCTGCATATGGTCTTTCTTTCTGTGCCTATGTTCTAATCTCCTCTTCTTCTAATCTCCTCAGCTAAGGATATCAGTCATACTGAATTAGAATCTACACCAATAAAATTATTTAAATTTAATTGTCCATTTACATACCCTTTGTCCAAATACAGTCACATTCTGAGGTACTAATAAGGTTAGAATGTCAAAGTGTGGATTTCGAATGGGACACAATTCAGCCTGTAGCAACAACCTTGGCATGTCTTTGGTCTAGAAGTCCTCTAGAGAGAGGAAATATCTGATGGCCAGTGTGGAAACTGTCCAGACTTTTTACTGGGCTAGAGAGCAAGAAAGCACACACAAAAGTGAGCCCTCTCTGAAATCAAGTCTTAATTTTTATAAGTAACTCTGAATTTACATAAAATTTTTGCAGGAAATCAAAAGAAATTAAAAAATATTATCTTTGAATCACAGAACTCATTTGTGTACATAAAAGGTTTTCCTAAAGCAAACTACAGCTCGGAGAATAAGGTTTACACACAGATCATGTTGGCCAGGACACCCCACGCGGTGCCCAGCATGGAAGAAGACCTGGATATATATTTCTTACTGACTGTGTGATTGCATCAAGGACATTACTAATGAACTGCCAATAAACTAATCACTGATTTTATTTGTATGTGAGTGTATTATTTTAGGGTCACTCAAAGAGGCACTTAATTTTACATCAAAGTTAACACAAAGGTAACACAGAGTGTTATAGAAATTAGAGAATAAGAAATTATCTGACATCTGGGATACAGTATATATTTAAATGGGTGGGGCTACTAACAGAGTTAACAAACACTGAATTCCTCATTACAGTTGAAATATGAGCGTCCTCTTCTATCGTTGACTTCTGTTTTGTTGTGTGCTTTGACACTATAAACAAACTTCTTAAATTAATCTCTTTCTCTCTTTCTCTTTCTCTCTCCCTTTGCCTCTCTCTCTCCTCTTAAACTAGAGCAGATCGAATATACCATAAGTATGAATCATTCAGCCAGTCAGTAGGCACTAAGTGCACAATCTGTTCACTCCACCCCAACTCCCTGAGTGAAAGACTTCAGACCCCTCTGCTTCAGATCACTGCATTTGCCTTTGATTGTAATGAGCCTCTTAGTATTTTATAACACCTTGTTTTCAAACCTACCTTTTACATTAGAATATGGGCTTCTCCAACATTATTTATATTTTCATTTAAAGTATATTATCCCCAATGTTTGTCACTGAATAATTAATAATATTTGTTAAATAATATTCTATTTCTGTATTTCATCTACTGTGTCAGAATGTGGTTATGCTACTGCCATCCTCCCCACAATCTCTTTCTCTTTGTGCCTGCTTCTCATTTTCCCTCATCTTTATCACCAGTGCTCTCTCTCCTGCTTTCACCTATTCCCCTCTTGGTCATGAGCTCATCGAGAGCAGAGCTATGACTGCCCACTTAACTGGGCCTTTCCAGCACCTGGCCAGCACAGCTGTATAAAACTAAATGTTGGTTAATGAACATTCTTGTGCTATGAGCAGGAGCCTGGGACCTAGAATATAATATAATACACACACACACACACACAAATACTGCTTTTTAAAAACATGATGAATGGATGAATGAATGAATGTTTACTATTCCTAGCCATTCTCTGAACACCAGACTTGGAGTCTGTAATTTGCTAGTCCATCTTTGTGTGTGACACAATATTTTGTTTATTCTTTTTTGACATCTGCATTATATTATGTATTACTTGTGCATGTCTGTGAGCTTATGTTTGCATCTCTCCTTTCCCTATCTCACCACTTATCACTCACCCCTACCCACATTGTAAGTTTTTTCATGAAAGGAATTATAGCTTAACTATTTACTTTTAACTCACCAAATATCACACATTATAACCAGAGAAGCATTCATTTGTAATAACAACTGTTTTTTTTAATTGTTTAAAGTAGGTTAGTTGTATTTTCAACAAAGGTAAAATATCCTTGATTTAAGCATACTGTCTTATCCTTTTCTGTGTCCTCAAGACTTTTTACTATCTTGGGTGTATAATGGCACAGTCAGAAATATTTTCCAAATCATTAACTTTAATTTCCCAGGTGTATAAATTATTTTTGAAAAGTAGTTTCAACACCAAGGGTTTTGACTTATTTGGCATCTGGATTTGTCTGACAGATGATTTAAAGTCTTATAATTATAAAATATGATTGTTTATTGAGACAGATGTACATATGGTGCGCCTTTTGAAATTAAATAAAAAGTGCCTGAGTCTAACATCTGTGTTGAAGGCATCCATCACAGCTGGTCTCCCAGAAATTACTTGGTACTTTCCTTGCTTGCACTAGAAATAGTCTTTTACCATGCCTCTTCTTTAAAAGCTTACTATTTTCTTTCAGAGAAATATCTTTACAGATTTGGTTTTATTTCACAATCCCAAATGTCCTTTACAGCCATGGGTTTATGAGGTTAAATTATATGTTGCCAGGATATACATTAAGCTGCTACAGGAAATTCTAATCTATAAGTTTTTTAATTATAAATTTATTTCTCTCATATTTAATAGTCCAGAAGTGACCAGTCCAAGCTTATTTGATGGCTCTACTTTCATAGATCATTCAGGAACCTAGTTTAACTCCTCCTACCGCACCATCATACCCTAAGTTGTTGTTCTTGTGTTCTTTGTCAAAGCTGGAGCATCCTTCATCAACAATCTAAAGGAAATAACTGAGAAAAGGAATTCCCAAACAAACATCTTTGTTTTAAAGGGGACCATTCATAAGTTACTCACATAACTTCCTTGCCTATCCTATTGGCCAAATTTAGAATCAATACTAGGCTTAACTTCAAGAAAATTTGTGAGTAAATCTGTAAGCTGGGTAAACACATGGCCAGGGAAAACTGCCAAAATTCTATTACAAGAAGAAAATGTAAGGAACAGATATTGGTCAACAGTCTGACTCAACCTGCTCTTCCGGCTACACCTTCCATGGGCAGCCTCTTCCCACATGCAGACTCTTTCCTTCCCTAAATGAGGCAACCAAAATTCTAGTTACTCTATCCGTACAAAAATTGAGGAGGCGAGACTGAGTGTTGCATTTTCCACTTTGTCAAGTTTGACCTTTGCCCTTTGCAACTCAGTAACTCATAAACTAATACAAAATTTACATATATCTCTGACACCCAGTACACAATTGGGAAGCTGAAATAGAATAACCACCATAAGTTCCTATTAGAATGGGAGCGGTCACTGTTCCATAGAAACGACAAAAATGTGGTGTGCAGTCATTTTCAGATACTTATTATAGTACTAGAACAAATTGCTGGAATTTTCTCCTGATCTTGGCAAGAAACTCCTGGTCCTTTTCCTTCAAGTTCTCTGATTCTTTTCCCTCTGGAGTAGGATTGGATCTTTTTGCCCGCTACCTTCCCTTTCCCCACCTTAAATGGGCATTGAGAGTACATGCCCCATGAACACTGCCTCAGGGATAATCACAGGCTCTTTCTGTTCTGACTTGCGCCTTCTTTTGCAATATGGGTCCCTCAAAAACATATTAAAATTCTAGTCTTTGCTCCCAATAAAATCCATCTGAAAGTTACCACATTCAGATTACTTTTATTAATAGTTCTTAAGTTTCTGAGCTATTTTATTATTTACTACATCTGTGCTAGAACCCCCCTTTTTACTTTCAACTTAATACTAGCTAGTTTAAGGTCTTCTAAAAATATAGATTTCAAATAAGAAGTTAATCTGAATTTTGTCCCTGAGCTGCTTTTATTGTTTCACTTAAGAGTCTTATTGGGAGAATTTAAAAATAGTTGACTTTTCCAGCTATGTGAGGTCATACCTGTCAAAGTAGATGGAATGCCACAGGTACAAATTATCTCCATTAAGAAGTCTGTTTTCTTCAGTATCTACAAACTAGCTGTGTTACATCATCACAACTAGTGTTGTCCTCTTCTACATGGATTGGAAGCAGAGAAAAGAGGAAGTTCAGAGAAAATGACTTCATCTTCAAAGTGATGACTATGAAGATGCACATATTACAGGTGTTTACACCCATCCTGTCGGACGCAGACTCAGTCCCATGGCCACACACAGCTGCTGTGAAGGATGGGGAATGAAGTCTATGTTGGTGATCTGAACTCCATGGAACTCCATCTGAACTCCAGGAAGAAAGGGAGGAAGGGAGGGAGGAAAAGGAAAGAAAAGAAAGAAAGATTATTAAGTCATTTTAGCAACGTAAAATAATAATTTATAAACAAACTTTCCATTGTACTCAATTTCAAAGAAGTTTATTATCTATTATTAGGGATACATTTTGCCCATTCATTTCTAAGTTGAAGCACTAGTAACAAATATCTTTGGTGATTACTAAAAGTAGGACATAGGAAATTTTTCTGTCCTCTTGGAATGTCATCAAAATTATCATCAAGTGGAGCACTTTTAAAATTTGGAGGAAATATTTCCATCACAGATATAAACAAACATTAAAATTATAATTTTGATAGTAATACAGTATCTGCTAACTGATTTTACCTTTTTTCTCATCAGCAATTTATTTGGGTCACTGCACTTTTTATATTATTCTTTAATATATTCTCTACAGAATTTTCAATCGACTACAAAAATGATTAACAGTAGGCTCCCCTGATGTTCAACTCAGTCACTCATGACTTCGCCAGATGGTTTTGCTTTTTGGGCCAATATTTTATTTTTTTTTCATATTGATTCCCCCCACCTAGATTCAGTCAAGATCCAGTATGTGACACTCACTTTTAATTTCATGATTAAAATATAAAATACTATGCAGATACATCTTTTATTTTTCTGCATATTTAAAGCTAGTGACCTGAATATTTGCTGTTACTTGTGAGCAATGTAATTTTAAAGTATACTTATTTTCCTCAATTACTTTCTTATTTACTCTTGTTCTCTAATAATTCAAGTGACATTAGTTTTTACCACCTCTTACAATTATCCCTTTGGTTATCCTATTACTTTTGTAAATTTGCTTTATTTAACAAGTTTATTTAATGTGTTGATCTAAGTCCTGCTGAGGAAAGCTCATCAGCTGGTACAACTCTAATTATTTCCAGTCTATATAAATAGTACATAGTCTAAGATACAGTTAAACAAAAGAAAAAGAGAGAGATTAAACTGCCTGAAAGTTTCTTTCACGTTTTAATCTAGTCATGCCAATCTATTTGATAAAACATTATGAAACTTTAACTCTTTCGTTGGCCATGTAATATTTTCAGTTGTAATGATCTAAACATATATGATTCTTAGCAACAATCATATTTTTTAATGTTTTACTTTATAAATTATAATGGATTTCTTATATTGGAAAACCTTTCAAAGATCTTCTACTATGTTAGTTTATAAAAGTGATTAACCTAAAGTCTGCTCACTAGTGACCTCTAAAAGATGAGCATTGATGATGTATCTAAAAGATTTTTCTGATATAGAGAACAAGTTAAAAAATTGGTAAAAGAAGATTTTCTATTATTTTCATCAAAATATAGAAATTTAGCTTGGGTAGAGATGGAAATCACTTAGGTGAACTTTGTCATTTGTACAGATAGAGATCTGGGTATTAATGGTTTAATACCTTGTTTAAAATCACATCCTCAGCTGAGGGACAGTGGGGTTGGAGTCTGGGTACCTTCATAGTCTCTGCTCATCCAATATCCATCCACTGCTTTTTCCTTTGCCACATTTTTAGATTCATAAAGTAAATCTCAGTTGCCCATACTGAATAATTGTCAATTAATTCATATTACTTAAAGGTTAAATTAAACACATGAAGGATTCATTATTCTCAAGAAAGAGAAAATATTTGCTTTCATTAATTATTAATTTCAAAAAAAGTCACCCTGAATGTAGTGAGTTTGAAATGATTACCTTTATTTTATAATTCAAAAAAACAAGACTGACTTTGCCCTGGCTGGGGTGCTTCAGTGGATTGAGTGCCAGACTGCTAAGCAAAGGGTTGCCAGTTCAATTCCTAGTCAGGGCACATGCCTTGGTTGTGGGCCAGGTCCCCAGTAGGGGGTGCGGGAGAGGCAACCACATGGTGATGTTTCTCTCCCTTTCTTTCTCCCTACTTTCTCCTATCTCTGTAAAAATAAGTAAACAATCTTAAAAAAATAAGACTGATTTAAATAAAATTATTTGAAAAAGGCAACTTTTTACACATTATTTTTTGTCCGTTTTTGTATTTTTTAGTCTCTGGTTTTATATCTTCATCTGCCTTTGCAATTGATAGATCTAGATACTGTTTGCTACATGTATTCTAAATATATATTTTTTAAACTTATTTATTCATTTATCTTTTATTTTAGTTTAGAATCAATATATTTTTTTAAAGTCATGTGCCTTGCATATCTTTTGTTATCATACATCTAGCACCTAGATAAGGGTTCTGATACAAACTAGATAAATATTTGTAAATTGATAAATGAATAGATACATATATTTGTGAATGTGTATTTATATATACATATATAAATTAATACATGTATTAATATGTATATATTATATATACACATGTATACATGTATATGTATGTTATTTTACTAACCACCTATAAAGTTTTATAAGTTAGTCTGTTTAAAAATATTACCTTCTTTTAAAAAACAGTGTTATAGATAGGTGATATTTGTGCAGTCTTGAAGTAAGAAGAGTTACTTGGGAAACTGAAAGGAAGGAGAGAATAAGCATTATAGATAGATGAAAAAGAGTATTCAGTGGACATGTGTCTGCCAATGATTTGCTGTTGCTGTGGTAACAGATAAGGTAACAGATGAGATTGGAGACTGGGTAGGAGGCAAGATAGAAGTATGCTACAACTCTCCATCATAGACTTTAGAGGTTCTAAGGAACTGATACTTGCATAGAAACCTCAGAGGAGGGCATTTATATCTTCCACTCCACAGCAAACCTAAAAATTAATGCCAATATTTCTACATGTGAAATTCTCCTCCTGGACACTCTGCCATTACAAACTATGTTCACTTTTCACTCACTCAAAATCCAGTCTAGATGTTTTCCTTTACTTTCACCTTTTTTCATCCTGTCCTTCTCCTTTCCTTCCCACCTCTTCTTGGGAACCTGCAGGTTCATTTCTATATCTTATTCACAGCAAATTAGCAATTATATATATATTTTTTTCTTTTTTAAAATTGTTATTATATCTTCCTATTATGATTTAGTCCCCTTATACAACCCTCCTCCATCTAGTAATTATCACACTGTCATCCATGTCCATGAGTCCTTTTTCCTTTTTGCTCAGTCCATACACCCCCTAACCTTCCTCAGCATAGCTGTCACCCTGCTCTCCATCTATGAGTCTGTCTTTATTTTGCTTGTTAGTTCAGTTTATTCACTAGATTGCACATATGAGTGAAATCACATGGTATTTGTCCTTCTCTGACTGGCTTATTTCACTTAGCATAATGTTCTCCAGGTCCATCCATACTGTCACAAAGGGTAAAATTTTCTTCTTTTTTATAGCCTCGTAGTATTCTTTTGCATAAATGTCCCATAGTTGTTTTATCTACTCATCTACTGATGGACACTTGGGCTACTTCCATAAATTGTCAATTGTAAATAACACTACAATGAACATAGGGGTGCTTATGTTCTTTTGAATTAGGGGTTTGGGTTCCTTCAGCTATATTCCCAGAGGTAGGATTGGTAGGTCAAAAGGCAGATCCATTTTTAATTTATTGAGGTATCTCCATACTGCTTTCCACAGTGGCTGCACCAGTCTGCATTCCCACCAACAGTGTAACTTTCTCCACAGCCTCACCAGCACTTGTTTGTTGATTTATTGATGATAACCATTCTGACAGGTGTGAGATGGTATCTCATTTTGTGGTTTTAACTTGCATTGCTCTGATGATTAGTGATGTTGAGCGTCTTTTCATATGTCTATTGGCCATCTGTATGTCCTCCTTAGAGAAGTGTCTATTCAGGTCCTCTACCCATTTTTTAATTGAGTTGTTTATTTTTTGGTATTGAGTTTTGTAAGTTCTTCATAAATTTTGGATATTAACCACTTATCAGATGTATCAGCGAATATGTTCCCCCATTCTGTGCATTATATTTTCATTTTATTGACATTTTCTATTGCTGTGCCAATACTTTTTAGTTTGATGTAGTTCAATTTGTTTATTTTTTCTTTTGTTTCCCCTGTCAGGGGAGATATATCTGATAAAATATTACTACAAGTAATGTCCCGGATTTTGCTGTCTGTGTTTTCTTCTATGGTTTTTATGGTTTTGGATCTAATATTTAAGTCTTTGATCCATTTTGAATTTATTCTTGTGTGTGGTGTAAGAAAGTCGTCTAGTTTCATTTTTCTGCACTTATCTGTCCAATTTTCCCAATACCATTTATTGAATAAACTATCTTTAGTCTATTGTATGTTTTGCTTCCTCTGTTGAGTATCAATTGACTATCAAGTTGTGGGTTTATTTCTGAGCTCTCTATTCTGTTCCACTGTTTTTATGCCAGTAGCATGCTGTTTTGATCACTATGGCCTTAATATTATAGTTTGATATTAGGTAGTGTGATTCCTCCAACTTTGTTCTTCTTTCTCAGGATCACTGTTGCTATGTGGGGCTTTTTTCCTTAAGCATGTACATTTGGTTTCACACTTCACCTCCATAAACCAATCAAAGTTGTTGTTTTTATTTTTTTTAAGATTTTATTTATTTTTAGAGAGAAGGGAAGGGAGGAAGACAGGGAAACATCAATGTGTGGTTGCCTCTCACACAACCCCTACTGGGGAGCTGGCCTGCAACCTAGGCATGTGCCCTGCCTGGGAATCAAACCAGCAACCCTTTGCTTCGCAGTCTGGCACTCAAACCACTGAGCCACACCAGCCAGGACTCAAAGTTGTTTTTATTTTTCCTCAAGAAATACTGATAATTACCCATAGGAGAATTCTCTTGCCTGAAATAATTTTTTCTTCTGAATACAATGTGAACAATTTCATTTTGTTTTATTATCCTTTAACAAAGCATATGTGTTATAATCAAGAAGTGGGGGACTTTCCACTACACACACAACTTGAAAGGTCTGCTAGCATTGCAGCAGGACTAAAACAGACATGAACGAGGGTCCCTAGTTCCTGCCTGGCCTTTTATCCTTTTCTATGCCCCCATCTTGTGAACCTTGACTAATTGGCCAACCATAAGCATCAAAAAGGATTTCTCAGAAAATACTGTTCTGACAGTTATCAAGATAAAATTGCACCAAAAATCCTAAGCAGGTATCATAAAAATTAGTGCAACTTTAAACTGCAATTTTTGCAGCATTTAAATACAAAATCTTTAACCTGGACCAAACCATAAAAACACATACCTCTCTCTTTTCCTCTCCCAACAAAACTCTGATCTTGTTTCAGCTCAGGAAGTTACCTAGTCCTAAGATGTTCCCAATATGCATTAGATGGCTAAAACCTGTATCCTCTCTTTGAGCCACTTAAATTATATTTTTTGATGGTACAGAAATACACTGATAAATTTCACACACAAAAACTTAATATTCAACATGTGAACAGTAGCTGACAAAGAATAATAGAAAATCTGTTTTTCTTCAAATCTATGACAGCAGATGGTTGGCACTGTGAACAACTAAGTCATTCACTTCAAATATTTGAAGATAAAGAAAGTAGAACCAATTAATACCACCTTCTTAATGTCTGAACTAGACTCTCCTCTATGGCCTGCCTTCCTGATGCTTCTATATGCTGCTGGTCCATCCTCATTTACAGATATGATAGGTTCGTGGCAAATATCAGTGGTACCCACATTGATACATGTACTCTCATATCCTTAGTACCCTAGTCAGGACCTCTGCAGAGTCACAACAGGGACCTTCAGAACTTATTTTTCATTATTTTTCTATTCTGTTGAAACTTTTTACTACTTTTTCTGTGAACCATTTTCCTTTATGCCAAAAGGATAATCCGTAGTTATTCTTGGATCTCTATTTTCACTCATCATCAGATAACCTCTACCATTATCACATTATATATTTAATTTAACAAATAGTTCCAAATATCTACTATATGCATTACAGAAAATCAGACCCTATGAGGTTCAGAGTGAATTTACACATTAGGAATTTGAGGAAAAGAAAATGGTAAGGCAGAAACAATAACATCGCAGGCAAAAGAAATAGCACTAACTAAAGCCCGTGGCACCCTACTGAAAAAGTACTCCACTTTGGCTATGTCACTGAATATTTATAGGAGTAAAAGGAGAATAAAATAGTAAAGGCAAGTCATAGTCATTTTCTGCAAGAGCCCTTTGTAGGATGAAGAAGTTTTCAAATAATTTAGTAGATAATGACTGAATGTTTTTAAGAAGATTAATTTAGCCATCATGCACAGAAATGAATGAAAGAGAGAGAGTCATGAGGAAAAGAAATCAATTAGGAAGCTTTTGAAATAGAGAAAGGGGAGAAATCAAAGGAGTACTTAAAATGTAAAGCCTATAAAAGTTGACAACTTAGAGGTTGAAATAAAAGGAGAAACAGAATTAAAGATGATTATAGATTTTGAGCCTGAATGACAGAACATCAGTGCCGTTGACAGGAATGAGGGAAACAGGAAGAAAAGCCAATCATGATAAACTCATGAGCTCTCTTTTAGGTATGTGTAATCATGTTGGCAAATACTCACTATAATTTAGACTTATATTGTAAAGTAATTTCTGTATTTTTTTCGGTAATCTGGCCTATCTCCAGAGCCCTGTCCATTTCTGATTATCAAGGAGAAAAAAGAAAATAACAGCAAATGTGCAATCTACTTTAAAGATTAGTTTGAATACAGTGCCTCTTAGATAAAATGTGCTCAGATGATTGACCTCTTGCTTCTGAGGGAAGAGTACAGCTTATCACTGACTCAGACACCGACCCACAGTGTCCGAGTCATTATGGATGAGACAAAATAAATTCACATGGACTACCAAGTCCTGTGGAGGAAAAGGGACGGCACCACTTCTTTCTCAAGGGGAGAGCAAGCCTCGGAGCACCTCAGCCATACTCTCAAGAGGAGAGTGCCCTGACCCTTGCCTAGAGTGACTTTTATTGGATTCCATTTGCATAGGAATACAGGGTGTATAGGTAAAGTTCATTAATCATTATCAGGTAGTAAGGATCAAACAATAGATAACATACAAAGAACTCTGAGGGCCTATTTTGAGTCAGGGTCAGATAGCTAAATGGCCATAAAACTTTGGGGAACAAATTCACTTCCTGCTTGGACCCTTATGATTTAATTGAGAGCATTTTAAACAAAGCAGGTTTCACAGGATTTTACATATTCTTTCTTAGGTCTGATTGCCCAGGGAACCTGCCCTTTCCAGCACAGGGCTGCACCCACCACCAGCATTGTTTCAGGCTTAAGTCAGGCAGAGGAAGTAAGGCAGCCAGGAGATTAGGAGACTTCTCAAGGACAGAATGAGGATTCAGGCTGTGTCAAAGCCAAGGGGTCCATCACTCCTTTTCTGTAGCCCCCAAGTCCTTCCCTGAGAGCCTCTGTGATCATGCCTGTCTTAGGTCATCCCTCCCTTGAGGAATCTTATCAGTCACTGGCTAAACAATCAAGCATTGGGGGCCAGGCAGGATGAAGTAAAAGGAGCAGAGGTGGCGCCCCTGCCCGGGAGATAAGCTTTGTCTCCTTAGTGGCTTCTGGTCTGAAGGTCACTCACTCAGCCTTAGTCATGGGGGAGGTTACAGCTCCTGAAACCAGGCAGGGCAGTTTCCAACATATCACCCTTATAGTAAGAGAGAGGAAACATCAAATCCTCCGATGCTCATGTCATCTCACTCTTACTCCTCTAGCTTTTCAGCAATACCCTTGGCCTCCCAGATTTTTCTTGTTCTGTTCCCTTCTGATGCCAAAAGTCTGTGGCTAATACTCCTCATATATCTCAGAAGTCAGGCATTTGACACAAAACCTGCTGCTTTTGGTATTCACCCTAGTTCTTGCTGTAGAAACCTCTGAGGTCTCCCTCAATTTCTTATTTGGCCCTGGTTAGGGTGGTCCTCCTATAACCCTCACTTCATTTTAACAATGGTGACCCCCTTCTGGTGAGGTCAATATGAGGACCAAGAGTGCCTTAGAAAAGCCAGTATCAGAATCATTGTTTACCTTAATAGACTACACTGGCCCTATGCCTTTGAATTGGTTGTGCACTAATTGTTTACAGGACCCAATACAAGTATCCTCCTGAAGTCCCAAATAAAAATACGGTCTCCCTCTAACTTTGCTAGTATTCTCTCTCTTCTAAGGTACCTTTGGGCCAAAGCTCAGAGAAGAGAAAATGTGGACCTACTGTGGTTGCTTTACTTCCTCTCTTTATTTCTATCTTTCTTCTTTCCAAAATCTGCTGGGCCAAGACTCATGGAGGACACAGTTATGTTCTGTATATTAAAAGGGAGTTCTGAAGTGCTACTCCAAGATGAGTTACTTGCAACTATGGGGAATATAAAAATAATAAAACTCTTCTCTTTAGAATAACTGATTAGTTTGATTTACCATTATGGGAGGAAACTGCCAGCAATACCCTCAACTCCAAAAAACCTTTTTTATAACACACTTCTTTATTTCTTTATCTACTTTATTTTTGGGGGACTTTCTCTTTGCATTATTTCTGTAACAATTCCTAATCTCCCCCAGGCCTCTTGTTGCCTCAGGCAAAATAACACAATGGTCTTTAGTCTGAAAGGCAAAATAAAAAAAGCACATCAATAATTTTCAAAGTATTACCCCATTGTACATGTTTAGTTTAAACTACCTGCAGAACACTTAGGAAAGTAATCCCCCCTTGGTAATCCGGAGAGATTTGTTTCCTTATTTTAATTTAAAGTCTAAGCAATGTTCTAGTTTTCATTTGGCCTCTTACTATGATTAATCATCACTAATGTAGTTTGGCTGTAAACTAGAAGGATTTTTTGTACCTTTAAACCCACATAGTTTTAAGAACACATTTGGTTTCTTGGAAAATATGATAAGAATTTGATATATAAAACCATAATTTTTTTAGATACCAGAACTCCCAGAATCCACCTCAATGTAACAACAGTAATTATCTTGTTGTGTCGACACTACAAATATTGGTGGAGAACATTCACAAACAGGTCATCAAACCTGGAAAAGTAAAGGGAGGAACACTAGAAGAGAAATAAAATAATCAAACTATATTGCCAAGAGTCAAATATGTCTTAGATACCAAGGTCAAGGCAAACCAGAATTAAAACCTAATACAGCAAAAAGTTGGAGCCAAAGACAGCAAAAGAGAGGACAGACTGCTCACTAAAGCCAGTTAGAAAATCTCCACACTGGTGAAGGGATGAAAGATGCTGATGACCACCAGACGTGAGGGTAAATTAGTTTTAGGGAGACATGGGATATGAAATAAGGATTTAGGATTGATATTCTAATCCTTTCTTTTCTCACAAGAACTGGTGATAGACCATTAAGAGGCAATGATCATTTTTCTTATGGCTGAGGTTATTGCCAGCATTTGCCTCACACAATAACTGCAGATTCTGTCATCTATGTGGGTGAATAAGGCTGGACTTGAGGAAAGAAGAAAATTGAGATCCATAAATCAGAGGGTCCAGAGTGACTTCACATGGGGATGACTCTTGGGGTGACAGTACTTAAAGCTGAGAGGAGGTAAATAGAGATGAGATCAGAACACAGCAGGGCATGAATTGGATGACTGTCTGTAACATTAAACGGAACCTGTGAGTTGCCGGTGGATTAGAAGATTTAAGATATATGAATGGGAAGGGGGGTGCAAGACGGCAGTGAAATAGGAGGATATATCGCATACCTCCTCCCAGAACCAAATTGGAAATAAAACTAAAGAGAGGACCAGACACCTGAAATAAACTAAAGATTACCAGAAAAAAAGACTCTTAACCAAAAAAATAAGCACCATGACTGATAGTAAGGGTGATATCATTAAAGGGGCTGGCCCATTCATAGTGGCAGTAGGCTGAGGTGGTGGTGCAGCTGTGGGAGCTTCCCCTTGAAAGGAGAGAAGCCAGGACCACAAACTGGGCTCCCAAGCACAGAGTGTCAGTGCCAGGATTAGCAGACCACGTAGTACCCAGAGGTGAAAGGATGCAGGGCTTTTCTCTGCTGGGGAGAGACAAGACCCACTGGAGACAAAGCCACTACTGTTTTTTCTTTTTTCTTTCACAATTCTTAAAAGGACCAAAGCACAGGTTTTGGTTCACAACTACTCACCTTGGGCCCATGTGAAGGGCGGGTAGTGTGGACTGGAGTCCTGCGAGGTGAGTCTGGAGCAAGAGGCACTGGGGAGAGATGTGGGGGAATAGCCATTGGGTTTTCTGTGCTGGGATATAGCTGGATTCCATGGCAGCCATCTTTCTTGAAAAGAGCAAGTTTCTCCCAGGAGAAAAGCAAGTACCTTACCTGTGGGATACTGTTCTCCCAACCTCTGGAATCCTATTCTTCCCTCATTGCATCTGTTTTTTTTGTTTAGTTCTGTGTTTTGTCTTATTTTGTCTGTCTTTTTTTCTTTTCTTTTCTCCTTTCTTTTCTCCCATTCGGTATCTTAACCCCTGCTGAAGAGACAGCATACACAGAGTCAGGGGGTGTCAGAGATGGGCTATAGGGAGCAGACATACTATACATTTTCCTGGGAAACAGACTGGTATTTCTCCCTCATTGCACAGCCATAGAAATACTCTCGCAGTTTCCAGCAGACCCAAAATCTGGACTCTGGAGGCTCCACCCATTAGCCTACTAAGGGTTATGCCCTGCCAAGTATAGGGAAAAAGCACTGGATAGACTCAGACTCAGATGGCTCAGGGGTATGGGAACACACCCATCATCTTTCCTAAAGTCTGAAAGGCACCTGTCATGGGAGATCCAGGAGTGCCTACTCCACCCTGCCCCTGATACCACCAGAAGCTATCTCAGCAACACTCAGGTCTACAGCTAGTCTAAAACTGACAGCAGGCCAATGGAGAGAGACAGGCAGAGGCAGATCCCGCAGTGACTTGGGACATTTGCAGACACACCCCTGGACCCAGTGCTGATAAAATCCACCTTAGCAAAGCAGCTTGGCCCAACCCAGGTGTAGCCAAGCCCAGAGGAATCAACCAAAAACTGGGTCACTTATAGCTTTGAACAGGTTGCTGAGGGCTAGACATGAGCAGCACCTGACAATGGATTCCACCAGCCTCAGACACATCAAAGCCATTCCCAAAGGGACAACCCAGCAGGCTAGCACTGGACTCTGCTGAGGTGAATCCTACTTTGTTCTTTTTCATTAATGTTATTTTTTTTCTTTTTCATGGCCTTTTTATTTTTCTATTTTTTCCATTTTTATTGCTCTATATTTTTCTTTCACATCTCTTATTTTTACTCCCATCATTGTTTACCCCATTGTTTCTTTCTTTCCTTGTCTTATTTTTGTTATTATTCTCCTTTTTTGCCCCTTTTTCCTGTTTTCTTCTTTCAATTTGTCATTCCTGTTAGTTGTCTTCCCTTTTCTCCTATCATAGTCACTTTGCTGTCCTTTGGTCTTCTCTTATCCTTTTTCTTTTATTTTCCCCTTTCCCTAATATTCCATTTCTCTTTCCACTTTTAGTCTTCTCTGATCTTCTATCATTAAAATTGCTGTTGTTGTTGGCAGGGCTGCTTGTTTTGGTTTCATTTTTTTGTGTTGTTTTGCTTTGTTCCACCAGCACCTGTACAACAGTGTACAAGACAGGGTAGCAGGTGGGCCTCTCACTCAGCCAGCCAGAGGAGAGAGCCCATCAACAAACAAGCCAACAACATTCAGGACCCAAATACAACAGAAGAACCTACATAATCCACACAAAGGGCATTTCTAGAGCATCCTGATCAAGAGACCAAGGAGTCTGCAACACTGGGCCCACAGGACACCTACCACATAAGAGAACCCTGCAACAATGGGAGTCAAAGCAGATCTATCTAATACAATGAAAGAAACAAAAAGAGACAGCTAAAATGGGTAAACAAAGAAACAATCTCCAAACAAAAGAAAAGGAGGCATCCCCAGAAACAGAGCTTAATGAAATTGAGGCAAGCAAATTATCACACATAGATTTCAAAGTAATGTTTATAAGGATGCTAAAGTAAATTAATGAGAACTACACTAGGATAAAAAAAAAGACATAGAAGATATGAATAACAGCCAGTTGGAAATGAGGAATGCAACTCTGAAATGAAGAATACACTAGAAGGAATAAAAATCAGGCTAGATGAAGCAGAGGATCGAATCAGTGATTTGGAAGACAGGGTAGAAAAAAACACCCAGTCATAGCAACACAATGAAAAAAAAAGAAAGATTTAAAAAGAATGAGGATGGTTTAAGAGACCTCTGGGACAATATGAAATGTAACAATATTTGCGTCATAGAGATACCACAAGGAGAGGAAAGGGTATAAGAAATAGAAAGCCTGTTTGAAGAAATGACAGAAAACTTCACTAATTTGGCAAAGAGAGAGTCACACAAATTCAGGAAGCACAGAGAATTCCAATCAAGATGAACCCAAAGAGGCCTATACCAAGACATATCACAATTAAAATGTCAAAGTTTAAAGACAATGAGATAATCTTAAGGGCAGGAAGAGGGAAACAATCAGTTACCTACAAGGGAGCTCCAATAAGGCTGTCAGCTGATTTCTCAACAGAAACATTATAGGCTAGAAGGGACTGGCATGAAATATTCCAAATAATAAAAAGCAAGGACTTGCAAACTAGACTACTCTATCCACCAAGGCTCTCATTTAAAATGGAAGGTGAAATACAGAGCTTCCCAGGCAAAAAGAAAAAAGAAATCTAAAACAGTACATATCAAACAAGCCAGCATTGCAAGAGATGCTAAAGGGACTGTTTCAAGAAAGAGAAAAAAATAGAGAGAGAAAGGACCTCAGCTACAAAGGAAAAAATGGCAATGAATAAGTAGCTATCAATAATAATCTCAAATGTAAATGGATTAAATGCTCCAATCAAAAGAGATAGAATAGCTGAGTTGATAAGAAAACAACCTGCATATATGCTGTCTACAAGAGACCCACTTAGAACAAAAGATCTACACAGGCTGAAAGCAAAGGGATGAAAAATATGTTCTACACAAATGGAGACAAAAGGAAAGCCAGGATAGCAGTACTTCTATCTGGCAAAATAGACTTTAAAACAAAGACCATAACAAGAGATAGAAAAAGTCTCTACATAATACTTAAGGGGTCAGTCAAAGAAGAGGATATAATCCTAGTAAACATATATGCATACAATACAGGAGCACCTAAATATATAAATAAAATCTTGGAGGACTTTAAGAAAGAGATCGACAGCAATACAGTCAGGGGTTTTGTAGGGTGTTTTAGCAACCTACTGTCAGCAATGGACAGATCTTTCAGACAAAAAAAATCAACAAGGATATAGCAGCATTAAACAACACACTATAACTAATGGATTTCATTGATATCTACAGAATATTTCACCTCAAAGAAGCAAAATACAGATTCTTCTCAAATGCATATGTGTTATTTCAAAGATAGACCACATGGTAGGACACAAAATAAGCCATAACAAATTCAAGAAAATTGAAATCATGTCAAACATTTTCTCAGCTCATAATGTCCTGAAACAAGGAAAAAAACAAAAATATTCAACACGTAGACTAAATACCATATTATTAAATAATGAATGGGCTAGCAATGAGATCAAGGCAGAACTCAATAAGAACTTGGAAATAAGTGAAAATGAACACACAACAACCCAAAACCCATTGGACACAGTGAGAACAGTCCTGAGAGGGAAGTTCATAGCATTATAGGCCTACCTAAAGCCGATAGAAAAATCTCAAAAACAACCTAAATTGACACTAAAAAGAACTAGAAATACAACAAACAAAGCCCAGAATGAATAAAAGAAAGGAAATAATCAAGATCACAGCAGAAAAAAGTGACACAGAGACTAAAAATAAAATTCAAAAATTAATGAAAGGAGCTGCTTGTTTAAAAAGATGAGCAAAATTGACAAGTTTTTAGCCATACTCATCAAGAAAAAGAGAGAGAAGACCCACATAAATAAAACTAGATATGAAAGAGGAGAAGTAACAACAGATACCACAGCAATAAAAGGGTTGTAAGAAATTACTATCAACAATTATATGTCAGGAAATTGGACAATCTGGGAAAAATGGATAAATTTCTAGAAACATACAATCTTCCAAAACTGAATCAGGAAGAAGCAGAAAACCTGAACAGACCAATAACAACCAGTGATATCAAAACAGTAATCAGAAAACTCCCAGCACACAAAAGCACTGGAGCACATAGTTTCACAGGCAAATTTTACCAATCATTCAAAGAAGAGCTAACACCTATCCATCTAAAACTATTACAAAAATTTCGAGAAGAAGGAAGACTTCAAATTCTTTCTACATGGTCAGTATTATTCTAATTCCAAATCTAAGTAAAGACACAACAATGAAAATAAACTACAGGCCAATATCTCTGATGAACATTGATGGTAAAATCCTCAACAAAATATTAAGAAATTGAGTCCAGCAATACATTAAAAAGATCATACACCATGATCAAGTGTGATTTACTCCAGGGGTGCAAGGATGGTAAAATATCCACAAATCAATATACATCATATATCACATAAACAAAAGGAAAGACAAAAATGACATGATCATATCAACAGATGCAGAAAAAGCATTTGGTAGAGTCTAGCACCCATTTATGATAAAAAATATTCACCAAAGTGGGAATAGAGGGAGCATTCCTCAACATAATAAAGGCCACATACAAAAAATCTACTGCCAACATCATACTTAAGGGGCAAAAATTAAAAGTATTTCCCTTAAGATCAGGAACAAGGCAGGAGTCCACTTTCACCACTCTTATTTAACATAGTAGTGGAAGTCCTGGCCATAGTGATCAGACAAGAAGAAGAAATAAAAGGTGGAAAGGAAGAAGTAAACTGTTTTTATTCGCAGAGACATGATATCGTACACAGAAAACCCTAGACTCTACCAAAAAATTACTCCAACTAGTAAGTGAATTTAGCAAAGTAGTGGATACAAAGTCAATATTCAGAAATCAATGGCATTTTTGTACAACAACAAAAGAAAGAGAAACTAAGAAAACAATGCCATTTACTCTGGCAACAATGATAATAAAGTACCTAGGAATAAATTTAAACCAAGGAGATAAAATACCTGTACTCAGAAAACTAGGACGCTGAAGAAAGAAATTGAGGAAGATACAAATAAGTGGAAGCATATACCATGTTCATGGATTCCAAGAATTATAATTAAAATGTCCATATTACTCAAAGCAATATTTACATTTGACTCAATTGTGTTGAGATATCCAAGGCATATTTCAAAGACCTAGAACAAATATTCCAAAAATTTATATGGGAGCAAAAAAGACCTTGAATAGCCTCAGCAATCTTGAGAAAGAAAAACAATGTAGGAGGGACCACAACACCTGATATCAAACTGTACTACAAGACAATTGCAATCAAAACAGTCTGGTACTGACATAAGGACAGATACATAGACCGATGAAAGAATAGAGAGTACAGAAATAAAGCCATGTCTTTATGATCAATTAGTACTTGACAAAGGAGGCAAGAGCATGCAATGGAGTAAAGACACTCTCTTTACTATGGAAAACAAATAAAAGCACTATGGAAAACAATATGGAATTCCATTAAAAAATATTGAACTATCTTTTGACCCAACAATTCCACTGCTGGAAGGAAGGGGAAGGGATTAGTCAAAGAACATGTATGAAGGACCCATGGAAATGAACAATGGTAAGGGGACTGATTATGGAAGTGGGTGGCAGGCTAAGTGGAGGGGGTTAAGAGGGAAACAGTAGGACAACTGCAATAACATAAACAATATTTTTTAAAAAATTAAATGAGTGGGTCAAACAGAATGTAAACAGGACAGCATTTGTGCTGCATCAGTAGGACACTGGATTCCAGAGAGACCAAAAAAAAATCTCTGAGTGGCCCTAGTACAAGGATATTTATATGTTATCCAGCAAGTTATTTTTCACAGAAATAAAAAGTTAAAAATGGTACAAGACCCAATTCTACATGACATAAAGACAAAACAGGGTTTGTTTGTCTAGTCACATTCCAGTTTGTACATCTCAACAGTAACTGATTAAACTCCTTTCAGTAATAGCCAATGTGAATTCAGATGTTATCAACAAGCTCTTGAAATTCCTCAAGTTAGCAGATGGTGAGTTCCTAACAGACGCCTTTAAATGTTGCAAAGTATTTTAACATTATATAAATGCCACTATTTTCTGAGTTACTGTCAAAGATATGAACTCAGATTCCTTCCTCTCCAAAATTGCTACTTTTCCTTTTCTTTATATTTCATATAAAACATGTTATTTAATGTCCCTCTTCATTCAACCAACATCTATCTGTACCTCCTATTGACAAACATTCAGCTCCGTTCTGGGAAGGATGTAAAGACATATACACATAGTCCATGTCCTCAGCACTTTGGAATAAATATAGTTGGAGATGAGAGAGCATTATATGGTAATGTTGCTAAATTCCTTTTTTTTTTTTCTGGAAAAGCAGACATTTTCCAGGACTAGCAGCAGGTTTTAATTTTTAAAATCACACATCTTCAATAGTAGGTGTTCACAGGAAAATGTAGACTAAATATATGAAAGGTCTATTTGCAGTTCAGAATGGGGTCTTTCAAACTGTCAAAGTATCACCAGCATGAATTCCTTTATGTGAGGTGAGAAAATATAGAGAGGACTTTATTTATTGTATTTATCTTTTACAAAAGCTTTCATGAAATGTAATTATGATTTGTATCTATTTGATTGCTTACACAATGCCTGCTTTTCCCGTTTGACTGTGAGCCTCATTAGCATTGGGACCACAGTGGTGAGATTCATTTTCACACACTCTACTTTGGAAAAATCTCAAACATGGAGATAGCCAGTAAACATTTTTTGAGCAAATAGAATTTGGGCTAAATTTTAGAACTCTGAGTACGATATGAAGTAGGTTTCAATAAGCTCTCCAAACCTACAGTAATTGGGATTGTGTTAAGGGCAATGCAATACCTTGCTGAGCTCAAGGTCATTTTCATTTTGAGAGACGTCAATAGATCAGATTTGTTTGAAGGCCTCTAAAAGACCTTGATCTTTTCTGGGTCACCCATGCCAGTAAGGACACAGGCATTTTCTGAGGGACCTTTGAGATAAAGACCGCTTGAGAGCAGAGGGTCACCCTTGACATTCTGCCTCATGACACAGTAACAAAGCCATTTAACAAGCAGGTTTTGTAGAGGGTGCTCAGCCCGCACTATTTTCTATCCTGTGTCAGATTTAGCTCTTCCACAGATCAGCATTTTGTAGTCAATGAATGCTGCCCTTCAACCTTTGAAGGATTTTATAATCCAATTTTATGGGGAAACAAATGTATTTTTTCTACTTTAAATTCATCTTTTCATTGTCTCTTATTGCTGAGTTTTTATGTAACATTCTAGAAAGAGCTTCAGACAAGCCAGCAGGGGGTTGTATTACACATAAAATCATTGCTTAACTGACATCAGTTTTGGACCCCTGCCACTTATGTATAACTTCTCATTTTTGCCCTTCAACTGAACTGTATATAAATAAACTCAAAATAAACTCATTATGGAACTGGAAGTTGAACATATGTCTGAAATGTCACAACATTCTTTGCAGCCAATGTAAGATTGGCTATAGATTACCATTTTTATTTTCAATAATAAAATCTTTTTCTTCAAAGTTTAGTTCCAGGACTTAAAGCACAGCTCAACAAATTTTTGTTTGATATAAAAATACTATTTTTTAAACTCTTATTTCCTGCCAAAGTGGTACCACTGGGAATTTTATAATAGTTAAATGACAAAAATATATGTCATAACTCCCTTAGCACAAATAGGTTTTTTTAAGAGTTCAGCACCAGTCTTTGGCTTTATTTGCTCATATTGCAGAGTGTCAAAGGTAACATCAATCAAACATTTTCTAAATATATATGTGTAGATGGTCCTCAAATATATTCAACTAATTGTTGTTAATGGAACTGAATTTTCAGAAAAAGAGGAGAAACATGTCTGAAATTAAAACTTTGAGTTAAGACCATATATGTTTCAACTTCAGACTACTGATTAATCGGTAACCTGTATACTCATATTCAAAGATGTTTTGGAAGTTGAAGAAACTTATATTAGTCAGAATTGCCTACATCTTGCTTTGGTAACAAATACCACCAAAATCACAATGGCATAATGTAACAAAAGTTTACTTCTCACTCAGCTAAGGACCACTATGCATGCAGTCTTCATGGTGTGCATTTCCTTCTCAATTTCAGATTTCATGCTTCACTGGAAGAAAGCTGAGCAAAAAAATTCCCACTCCAGATGTTAAGTTGCTAAGACCCAAAGTAATTCCTATCACTCCCAGTCACAGGCTACTGGGAAGGTCTTAGTCACATGGCTCCACCCCGCACAAAGGGGCAAGGAAATGTTGCTTTCCATAAGCCCAAGAAGGTGAGAACTGGTGACGCTGGTTAACACTAAGATGTTAACCTCAAAACTCCATTAAGTAAGACAGATTTGACTTAAAGCTACACATCTGTATTGGGCTGAATAATGTCCCCCAAAATTTATGTCTACCGGAAACCTTAGAATGAGAACTCATTGAAAAATAGCATCCTTGAATATATAATGAATTAAGATGAGGTCATACTTCATTAAAATGGGCCCTAAATTAAATGACTGATGTGCCTATAAGAAGGTCATTTGAAGACACAGAGAGATACACAGGAAGAATACTGTGTGAAAATGGAGGTGGCAATTGGAGTGTTGCGTGTACAAGCCAAGGAATGCCATTGACTGCCAGCAATCACTAGAAACTAGGTATGGAACAGGTTCTTCCTCAGAGCTCCTACAAGGGATCAATCTTGATTCAGACTTCCAGCCTCCAGAACTGTGAGATAATTAATTTCTGTTATTTTAAGCCATGGAGTTTGGTAATTTGCTATGCTAGCCCTAGAAAACTAATATACCACCCCTAAAACAAAGAGGTCAGTAGAGAGTTCATTCACTTCTCTGGTCCTGCAGAATCACTTTCACACCAACTCCTTTCAGAAACTTGGCCTTATTTTAAACTTAGAATATTTATCCTGAGGAAATAGTCTTAAAATACATTACACTGCATTACTTAAACTCAAAAGGGACACTATTTAATGATTAACCAAAGGATTCGTCTGCTTTCCGTATTTATTTATTTATTTATTTATTTAGAAGGGAAAGGAGAGAGAAAGAGAAGGTAGGTAACATCATGTGGTTGCCTCTCGCGAACCCCCTACTGGGAACCTGGCCCACAACCCAGGCATGTGCCCTGACTGGGAATCAAACCAGTGACCCTTTGGTTTGCAGGTTGACACTCAATCCACTGAGTCACACCAAGTAGGGCCCTTATGTTAATATTCCATTAAGGTATTTGCTCTGGAACTCTGGAAATTCATGAAGAATTAGAAGTCTCTTGCAAAGCTAAGAACAATTAGAATAGTATTAATGGTCTCTACATTTTCTTGTATTTTTACTGCTTTGCTAGTGATCAAGAGGTTAGACATATTGAGTTGGGAGTTGGGGGCAGGGTAGAATTACTGTTAAACATTTATAAAACTGTCAGAATTTCTGTGCCAATGTCACCATTTAATAATTTCAGCTAAGTGAGATGCCAAAAGTAGGTTGTAATAAAAGCCAGGTAAGTGGGAAGATAGAAGTGAAGTACTTAAATTATTTCTTCTTTTAAAGGTATGTTAAAAACTCTGTAAGTTACTACCTGTCTTCTTATGAAGAATAATTTATTCTCCATTAATGTTATCTTCCAGCAATAAATAAATCATGTAATTTCCAGAATGTTTTCAGAATATTTTGCTTTTCTAGGAATACTTTTCCCTTAATATTGATAAAGTAGTAGAAAGAAACAAAAACAAATGCAATTCCCATTACATCAATTTATTAACACTAATATTTAGTTTGACTCCACAAATGCAGCCACTTTTGAAGCTGCAGAAGCAATTTGAAGCATGCTTATTGTTCTTTGCTGCATCTTACTTCAAACTCATTTTTTTCAATGTTAGCTTTTGAGCTTTTGTGACATATCTAGTTATGTGGAAGAAAAATCACTGAAATGGTCTACTGCAGTACTGATATATATTCAGCATTATCTCTGAAGCACTGCTACGACAGTCATTTACATAGTAGCTCTAAGGGTCTAATTCACTTCAACCATGTCTTCATGATGGCCAAAGGCTGACGTATGTGCTCTGTATTGGGAACTGTAATTAAATACATCATTTTAATGTATCCATGTAGATGGATGTGCAATTCTGAAATCCATAATAACTAGTGTCATGATATTATGAAAGCTAGAAATTTTGTACTCATATTTCTATTAAGCCCACATGGTTCCCCTAATAGTGTAGCTGGATTTGACATCACAATACCTGGACTTAAATAGACTTAAATTGTTCTTTGCCATGATTGCTATTAAGATGAGTAGCTGAGAGAGAGAAAGGGGGGGCAGGATGAAGAGGCGTCAGCCCTCTGATTTGCTTACTTGATTTGGAATTGGGAGAACAGGATCATTCCCCTTTCTTTACATACTTCACATAACTAGGTGCTTCATGTTCTCTCCGATTTGCACAAAAGTCAGCTTTTCTTCCAATATTTCAGTCAAGTGTGTGATGGCTTTTTTTTTCACCATTTAGTGTAGTCTAAGTTTTTTATAAACCTTATATAAATATTTACCATAAAGTTGGTTTCTTAAAAAAGATTTTCTTTCTACAGTATGCATAAAATTTTCTTGTTTTTGGCTTACACTGTGAACTTTTATCTCTGATTTTTGTGTAATGAGTGTCTATACATTGTCTATTTGGTCATATCTGTCGGTCTCATGTTCCCACTAAAATGAATAATTCTTAAGTTCAAAAATGACTAACAAGCATTGTAGGACTATATTTTTAAGTCTCAGGATCCTTCTGACAATAATTAGGGTAATAGTGTTAAAAATGTGAATTATCTGGCTCCCTGTTTATTGAATTTACAACAAGCATTACATGGCAGGGATAAATGCACATATGCTTGAGTGACTTCTCTACGCTCTTACTGCATGGCACAAGCATGAAGGAGGCACATTTGGTACCTGCCCTCCTGGAGTTTACAGTGTAGGGAAAACTTTAAAACCAATACAAAAAAAATACACACACACACACACACACACACCTATTTTTTGTTCTTTGGAGATAGCTCTCGTCACTGTCCCAATCGTGATGCTTGTAGGCTAACCAAAGATGATGCCACAGAATGTTTATTTCTTTCCATTCCTTACCCATTCATGTCACTTTGAATTTATTTCCATACTGTTTTATCATATAAGTGCTATTTTAAATTAAGTAACTAATATATGACAGTAAAATAAAATTTATACACTATATTCCATGTCTAACCTATCTATACTATTTGATGTCTCTAAGGCACTCTTAGAGACATACAATAGCCCACCTACTGTTTAAATTATATACTTCAATTTCTGAATGCAATTAAGAGAAAATTAAGAACAAGATTTGATTTTCTCAGGGTTCTGAGCACAACCAAAAATGTTAGTTAGCATTAACCAATATCAAATATGATGGGATATTATCAGCATTTACACCTCATCTATGTGGCTAGTCTATTATGCTGCTATTACCAATGTAAAACATTTTGACAGTCTTTTCAATGCATTGAAATTTGAATCCAATCCATCAAAAATTATATTTTATAGTGTTTGCTTATTCTTAATCTACAGTGAGATAATCATAAACATAAAATAGTAATGTAAAATTTCTAATGAAAAGAGTGATTTCCCTCTTAGATTTGACTAATATTATGATAATCTTTTTTCTTGTTCCTATACATTTTATTTATTTATTTTTTCAAATACAAGCAAAAATTATTTAAAAAGTTACAGAGGTAGAAGAAGTGAGCCTTGGAAGAAGTGAGCCTGTTGGGCTGCAAGGAGTCAATAAACAAGATACAAAGAAAAAGAAAAAGTCCTTGGAGCTTAGGAGAAAAAGCAAAGATTCACAATGTGAGAAAAGAAAGGGGGTAAAATGTGCAGGCATGCTCAAGAGAGAGGAGGGAGGAAATAGGAAAGAGGAGAGAGACAGAATGCTGGGGAAGGAAGTGGGTGTAGAAAGTTGTGGGAGAGAGAGCACCAATACATTTTCAATGAAGTAGCAATGTGTCTTGAGCCAGTATTTAAAAGCTTTCTTTGAATTCTTATTAAAAATATTAATATCAGCTAAGCCTGAAAGACAAAATAATTTAGTAGATTTGTTGAAACAGATTTAAAATATTCATATTCGTTGAGGCTTCTTTTTTGGTAGATACAATCCTATATGTCCTTATTATTAGTCTGCAGTATATGAGTATACCATCTGAGAATGTCTTGTGAGACTTCATGGAATATCAGGCTTTTAAAAAATATTTTTGAAGATAGTAAGAAATCAAATTTTAATGTTGGATAAAGAGTAGAAAAGGAACTGGTAATATTTGTGGGACAGAAATCCAAGAATATATTTTTTCCCATCTCTATAGTGAGAAATTTAAAAGTAGAAAAGGCAAAATTGCTAAACACATCCTAAAAGTTTAAAAATTAATTTCATTATTTAATCATTAAATTCAATTCTTATTTTTCTATAATAAGCATATGTTACTTTTAAAATAAGTGTATATGAGTTCCAATTACTGAAGTTATTGCCCTAAATATTCTTTTTAAAGAGAATCAGCATTTTCCATGGTGGGTAAAAAGCACAAAGAGAAACATTATACCAACAAGGAAGGTCACAGGAATACATGCTTTTAGGGTGCTAGGACTGTTTCACACACTTTGTAGGAATCCTACCCATTTCTGTGAGAAAAGACAGTAAATGAGAAATCGATGTTGTTGCTCTCATCACCAGCCAGGAAATTGAAGTTAGAGTCTTGGGACAAAACCCCAAGAATCATAAGCATACATAGTAAACAACAGCCTTCTCCTGAAACATCAGCAATTAAATATCCTAGCATTTCACACTTTTTACCATCCCTTAAGGAGTTATCTTCACTTGCTAGGTAATAGAAATTTGTCTAGGAGAAAACACCCTCCTCATTTGGCACATATATAAATTACAACTAAAGAATGGATGTTAAAGGTTTGCTACTGAATGGGTTGCCATACCAAATTTTGTCTTATAAACATAACTGAAATATTTCTGTGTAGCAATAAGAACATGTCTCCCAATGTTGTCCAGGATACTAATCATGCAAACATAAATTTATCTTTTCCTGCTGAATTTTACTGTCTTGATTACAAAGATTATGCAAATTTGATTCACACTGAATGAATTCAATTTTTTAAAATAAATGTAAACAGAGATGCCCTCCCATATTTAACAAAGATCATTAATCTACCTTCCAGAAAGACAAGAACACATTCATGCCTTTGAAACAAAGATTCTGGTCTTATCTACATGTAGCATTCAACAAAATTAAAATAAACAAATAAAAACAAACTTTAAAACTAGCCAAATAAATAAGATCCTTGAGCTATAAAGAACATATCATAATATTTCCCTGATGACACAGTTATAATGAGAATGACTCAGCTAATAACTGAATTTCTGACATGAATAGGAAAAAGATCATAACAGACATACATTGAATTTATTATTGTAAAACATCAGCTTTGCCAAGGTCAGCTCACCAGGACATTCAGTATGCCCTTTTGTCTGACCCATTCTAACCCATTTTTAAAAAGCTGGCTAGTCCAATGCACGAAAGCACAAGGTAACCACTCACAAACATAGCCATGTCTGCCTCTCAGAATTTTCCCTACTTGCTCTTCTCTGGCTTATTTTCATTATCCTTGGTTTTCTAATCACTCCAAGATTTACTCTGACCTCCTATTCAAAGCAAACGCATTCATCTCTTGACAATACAAGTTGGTCAAGATCATATATTCAACCATGAATTTCTCTTAGGATGATCCTGCCTCTCTCTTCATTACCACACACCAAAACTATACCTAATATCTACCCACAATTCTATGGAACTAATATGCTGGAAATTCTTCTCACTTAAGGAGAAGGCAGAATGCTATTTCTGTGGAGCAGCTGACCCCGAAAAGTCTCACTACTCTGGGAACAAAGTCTCATAAAGTAGTGCCAGTTCATTTCCTGGGGCTGGTTCACAACATCCCATGAGATGCAAATAAGGAGCTTCTCTTCCATCTTCTTGTATTCCATCTACATGTTTTGTTGAAGGGATATAAAGCATGAAATAACTGATAAGAAGTAACATCTAGGCAGTTCTACTAAAATTTCTCTTGAGAGAAATAAGTAGAAGAAACAGAAGACTTATTTTCAAAAGGAAATGGGCAATTGCCATAAATGAGAAAAGGCAAGTATAAACAAATGCCAATGGATCTTTTTCATATTGTGTTCTCAACTATTCAAATGTTTTGTAGTTGTGACCTTTAAAAATTAATGCATATTATTATGCCAGTTCTTCACATAATTTAAAACACCTAGACTATGCTTTATTCTTGTGGTTTATTTTGCCCAGTATCTCAATATATTTTTACATAATACAGCACTTCTTAAACCAATATCATAATAACTACTAGTTACTAATTTTTTAAGATTTTATTTACACTATTTCATCACAAAAATTAAAATTTATAGTAATAAATTATTATTTTAGTTATATGGTATAATTAATTATATAGATGAACTCATACCCATATGTTCTGAATAGGTAATATAATGTTTTAACATGGTCTCCAAGTATTTGAAAGCACATAACACTGGATCATGTAAGATAACACAGATACAGGGGAGAGAAACACATCAATTCTAGTGCTGCATCTACCACATTAAAAGCATGTGTTCTTGGACAAATTCCCTAGGCCTCAGGCTTCCTAATTAGAAAAATAAGATACACTTTGAGCTGTTTCAGAGGATTGTTTATGAGAATCCAATGTAAACATTGATATAAAAAGGTTTGTGAAACATTAAAGAATAATATAATTATTGGTTTTAATGGCTTCTATTTTGTTTCCAGTATCTATTTGTTATAAACTTTATCCATATCAGAAATTCCACCCTTATCAGCTTTATTTTTATGTTTCATACTTTGAGCACTTGCTACTGCACAAATAAGTAATCATTACCTTTTTTCCATTTTTCTATTGAGACTCTAAAGCAATCAATATCTAATAATTCTCCTGACACAGAAAAAAAAAGGAAATCATTGCAATTCTTTCTATTCCTCATCATGCATAGATAATCACCAGCATACTCTGAAAAATGTCTTTAAAAATTACATTTTCAATGACTCTTTATTTTAACTAACTCACATGTGAAAAGGACATCAAAAGTATCAGAATCTTGGAGACTTCTCTTTATTATATTCTGCTTCAGTGCAACTACTAACCTCTAATTCATTAGAGAAATAGAAGATCTGGGAATCTTTTAAATGGTGGAACTCAAATAAAGTCCAGCAGAATGTATGTAAATTGGTTTACACTACAAAAGTAATTTCTGGTTGCACTAATGAAACTCACTTAAACTTTGAATTAGCAAATATAAACTCAATGAATACATACAGACTTAACATTATTGTTTCATGTATATTTTAAATAAAGCCATGAAAATTAAAATTGGACACACTGAGTGGAAATAGGTATTTTATCAGACCAGTTATAAGAAGATCCCATGAGAACCTCAGAAAACAGTGTCGACAGTAAGAAAAACTAAACTACTAAAGCCAGTTCCAGAACATATTTATGGATGTGACTGTGAAATAGGATCATGAACCTGTGGCTCTTTTAAATGTAAAATTGTGTGGGTGAATTGATTTGAAAAATTATAAACACCTACATCTCACCTGTCCAGGTCAATTTATTTATAAGATAAAAAATACCTGATAATCATCAAGTTATTTTATGTATCTAATGCCTGCCAGACTGACTGAATATTTCACATGGAAAAGAGTTTTAAGTAAGATTGTCAGGTTCATAATAGGAGGAGATTATCTCTGGGACCCAGCATTGGACAGGGCGGGGAGAACAATGGGGGGGAGTAGGGGCAAGTGTAACTGAACAGCAATAAAAAGTTAATATAAAATATTTAATCACATGTTAGAAATATGGTGATACTAAACACCGTGGAAAGGCTATGATAACTCATTTTCTTCATAAAAAAATTTTATCTAAATTTTTCCCCAATTGTATATGTTTAATTAAAACAAAGTTCCTTAAAATAGTCTTCTTTAATTTAAATCAAACTTTTTCCCAACTTACAATAATAAAACCTAAAAGGATGAGTAAAATGAATATTAAAATCATCTACTATATATGTTCATTTTATAGATAATAAGGAAAAACTGATCCAGACTTATTCTCTGACTCAGCAGACCCATTATAGAAAGCTAGATCTGAGAACCACATCGCTTCAAGTCCATGTCTTTTTCATTACAATTTGCTGCCTCAACGGTTGTTTGTTTAATTGTTTAAAGTAATAATATTTGATAATATAATTTATGAAAAATCTTACTACAGACTAAGGTAGTATTTTCATTTCTTTATCTGAAGAACAAATTATATTTTTTCCCTAAATCAGTTAATTTATTTTTGCAAGTATTTCTTGCATCTTACTTTTTTCCCTTTTTCACCTCAGGATTAAAAATTGTTAAAAGCTCATTGAAATACTTTCCCAGAAGCCTTGCTTTGACCTTCCAATTTGATATCTCTAATAGTACTACATGTTTTCAATGGATTTTCATAATTACAGTAACAAATTACTTCTAAGATTAATGATTGTAACAACTGAATTAAATATTAAGATTAGCTTAGTGTCTTTAATATGCAGAATTAGAATATAAGGTAAAAATGACATGTCACTTTGCAACCACATTTAGAGCAACCATTCTAAATTACTGGTTCCGCCCTTTATTTTTCCTCCTTTACATAATGGATGATAATATGATAGACACATCCCCTCTGTTATGTGCAAGGTTATAAAAAATTCACAAACCTGTAGATTTCCCCTTCTATTATCAATTTAAGAAAGCACATAAAAATGCAAACGAGTGAGATATTGTTAAACAATCAACCTAAAATTCCTCCTAATGTACTAAAAGAAAAACATTATCCACTAACATCTGTATTTTAAGTATTCTTAGTTACAAAAAATTTTCAAACTACCACACACAGATTGTGATATCCCATGATGTGTTGGCATGTATATAGAGACAATTATCATCCAGAATGACAAGGATTGAGTGGATAAAATACAAACATAAAATAAAATGAGATTAGTGTTGAATGCTCAAGTATTTGCCTCGGAAGAGATAACTGACAGATAACAAAGGAGGGACTCTTGCTTCCATCCATGATAGTGAAAGTGGTACCAGGCTTCCCAAGAGGAGAAACTTTTGAGGCAACAATTTTTAGGCACTGGAAATCAGCCAGTGCAGAATTGTGACCATTGAGAGTAGAGAAACACAGGAGATGAGCCCTATGTTTAACCCAGCGTTTTTACCAGGCGCACTTTCTGGACCATAGTGTAGAAAGATAGGGTCTAAGTGGACTGTGAGAGGTTAGCTAAGGTGAGAAGGCAAAGACAGAAGTTTGGGCTACTGCAGGGCCTGAAACTATGGGTTAAGTCCTGAAGAAGATTGAAGTGGCAGAGAGAGAAATAAAAATGTCCACATGGGGTTTCCTTATTGGTTCTTGAACCAGAGCTGGTCTGAGTAAGTGCAGGACAAGAATCCACAAGATTGAACTGAAGAAAGGACCAAAAGAGATTAGCCAAAGAACATATGTGCATATGGGCCCATGGACACAGATAACAATCTGGTAAGGCTGGGGAGGGAGGAAGAGCTGGGCAGAGGGAGGCACAGGGGAGCAAAATGGGGGACATCTATTATAGTGTCAACAGTAAAAAGAAATTTAAAAAAAGAAACTGAGGAATATACAAATAATTGGAACAATTTACCTTGCTTATGGATTGGAAAGATTAATATTGTTAAAAGTCCTTACTATCTAAAGCAATATACAATTCAATACAATTCCTATAAAATACCAATAGTATTTTTGTCAGAATTAAAACAACTAGTCCTAAAATTTATATGGAGCCACAAAAGATCCTGAATAACCATAGAAATCTTGAGAAAAAACAAACTGAGAGGTATCATGCTCTCTGATATCAAACTATATTACAAACTACAATAATCAAAACAATATCGTATTGCATAAAAGTAGATATATAGATTAAGAAAATAGAATAAAGAGCTAAGAAATAATACTTGCTTATGTGGTCAATTAATCTATAGTAATGAAGGCAAGAAACACAATGGGGTAAAAATAATCTCTTCCATAAGACATTCTGGTAAAAATGGGGCAGACACATGCAAAAAAAATGAAATTCAACCACTTTCTTATACCACAGACAAAAGTAAATTCAAAATAAATTACAGATGTAAATGTAAGGCCTGAAACCATAAAACTCCTAGAAAAAAAAAACACAGGCAGTAAACACTTTGATGCCATTCTTAGCAATATCTTTTTGGACATATCTCCTCAGGCAAAAGCAACAAAAGCAAAAATAAACAAATGGGATCACATCAAACTAAAAAGTTTTTCAACTCTGAAGGAAACCATCAACAAAATGAAAAGAGTACCTATTGCATGTGAGAATCTATTTACAAGTGATACATCTAATAAGGGGTTATATCCATAACATATAAGGAACACATAACTTACCAAAAAAATCTAATTATAAAATGGTGAGAGGACCAAATTAGACATTTCTCCAAAGAGGATACACAGATGACCAATACACATGGAAAGATGCTCAACATCACTAATCTCCAGAGACATAAAAATAGAAGCCACAATGAGATACGACCTCATACCTGTCAGAATGACCGTTATCATAAATGAACAAATAACAAGTGCTAGTGAAGTTTCGGAGAATAGGGAACACCCATACACTATTGGTGGGGAAGGATATTGGTACAGCCACTGTGGAAAGCAGTATGGCATTATCTCAAAAACTTAAAATAGAGCTGCCATATAATTGGCAATTCCACTTCTGGGTATTTATCCAAAGAAAACAGAAATACTAACTCAAAAAGATATATGTATCCTTATATTTATTGCAGCATTGCTAGTAATAGTGTAGATATTAAAGCAACCTATATGTCCATCAATAGATGAAGGATAAAGAAGATGTGATATATGAGGTGTATCCAGAAGGTATCCAGACATTTAGTAAGAGAAATAGAGATATTTATTGAAGATACAAGAAACACTGTATATAGGACAATGACACTTCAGTCCCCTTCAGAATAGGCACCGTGGACCTCACACAGTTTTCCCAATTGCCATCAGCTACCCTGTCATTTTTTCCTGAGTCTCATCAACAGTCTGAAATCTCTTCCCCTATAAAGGTGACTTTAGTTTTGGGAAGAGTCAGAAGTTGTGGGGTGCCAAATCTGGGCTATCGGGGGAGTGAGTCATGTGGGTGATTTAATGTTTTGCTAAAACACTGAATGAGATGTGATGCATGAGTGGACAGGTATGTTGTGATGATGAAGCTGCCAGTCACCAGATGCCCATAGCTGTGGCCTTCTAAATCATCTGAATAGTTTCCAAGGAGGAATATTCAAACTTATAGCAAAATTTGATTTAGATTCCTTGCTCTACTTGCTCAGTCATTTTGAATGTGATGGCCACACAGTACACATGCTCACTCAACAGCCTCTACCACCCCCACTGACAATGAAGTCATCATTGTTTATGCATGAGCATTCCAGGTCACTCTCCTTGGCTGCCAGGTTACATCAATGTCATGCAAACTGTTCTTGTTATATTAACAATGGCTGGACATTTTCTAGACAGATCTCATATATACACAGTGAAATAGTACTCAGCCATAAAAATGTGGTATCTTGCTATTTGTGACAATATAGATGGACCTCGAGGGTATTATGCTGAGTGAAATAAGTCAGACAAAGACAATACCATATGATTTCACTTATATGTGGAATCTTTAAAAAAAAAACAGAAGTTGACTCTATATAGAGAATAAGTTGATGGTTGTCAAAGGGGAGAGCAGTGAGGGAATGTGAAAAAAATAATAGTCCACAAGGTCTAGTGGACAGTGTTACTTACAGGGTTGTTAACTGAGTGGAGATATCAGTGCTCATACAATGTTGGGAGATAGAACTATAGTCAAGAAAAATGAAGAATCCTCACAAAGCACTTTGGGCATTCAGTTCAGATCTTGGGAAGGTTATATTTTAGAAGAAAAGCTCAAAACCTAGTGCAAGGACTACATACAAGGACAAAGTACAAAATCAAAATAGATCAGCTTAATAAAGAATAAACCAAACCTATCTAGATCAAAAGTATTTTCCACCATTAGTCAACAGAAGATGTAAATTAAAAACTCTGACAGGGGAGAGCAATGGGGAGTGGGGGGGAATGGGGACAACTGTAACTGAACAACAATTAAAAATAATAAATAAATATATATAAATAAAATCTTTAAAAAAAAAACCTGAGATAGCTCTTCATTCACTAGAATAGCTAAATTTAAAATGATTTTCAAAACCTAATATTAAAGCCCTGGCTGGTGTGGCTCACTATGTTGAGTTCCAGTCTGAGAATGAAACTGGGTTGCTGGTTTGATTCCCAGTCAGGGCGCATGCCTGGGTTGCAGGTCAGGTCCCCAACTGGGGGCACACAAAATGCAACCACACATTGATGTTTCTCTCCCTCTCTTGCTCCCACCCTTCCTCTAAAAATTAAATAAATAAAATGTTAAAAGAATGAACAGAACAATATTTTTTAAAAAACAATACTAGAAAGTATATGGAGCTCTCAGACATTGCTTATGGGAAGATAAAATGGAACAACCACTTTAGAAAACCATTCGGCATTTTCTATAAAGTAAACGTACACCTACCCTAAGACATAGCTATCCTATTTCTCATAATATATCAGAAAGAAATAAAAAATATGTATTCCAGAGACTTTGACAGGAATGTTTTTTGCAACTTAATTTATAATTGCCAGAAAATAAGCAAAACAACATAGATAATAAATTATAGTAAATTTATGGTATATTCATTTAGCAGAATACCATTCTTTAATTGATAAAAAAAGAAGGAAACTAGTAATAACTCAAACAGCATCAGTCTCAAAACTATTACATTGAGCAAAAGTTAGAAATAAATGAATATATACTATGTGATTACACATTTATGTTCAAAAATAAAATATAAAGAACACACAAAACTAATCTATGACACAAAAATCAAAACTTTTGTCATCTATTCTTAGAGGACTTGCCTAAAAATGTAACCCAAGTAAATTTTCTGGGATATTGGAAATGTTCTATATTTTAACATGATATTCATGGTTTAATCACTTATTAAAATTCACCAATATGCATACATAAGATCTGTAAACCTCAATATATGTACATTTTACCTTAATTTTAATGAATGTAGGAAAATTATTGAGAAAATTCGGGTTAGTCTAAAAAGTCCTTAAGGAGCCTAATTAGTTTTTGAAGTGTGCTTATCTTACTATTGGAACAAAATCAGTATGAAAGAAAAGCACTGGGGCACAAGTTAATTGAGATGGAGAAAAAAAGGTTTCCTTAAATGTTGAGATCCCAGGAGACTGACTACACATACATGAAAGGAAAAATAAAATCTTGGAGGCGAGAAAGAGAGAATCCAACTGATCCTTTTTCAAAAAGGAGAAACACAAGGGAAATGAAATATTAGAGATATATCACACTGGTAAAAAATGTAGGAGGAAAAAAGTACTTGTCACAGCCTAGAAATTCAAAAACTAAGGAGACATAATGTTGAGGTTACATGGCAAACTTAATAGTTTTCACTCAGATCTTCTTGGTGTACAGTTTTCAAAAACATCAGAAGCAGCTTCAGCTTAGAAACCTGCTTAGGATGATTCTCCAGTTTAAAAATAAGATCAAGGAATGAGGAGAAAGCTTTTCCTAGGAAACAAGTTTATATGCATAAGCAATTGTAGAGCAAGAGGCAGTGATAGCAGCCATTTTTGTACATAACAAATGCCGACTCTCATTGGGTGCAAAAACAATGTCACCAGATGGAGTCCACATCTTTCATGAGTTTGGGCTGTCAATATGCAGAGTTGAAAGAGGCAATGTTAACAAAGGGATTCGAATATACCATATAGGAAAGAAAGGCACTTCACTAAGTCTTAACTTCTGGGTCTTCCATTATTAAAAATACATAAATGCCTCAAATACTCATAACTGAGAAAAGTAGTATTTTTCCCCTTAGATATGGCAAATGAATAGTGTTGAGTTCTCCAGACATGTTGTTAAACTAAAACCAAGAAAATATTCTTTTACTTTCTTTCCCTTAGACACAAATAAGTATCTTATATGATGTTTGGCCAAGAATAATGCACTAGTTCCTTCTTGCTTTCTGCTCACAGCCCATTGGCCAGACCAGTCCCATCAATCACACTGACTTTAAGGATGATTATGTAAGTCTCCCAAGAATCCCAAAGGTTAGGACACAAAATTAATTCTAGCTAATGGAATATTTTTGCAATGCCTAGGAACATAGAATTTGAAAATAGTAGTGGTTAAGTTGTCATCATCTGGGGTCAGAGTGCCTGGGTTAGAGTCCTGGCTCTATCATTGAACAACTGGAAAACTTTGGGGCAAATTACCTAATTTCCATATGCCTCAATTGCTCTTCTATAAAATAGGAATAGTAATAACATCTATTATGTACAACTGTCATAAGAATTCAAAAAATAATACATGCAAGCCTTTAGCACAGGTGCAGACACATAGAAAGCATTCAGTACAAATATTGGGTACAATAACTTAACTGTTCTCTGCCCGGGCAGCTCTTTACTCAGAGTTGAGATGGATTATAAACACTGCACTAACTTGTTTTGAGCTTCTAACCTTAGCCTCATTTCTCAAAGTGAGAAATATGAAGCCACTATTAAAAAATCAGAAAGGCTTAAAAGGTCTTTCAGATTCACTTTCATGATTTTGAAGAATGTTCAGTTGGTAAATATGATAATTTGAAAAAACAGATTCTTCTAAAGTCAAGTTAAATACATTTTAATAGAAAAATAATAATAGTAGCCAACATTTGTGTAGCTGCCATTTGGTATGCACTTGACATAATCCATCCCACTTAGGCTTCACAATGACTGGAGGAAACAAATACTTTTGGTAACTGCATTGTTTAGGTGAGCACAATTTGAATGAAGACTACAAAACAAATCTTTAGGTCACAGAGTTTGCAAGTAGCTGACCCGGTATAAATCGAATCCATCTGATCCCATGTAACCTTGAGTAAACTATTTAATTGTTCTATGCCTCAAGTTTTCCCATCTGCAAAGTAGGAATAATTACATACTCCCTTCATAGACTATTCATAAGGAAGGGGTTAGTATATTCAAACCACTAAAGCAGTGCCTGGCACTATATTACAATTGTGGTAATTCTGGAAGAGTTGAGAGTCTGGTGATTAAAAGTGTCAACAGATCTTTATTTCTACTGAAGGCATGGTCCACCAGAAATGACAGTGATGATAAGGAAAGATTCCCTTCTCACCTAGCTTTTTAAGTGGCAACACTGCAAGATAACAGAGTAGAGTTTATAGTCATCATAAGCGAACCACTGTGGAGAACATAAATCAGAATTGATTTCTCAGTATATGTAAGAGACCAATTTGGGACTCCTCAAGAACATAGTAGTGGCTAGGGATAGAAGAATGTGTACTTTTTCAATGGAATTTGAACCAAAGAGATTTAGGTTTAAATGTGATATGGTCTGAGGACATTTGAGTCATAGATATTTTATGATAACTCAATCCTACTAATGAAGATTCTATATAACTACTGCATGTAAGCTTATTGCCTGAATATGCCAGTTATCAAAGATGAAAAAACAAGAAATACAGTCCCAAATAATAGCAGAGCATTACTCAATCTAGTGTATATAGCCCCAAAAGTCAGCAGCATTGCTTAATGGGATTATGTTTAATCTGAAAGCACACCACTAGAGAAAATGTAAAACAGTGAGTGGCCTGAAGTGGCAGTGAAATTAATCAGCTCCTGGACTGGAGAAGCCCTAGAATGCTGCAACAATTCAAATAGTTTAAATTGGTTTCACTTAGAGCCATATTTGTGTTGCCAATGTTATTTCACCCAAGTTTCCTGTACAGGTTTATCCAAAAGGGGATCATGCCTAAGCAACTTGTGAAAATATAAATAAACTTCCAAAGCTTGAATTTGGAAAATGTGTCAGCTAGAAAACCTTACTGAAGATTAAGCCTGTGAGTGTGTTTATTTTAGACAAAACAAAAATATTAGTAATGCTAAAGCTGAAACTAAACTATAAAAATCAGCAGATTAGTAAATTCTGTATCCAACCAAGATATACAGAGTATAAATGTAAATGCAAAATAATGTCTTCATGCAACAAAGGGAATAGGTGATTTTTAGGGGTCAGAAGTTCTGCACAAGTAATTTCTGTCCTGAAGCTGTAGAATAAAAACAATTCACATGTATACTCCTAAACCTAAATAGGAATTTAAAAGCCTATCACCATGAATAAAGGAACACATCTCATTTCCAAATGAAGTACAATGAACAGGGCAACAATTAGTTGATTAATTATTCAGCAGCATAGTCAGTGTTCTTACAAAGTAAAAAATACACCAAGCAATCACCCACATTTTCTCACTTTTATAAGGGCTTTGCTAAGTGCCTATTAAATGAATATAACTAATCATGGTATATGTGTGCAAATTGTGCATAAATCCATCAAAATCAAATTACCACTCCCTTCAACCCATAAAATCCAGCAGGTGGCCAGAAGAACATTTAACAACAACTAATCTACTAAACAACCTCTATACCCAGCTAAATAACTTTCAGCCAGAACCTTAATGATGTGCAGGTGCAGATGACTGTACCCATAATACAGTCAAATGGCCATATCCAAGGTATTAAGTATGTACATGTAATTCTGAAGCTGAGGATAGAGGAAATTAAACTAACCTTTATTGAACCAAAGCTCTGAGATAACTTACTCACAAAAGACTAGGATAACTGGAGTTTTAACCTAAGTTAGTCTGACACAAAGTCTATATTTTTTCTACTCCCTCACTATGTCTTTTCATTATCCATCTTTGAAAAAACCCTAGATGGTGTTTCTGAGCCCAAAGCACAAAGAAAGTATGACGATGGAAAGAATATGAAGAAGTCAAATTACTTGGCATAAAGGAGAGGGCGCCATCCTAGGTGCCTGCAGAGTGGGTGTTTTGGTGGGTTCAGTTCAACAAGTTCAATTTCCTCATTGATAAAATGGAAATGATAATAGTACATTACAAAGCATTTTAATAAGAATGAAACTAGAAAAGAAATTTGGTGTGGGATTTAGAAATGAGCTGTAGAAATGCCTACAGAAAATCTCACTGAAGAAGTTCATTAGACATTAGGCAGATGGAGATGCAGACCTGAATGAACCTCGGGAGTATTGCTAGGGCTGCTGCAACACATTTGCAAACCAGGAACACAGAAATGAGATTGAAGTTGTGTGAATGAAATATGTGGGAGAGGGAAGAGGTACAGCAGATGGGACAAATAAGAACACACAAAATTAAAGTTAATCAAAGTAACATTTGTAGTAACAATAATAATAATTTTTATTTTTTTATTTTTTTATTTTAGTCATTATTCAGTACAGTTTCTATCCTTTATTCCCATTCAACCCACCCACCCATCCCTCCCCTCCTCCCTCCCATTACCAACCGCCCTAGTTTTTGTCCATGTGTCCTCTATATTTATTCTTGTAAGCCCTTCCCTTCTCCCCTGAAATTCCCCTGAAATTCCTTCCCCTCTCCCCTCTGCTCACTGACAACCTGTCCTCTATTTCAGTGTCTTTTGTTATATTTTACTTGCTTCTTTGTTTTGTTGTTTAGGTTCCTGTTAAAGGTGAGATCATATGGTATTTGTCTTTCAATGCCTGCCTTATTTCACTTAGCATAATGCTTTCCAGCTCCATCCATGCTGTTGCAAAGGGTAGGAGCTCCTTCTTTCTTTCGGCTGCATAGTATTCCATTGTGTAAATGTAGTATAGTTTTTTGATCCATTCATTTACTGACGGGCACCTAGGTTGCTTCCAGCACTTAGCTATTGTAAATTGTGCTGCTATGAACATTGGGGTGCATAGGTTTTTAAATTTTTAAATGAGAACTTAGTGCCAGACACTGGGTTAACTACTTTGTTCATTTCTCCTTATTTATTTCTGTCAAAAACCATATTTAATAGATACTATTATTTATATTTTACTGATGAGAAAATAAACTTACACAGTAACTTTTTATAGCTATTAATGATATTGTCTTTCTGAGCTATAACTAGAATATATGATTATGTGTTGCTGGAGAGAGAGGGTTTTTACAAGTCAATTGGTCAAGAAAATTCAAGGAATAGGTACTGTTGAGCACAGATGGGCAGTATCTCAGCTTTACCTGGAAAATGAAGGAAGAAAATATCTCCAAATAAGAAATGAGAAGGATTTGAGCATGTCCAGACTCTTCCTAGTATATGGTAGTCATCTCTCCTTCAGAAATATGACTTTAGTAAATGGCTGTCCATTTCATAAAGGAGCAGGACAAAGACAGTGGCAAGGGACAACAATGCAGATGGGATAGATAGAGGCTGGGTGGGTGGAATACACCAGAACTGAAACTAGGAAAAGTTGTTATTTTTTTAGAAGAGATAGCTTCCTCTGTTGAAATTAAAGCCAAGTCAATCTGTTTTAAAGATAAGTTCTAAAAATAAACCTACTTATGTAGTGCAGAATTAGAATCATTCTATGTATTTTTGCATAGATAAATGTAAATGTAGTTCAGAATTTTAGCATGTCAGAAGAGATTGTCAATTAATATGCTTCTATCAGAACAACAAATTGTAATCTTCTCTACAGACATTAGTTGTGTGGAATCCAATAATCATAAGGAGGATTAATTTGGAGGTGTATAGTTTTATTATAAAAATAGGCCAATTAATTCAGTCTCAGCCACACTGAGAGGCTAGTAAACAGCCTTTAAATGCTCCTCTTCCCCTTGCTCTCTCTGCTACCTCTTCTTAACTCAACAGAGACACCCATTTATTTATTTTTCTCCATGGTTTATCAAACCTGCTTTCAAGAAAGGATCAATTATTCAGAAATTGTTCTCAAAAGATTCAGCTATTTGACCAAATGCAAAATATTCCCGGGGGTAAAAGAAGTATTTTTTTTTTCATGTACATGTAGCCAAAGTGCCATGACCATGCAACACCATGTTACTTTAACTATAGAAGAAGCACTGATTCAAACATTTGGTGTAAGTAGAGGCTGTGTGAAAGATAGCTAGCTGTCTATCAAAAATCAGGGCTTCCCCTGTCAAGGCAGGCAGAACCTAAATATAGACTGTATTACCTACCCATCCTTGAACTGAGGTGTAGACACATGAGTAGATTCCACCAACAGAATATTCACAACAGTGATGTTTGTACTTTTGAGGCCACATTTTTTTAAGAAAATTATAGCGAACTCCCAGAGGCTGCCCACTGAAGAGAAACAACTGCATTTGACAGTTGTATGAGTGACAAATAATACTTGATTGTGCTAAGCCACAGAAACTTTGTTTTTGATGTTTTTTTTGTTTCAACAGTATCATGAATATGTTTTCTAAAGTTATTAGTTTTTGTTTTGTTTTGTTTTGTTTTCATTTTAAGGAAAAGGCTTTAACTGCTATGAGCAGAATGTCTAAAAATGTCTCAGGGCAGGAATCTTCTGATGTTGTAAACACGTTAAGTATTCTTATAGGTAAATATATTAACATTTATTGACTATTTGCCATTGGTAAGCATTATTCTAACCATTTTCCATGTATTATCCCATCATATCTTCACAATAGTCTGATATAGTAAGTGCTATTTTTATCCATTCAGAAGGAGGGAAGGAACTATCAGGCAGAAGGGAGCAAAGAGGGAAAAACTGGGACAACTGTAATGGCATAATCAATAAAATATAATTTTTTAAATGATCAAACTGTTACAAAAGACACTAAACAATTTATTCATAATTACCCAGTTTTTTTTACTATCAAGCTTAAATATCTCTGTATACAAAAGTATAGTTCTGATTGTCTACAAAATCCTCTCTTTTAGTACTGGGCAGCAGCAGTAAATGCTCAGACTACTGAGTGAAGCAGGCATTTACAATGTAATAATCAGTTTTCCACTGACTGTAAGCATGTATCTGAAAGTGAAAGGTATTTTAAAATGGGAAATATAAATAATTTTTATTATCTCTCTCTCTCAGGACTTTTTAATAAACCTCAGTATCTGACAAATAGTCTCAGTATTAATGTGATCTTCTTTCCATTAGAATAGGGAAGTGCAGGTGGTTTGACCAAACTTTGAGAAAGGAGTTTTGTGTGCTATTCTACCCTAATTTAGTTATGCTAATAACCTGAAAACTACTATAAATTCTCATACCTGAAACATTCAATAAATACTTGTAGGTAGGTCTTTTTCTTTTTCCATCAGCATTTTGCTACTGTAATTTTAAAGAAAAGAAAATGTTAAATCCCTCAGTAATCCTTTGTATACACATCATCAGGCTGAATACAGGAAATACAATTGCTGAAATTGCTGTCTGACTATGATAAAATATTGATGTAAGACTATCATCAGTTTCTATGGATGCAGACACGTATTTTTATATTCTCATTACAGGTGATATGAACAGTCAAGAGAAATATATGGATTTAATTCTATATGGAACAAGAGAAATTTTAAATAAGTAAATATGACATCAAATAAGAAAGGCTTAAAGCTGAAATATATATTAGGGACAATTAAATAAAATCCTGGTCAGGTAATACACATAATTTATAGAAATACTTTATATAGGGCACATAGTTAATTAGAAAATTATGAGTTTAAAATCACTGAGCTCCAGTCAAGATGGCAACAAAGATAAACAAGGCTTGCATCCTCACAAAATCATATCAAATTTACAGCTAAAATATATAACAATCATCACCCAGAACCATCAGAAATCAAGCCGAATGGAAGTCTGACAACTACAGAATTAAAGAGACATGAAAAGGGCTGGTCCCATACTGACATGTGGTAGATAAAAATTCAGGAGGGTTATCTTGAGAACAAGAAGTCCTATCCTCACACCAGACACCCCAGCCCAGGGTTCCAGTACCAGGAAAATAAGTCTGCATAACTACTTATTGTAAAAACCAGTGGGAATTAAGTCAATGGAAGAAATTTCTGGAGTCCCAGGCAGTTCGTCTTAAAGAACCCACACATGGACTTACTCTGATGGATTCCCTCTGAGCTCCAGCAACAAGGCAGCAGCTTGAAAGGCACCAGTGGCATTAAGGGAGGAACTGAAGTGTCTGGCGTCAAGGTGTGAGCTGGGGACAGCTTTCTCCAGACAGAAAGGTGAGCAGAGGTCACTGTCTCCTTTCTGGAATCTCCTCCCTCAGAGCCACAGAGCTGGCAGGCAGATACCATACATGAGGCTTCATCAACCTACCTAACAGAGTTTGTCCCACCCTGGAGATCCCCAGAGACTCTGCCCCACCCAATTTACCAGCACAACCAAACTGTTAATGGTGAGTTTTCCATATGAATGGCTGATCTTGACTCAGGTTTCCTTGTTTCCTAAATCCTCTCAAACAAACAACAGCTAGCCTCAGTGAGCCTGCAGCCTCCAGTATCTCTTGCTGAGTGGCTCCAGGCCCAGCATTAGCAGCACTCAACTTAGATTTACAGTTTAGCCACACCTGGAAATCTCCAAGCCCAGGACAAATAGCAGCCATCTCAGATGCTTTTAAACTCAGGCGGGGGGGTGGCCCCAGGCAGAACAAAGGTGAGGGTGACCTTGGCTAGCACCACCCAGGAAACCCCAGAGCCTGAACACCCAGTGGACAGTTACAGACCATGTTTGGGAATTATTACCCTACCTCTGCACAGCTGAGCTTCCACAGAGGGCAGAGGTTGGTAGTCAGTGGTCCCAGTCTGTCTTTGCAGCTGACTGGCCTAGGTAATCCCCTCCCATTGACCTGTCAACCGTAATCAAGGCTCAACTACAAGGGGAGGTTATATTCAGAGCACATGAAGGGTGCATCTTGAGAACTCAGCTTGGGTGATAGGGGAGGCTGCACCACTGGACCCTATAGGACACCTGCTACAATAGGCCATGCTACCAAGACAGGGAGTCATAGAAACTTGACCTAATGCATAGAAACAAACACAGGAAGGCTGCCAAAATGAGGAGATAAAGAAACATGGCCCAAATGAAAGAACAGATCAAAACTCCAGAAAAAGAGCTAAATGAAATGGAGATAAACTATCAGATGCAGAGTTCAAAACACTTGTTATAAGGATGCTCAAGGAACTTAGTGAGGCTTCAACAGCATAAAAAAAGATCCAGTCAGAAATGAGGGATATACTAATTGAAATAAAGAACCATTTACAGGAAAACAATAGTAGAGTGGATGAAGCTGAGAATCAAATCAATGGTTTTGAACACAAGGAAGCAAAAACGACCAATTAGAACATGAAGAAGAAAAAAGAATCCAAAAAAAAAACAAGCATAGTGTAAGCAGCCTCTGGGACAACTTCTAGTATTCCAACAGTTGCATCATAGGGATACCAGAAAGAGTAGGCAAAGAGCAAGAAATTGGAAATCTATTTGAAAAAACAGTGAAAGAAAATTTTCCTAATTTGGTGAAGGAAATAGGCATGCAATTCCAGGAAGCAGAGAGTCCCAAACAGGTTGGATGATAAGAGGCCCACTTCAAGACACAGCATAATTAAATTGCCAAAGATTAAAGATAAGGAGAGAATCTTAAAAGCAGCAAGAGTAAAGGAGACAGTTACCTACAAAGGAGTGCCCATAAAACTAACAGCTGATTTCTCAAAAGACACTTTGCAGTCTATAAGAGATTGGCAAGAAATATTTAAAGTCATGAAAAGCTGAGACCTACAGCCAAGATTGCTTTACCCAGCAAAGTTATCATTTAGAATCGAAGGGCAGATAAAGAGCTTCCCAGACAAGAAATAAACTAAAGGATTTCATCATTACCAAGCCCTTATTATATGAAATGTTAAAGGGACTTAAGAAAAAAGGTCAAAACTATGAACAAAAAAATGGCAAAAAAATTCAAATCTATCAACAATGTATCCTAAAAAACAAACTAAGCAAACAAGAACAGACACAGAATCATGGATACAGAGAGCGTTATGATGGATACTAGATGGGAGGAGGGTGTGGTGGAATGGGTGAAGAGGTGAGGGGGTTAATAAGTACAAATAGATAGTTACCGAATAGCCATGGGGATATAAAGCAAAATATAGGAAATGGAGTAGCCAAAGAACTTGTATGCATGACCCATGGACATGAACAATGGTATCAAGTTGCCTGAGGAGTGAGGAGGAGCTGAGTGCAGGAGAACAAGGGGGGAAAATTGGGACAAGTATAATAGCATAATAAAATATAAGTAAAAATTAGATAAAGTCATTAACATGGTATATCAATGTTTAGGAAGACATACAATCTGAATTCAATTAAACTAGATAGATATAGGATACATATATAGACAGATACATGATAGATAGATGGTAGGTGACAATAGGTAGAGAGATACAGAGTCTGTGTGTATAGTTTTGTGAAACATTTATTTTTTATAAACATTTATTTTTTGTGAACTATTTTTTCTTGTTTATAGTCCTCCCAGAGTTAATTTGTTTCCAAAGTGTTGTCTAGTCAAAATGATTCATTTTGTCTCTGATTGAATAATTTAGTATCTATTGCTCAGTCTTTGGAAGAATGACAGCACAAGCTTAACTGCAGGTTAAACAGACAGGAAATGCTCTGTGCTCTGGGCTGGAAGAAACATGTAGGCACCCAAGGGAAGCTTCAGGCAGAATTTTTTTAGTGGTTTCTTTTTTCAACCTGTGTTCAGAAGAAAGGCTGATTGTTACAATTAAACAAAGAAGAATTAAGAGAATAACTATTGCTTATTGTATCAAGAAATCACTTAAGCTCAGGCTCCAAACTTGCACAGCCCACCAAGAAAAAATGTCTGCAGTTCATTGGATAAATTATCCTTTCAGAATAGCCACCATGTATTTCACTAAAGCAAAAACTCCTGAACTCAAAGGTCTCATTAAACATTCTTCAGCCACAAATAATATGTTTTCTGAGAGAATTTCTGTTAGTAATTATTTTATTTCCATCTCCTTACATGGTACTTTGGCATTATAATAATGCATTAATGATCTTTATAGATTGACATCTCAGGCAACTTCCCCCCAACCCACTCATTAATAAAGTGTGTTACCCAGTGTATTATTGAAATATATGTGTTCCAATTTGTTAAGGAGGCAAATGAAAGGCAATGAACTAGAAAAACAGAGAAATATAAACTGCTAAGTGGTACAGTAAGTAAAAAAGACAAGATATGGAAGGTAGAAAAGAGTGAGGGCATGATCATATACTTTTTCTAATAGTTACAGTTAATCTCTTGAATTCTTGATTTTTATTTCAATTTCAGCTTGTGTAAGAAGGGCCTGATAATACTCTTATTTGAGTACTTACCTCTTCTTTCAAGTTAAAAGATATTTGAAAACAAGAACAGCTTCCTGTTTATCTTTCCACCCTTCTAAGCTTTTAAAAATATACACAATGTTGATTGAATTTATTGAAACAAACATAAGAATGAAGATAGAAAGAAATTTCTGGAGTCAGATCTTAAAAGCATAGACATCTTAGAAACTGATCAAAATTTGGTGAAATTTGGCTGAAAAATGGTGATGAAAGGAAATGACTGACTTTTGAAGTTGAGTATGGTTGGGGATCCTGGGGAACTCTAAGAATGAGGTATTAAAGAACTTGATTAATATTAAGGATTCTTGGTTACTACTACAATATCCAAGACTGGGCTAATATATAACTATGAGTGTTAAATATATTGAAATAGAGTAAAGATAAAATGTATACTGCTAGACAATAATCATAAGAAAAGGGAAAAGTGGCATGATTTCTTGGCATGGACCATAAAGAAAGAGGCCTGGTCAGTGACGGTCTAGAAGTGACAACAGAGGGCATGGAATTTACTGACTTCACCTTTGATTTATAAGATTTAAAGATTCTTTTGATGGCTATACACAATACACTGACCAACAGATGCAACACAGAACCCTTAGTTACTTAGTTACTTAGAGCTCCAAAGTAGAGAAGGCCGCCTGTCAGGGCCACAGGCAGAACTGCAAACAGGCGGAAGGAGGCAGCTTGTGGATGGCAGGCAGAGTTATCCAGGGCTCCCTGTGGATTAGCTAACGTGCATAGAGGCTGTCTCCAGTTGTCAGTGCCTCCTCCTGGGGCAGCTGGAGGTGGAAAAGGTGTGCAATAGTCCTGGAGTATGAAAGACCAACAAGAAAGTAGTTTGGGTATGGACTTAATCAGATAATTGAGAAGAATGGACCAGATTTCGGTCAACACAGCTTTATAAAAAAACAAATAAAAATAACATTATAGTCTTGACTAGTGAGTTCAGCAGAGGAGGAGCTTTTTTCCTTTCCGAGATTAAAATATATAGTCAGTTGCTCTATGAACAGTTATCTGATATTCTCTTTAGAATTGTGAAGCCACATTAAGGAAGAATCTTAGGAGTTTTTGATCAAAGTTTATATCATGTTGTATCAAGCTTTAACAAATACTGGAACCACAGAATTAAAGTTATCCCTTGAAGCTTTAGAAAAATAATTTTAGAAGGTAATAAAGTAATACTATACAAAACCAACTATCAGGTGTCAGGAATACATAAATCTGAGTCTCTAATATATCAATTGCAGATCTATTGTCAATAGGTCCCCCTGAATTTCAAGCATATTGACTATGAATGGAATGTGTCCTTAAGATATTACATGGGAACTGTGAAGAAAAGTTTCTCTAATTCTGCTCACTTCCCAGAATGCCATCTATGCCTCCATTTCACACACATACACAAACACACACACGATCTCTTTTAACATTTCTGCAGATATTGTTTGATAGTTTTGATAATCTCTCTCTAGACAGAAGATAAAACTTCATTTTTTAAAAGATTTTATTTATTTATTTTTAGAGAGGGAAAGGGAGCGAGATAGAGAGGGAAACATCAATGTGTGGTTGTCTCTAGTGCACCCCCTACTGGGGACCTGGCCCGAAACTCTGGCATGGGCCCTGACTGGGAATCAAACCAGCAACCCTTTGGTTCACAGGCCAGCACTCAATCCACTGAGCCACACCAGCCAGGGTGAGACGATTAAAACTAATAATTACAGAAATGGTTGCAGTATATCCTAGACATTTGAAGTTAATATTCATACAGAAAACCACAAACATACTTGGTGCTGCTAAAATGACCTGGCCAAAATGACCACCATTGTGACCTATTGGAGCATATCTTATGTTGCAGTATCTACCCATTGAGTCTTAAAAAACAAAACTACTGTCAAAGAAAATTGCACCAGACAACTTGAACAGCAAGGAAGATTTCATTCAAGACTTTTGTAATAGGGAAGAGAGATTGAATTCAACTCCTTTGAAGAAAAGCAGGTAAGATTTTAAGCACTGGAATAACCTACTGGAAAAATACTGAAGACTTTTGTGGAGAGGTTAGGAAATGCAATCAGACCATCAATGTCTGCTAATTGGCAATTATCTAAAGTTAGGCCTCCATTCTTCCATGGAGACTGAGTGGAAGATAAGGGTGTTATCTTTTTTGTTGGTCACATTTCAAAGGGATGGCTCCCAGGTCCAAAGAGCAAGACATTCCTAGCTTATAAAACTGGCCGGAGGCTGGAAGACTTAAATCTAAGAAAGAGAGAAACAATTTATAACTGCAAATAAATACTCTGAGAAAAAGAAGGGCAAAGCCTATAGTCCAGAAGAAATCTATCTAAAATCCAGTCAAGCTGAGGGGATTACAAAGACCATTTTGGTCACTTTAAAAAGAAATTTTTATCCTTTCAACTACATAATAATTTTAATTGCTTGTTTTTTTGATCTGTGTAAACTAATGCCTCTTCATACAATATTTATTCATAAGTTTATTTACACACTTATCAGATTTCATTACCTGGGAAACACTGATTTAGAGTGGTTGTAAGGAACTTAAATAAGGAATTAAAATATTAACAAAACAAGGAGAGAGAAGTAAATGATTTACTTTACTCCAAGAGGGCAAGAAGTAGAGTTGCCAATTAATGTGCTCTTGTAAGATAGGTTTATATTTAATTTTAATAAATAGTCATTAGGGAATTTCAGGGGAAAAGGGGAAGAGTTTATAGGAACAAGTATAAAGGACACATGGACAAAAACTAGGGGTGGTGAAAATGGGAGGGAGATGGGGAGCACTGGGGAGGTGGGCTGGGATGGGAGTAAAAGACAGATAACTGTACTTGAACAACAATTAAAATTTTAAAAATGTTATAAAAAAAGTAGTCATTTTTCAAATGATTTGGTATAATTTACTAAGTGGTGGAGATGAGATTGAGTTTGAGTAAGTCTGTGCATGGGCCCTTTAAGAGGAACTGCCTGGGACTCTAGAAGCCTTTCATTTCACTCAGCCACAATCTTAGCCAGTTTTTACAGCCAGAAGTTATTGGGACTTCTCTTCCTAGCAATGAAACCCTGAGCTGAGAGGCCTGGTGTGGGTCTGGGACCCCTCAATCCTCAGAGGGGACCTCTGCAGCCAAGATATCCCTCTGTATATTTATCCACCATACATGGGTGTGGGACCTGCCCATTCCACATCTGTGCCATTTCTACCAGCCTCAATGCAGCGTCTTCTTTAAATCCCTAGTTGTAGGACTTCTGTTCAGCTAGATTTCGGGTGGTCCTGAATGATGGTTATACAAGCATTTTCAACTTTGTACTTAAATAAGCATTTTACAGCTTCTCTTTGGCATATTGCCAGTATCAATACTCTTGCACTTTGGAGGCATTATTAAGTAAAATACAAGTTATTATACCAGTCAATTTGATAATCAAGATGGCTACTAACAATCTGAAGAAACCCAAAACACTGATTTGAAAGAATATAGGCACCCCTATGTTCATTGCAACATTATTTACAATAGCCAAGATTTGGGAGCAGCCCAAGTTGCCCATCAATAGTCAAGTGGATAAAAAAGTCATGCTACATATATACAATGGAATTTTACTTGGTCATAAAAAAAGAATGAAATCTTATTATTTCTGACAGCCTGTACAGACCTAGATGGCATTATGCTCAGTGAAATGAGTCAATGACAGGGAGATAATTACTGTGTGATTTTGCTTACATATAGAACCTGGAGAACAAAATGAAAAAACTAATAGAATTAAGATGGAGTTGTAGATACAAAGAAAAGACTGATGGCTGCCACAGGGGAGGGGTCATTGGGGGACTGGGTGAGGAAAGTGAAGATAATGAGAAGTGCAGACTGGCAGTTGTAGAGGGTTTATGGGCAGTGAAGTGCAGATAGGGAAGGAATACAGTCAGCAGTATTGTGATGACTATGTATTGTGCCAGGTGACACTGCAAATACCGTGGGAAACACCTTGTAAAGTATATGCTTTTCTAACCTCTACACTACACACCTGAAACTAGTACAAAATAATGTTAAATATATACAGTAATTGAAAAAAATTTTTAAGAGCATGCAACTACTATGATCACATAGCATATACAGCTGGGATGTACTGAACGAGGGGATGATTCGTGTCCTGGGTGAGATGGAGTGGGACAGTGTGAAATTTCTTCATGCTACTCAGAACAGCATACCATTTACAAGTTAAGAATTGTTTATTCCTGGAGTTTTCAATTTAATATTTTCAGACTGCAGTTAACCATGGGTAACTGAAATCACAGGAAAGCAGAACTGTGGATAAGGAGGACTACTGTACATGTATAAATAATACAGTGTTCACCACTGAAAGCCAGGCTCCTGAATGACCAATCAAAAGACTGAGGACTATTATCCATCTTTGGAGCTATACTCTTTAAAAGGGATTTTTAGATAAAGTATTTTAAACCCCTTTTATTTCCATTAAATATGCCAATAGTTATCAGCAAAAAAAAAAAACATTAAGGTGTAAAAATGGAGATGCGAAAAGGCCATGTTTCTGATTCATTTCACAATAACATTGCCCTTCGCACCACCCTTACGGTTTTGAAACACTTTAAAACTTTTCACTTCATCCCATTCCATTGTAGAATTTAAAGTATACAATTCATTTTACCAGAAACAAACCAAACCAACTAAATACAATGATATTCCACACCACCCACATATTTATTGAATTCTGCTTTTTGTTATATGATGTATAAAAAGGCCATATAAATTATTGAATGTGCAACAAAATAACTGAACTTGACAATTTTCTAAAAACTACATGTAAAAACTCAAGTTTTCTGAGAGCCAGGTTTTTCATGTGAGTGGCAAGGGGGAAATAATTTTAAGACAGAAAATAAGTAAATTTTTTCATATATAAAGTCAATAATATTGATTTTAAAAATATTAGTTCTTATATGGTGAGAGTTCCACCTACTGGTAAACACATTAAACCAGGTATGTTTCAGCAGTTCTAACAAGACAGTTTCCCTAATTTTCCATCTTTCCTGTAACTAAATTCTAAGAATGAAGGCTGAAATAAGAGAGAATTGTTGTAATTCTAATGAGGAGCTTCTGGAAAAATATAATAGGGTGATTTCAGTTTGTCTTATGAAGACTGCAGACTATCGCACGAAGGTGATCAGCATAGACCACTGGGCCCACTGGCTTCCCATACAGGTGAAAATTCTTGATCAAACTTCAGCACGGCTCTGTCAGCTCAAGATCTTGTCCCTAGGATGAGCGCCCCAGATCTCTTAAAATGCCTGCCTGAGAAAGCTCAACATCGCCAAAAAAATTTACTTTGTTCCAGCCAAAACCTGACTAACCTCCTTTTTCTTAGAGCATTTACTTGAGAAAGCATACAATTATAAATACTCCCTCTGTCTCTTTGAGATGTGTGTTCAACAATCCAGGAATATCTTTCTCAAGGGCCTTGAAGTCATCCATTTGAAAAGTAACATCAAAAAGGCTAGGGTCCATCCACGCTCTTGCAAAAGGTAAGGTTTTTTTTTTTTTCTTTTTTCTTGTTTACTACTGCCTAGTATTTCACTGTGTAATGAACCAGAGCTTGTTTATCCATTCATCCACTGATGAGCACTTAGGCTATTTCCAAATCTTGGCTATTGTAAATAGTGCTGCAGTAGACATAGTTGTGCATGTATTTTTTTTGTAATGGTGTTTCAGAATCTTTGGGGTATATTTCTAGAAGTGGAATTGCTGGATCAAAAAGGATTTCCATCTCTAATGTTTTAGAGATATTCCATACTGTTTTCCACTGTGGCTGCACCAGTCTGCATTCCCACCAACAGTGCACTAGGGTTCCCTTTTCTCCACAACTTACCAATACTTGTTGTCTATTGATTTATTGATGGTACAGTATGAGTGGACCTGGAGAAAATTATGCTAAGTGAATTAAGCATGTCAGTGAAAGAAAAATACCACATGATCTCATTTATATGTGGAATCTAATAAACACAATATACTAACAAACAAGATAGTAACAGAAGCTTGAATACATAGAACAGACTGACATCTGCTGGGAAGGAGATGGGGGGATGGGATGAAAGATAGGAAAGGGATTAACCAAAGAACATTTATGCACAGCCCAGGGGCAGGAACAACAATGTGGAAATTGCCTTGGGGTAGGGAGAAGGTGGGGCTGGGTGAGGGAAGAGAAGGAGAGAAACCTGCAAAAGACTGTAATAGCTTAAATAATTAATTAATTAATTTTTTCAAATGAGGGTGGGGTCAGACTCCCAGTTTTTGTGGGAGGGTAGGAGCCCAAATTGAAACCACCACATAGTAGACACAGATGGCCTAATCACACTGACCTGCTTCCTCCACGTAGCAGCCTTCAGGACTTTTCCTTTAGTCTTCCCCAGCACTTGAAATGTCTCCCACCTTTTGGTTCTGGAGATTTGAGCTCAGTTTAAACTGAAGTTTCTCTTCCCTGCTGCAGTAGTCTGAAAAGAATCTCTTGCACTTTTAACACAGTCTTTCACTTTGACATTTCCAAGCTGGTCATGTAGAGCTGAAAGAAGCTCAGAGACAGAGGTTCCAAGATGGCTGCAGAGTAGCTGGAGGCTCCATTCACTTGCTCCCATTGCCAGACCTTTCTTGCAGCTAGACCACAGAGCAATCAACTCGAAAATTCAGCTGAGTGTGAGTGAGAGCGGGTGTGAGTGAGAATGTGCATGGAGGAGTGAGTGAGTGTGTGCAAGAGTGTTCAAATGACTGCCTGCCTACCAGGGCACTCAGGGGTGGACAGCCCAGGCTCTCCTGGTGGAACTGCTGCTGCCGATGATGATGCTGCTGCTTTGTCTGGTAGTTCTGACTGTTCACATTGAGAGTGGGAGCCATTTTGAGGAAATTACAATATCGTGCCTGTGAAGAAGCCACCGAGCAGCTGGACCCAGGCATCTGGACTTGGCTCTGTGCCCTCCACCTTGGGCAGGGCCATGTACCCTGCCACTGCCAGAAGCCAGGGTCTGGAGGCTGCAGTACTTTCCAGGGAGGACACTGTCATCTCCCTGATCCCAGCACTGCTGGAACCATGTGCAGGACAGAGTCTGAGTGAGGAGGCTGCAGTTCAGCCAAGGAGCCAGGAGATCCAGGGGTGGAGACGGGCAGCTGGGGCAGCACAGGCAGTACATACTGTGGTGGTAACACAGCAGCAGGAGCCTCACTGCAGGCTGCCCTCACTGCAGGGAGTGGCTGAGCCACCTGCTACTGTCCATTGTTATAGTTTTTCTGCTGGAATCTTCCCTTCCTTCCCCCATGCCATCAGGATGATATGAGATTTTAAAGAGACGATGTATACAGAATATAATGTACTAATTTGGGACAGAGGGGAAGAGGCATTGGTGTGAGAGAAATGTTGGTAAGTGGCCTCCTGTATGGGCCTGAGTAGGGATCCAACCCACACTTAGAACCCCTCTGAAGACAGAGGCAGAGGTGGGAGGGGTTGAGCCCCTTAATCAGCCAGACCGTGGAAAAAAGTTCCCACCAATGAATAGATCAATAAAAATCAGGTCCTAAATACAACAGTAGAGTCCCCATAACCCACACAAGGAACATTTCTAGAGCACCCAGATCAGGAAATCAGGGAGTCTGCACCCTGGGGACAAATCCACCATCTTTTTTTCTTTTTTCCTTAAATGGTCAAAGCACAGGCTTTGTGTTTGTGGCTATCCACCTTGGGTCCAGTGAAGGGAGGGTGGCACGGAAGGGCATCACATAAAGAGAGTCTGGAGTGGGAGGCCCTGGGGAGAGTCTTGGGGGAGCATCTGTGGGATTTTCAGGGCCTGGATATACCTGGGCTCCACAGCAGCATCTTTCCTGAGAAGAGCTACCCCCTCCCAGGGGAAAGTCAATTGCCTTACCCTGTGGGATGCTGCCTCCTCCCCTCCCTCCCGCTGCCCCACTCTGGAAATCCCCTCACCGTAACTTCTGAAATCCTATTTGCTCCACTCAGGAGCTTTTTTGTTCTTTTTTTTCAGTTTTACTCTATCTTGGTGTTCTGTTTTTTTGTTTGCTTTTGTTTCTTTTCTCCCATCCTGCACATTAACCCTTGCTGAGGACACAGCAACATAAACAAACTCAGGAGTCATCAGAGACCAGGGGTAGGGCACAGCCAATTCATATGCTACCTTGGGACACAGAACAGTGCTTCCCCCTCACAGGAGAGCCACAGAAACACCCTCCAGGTGTCAGGCAGACCCAAAATCTGGGCTCTAGAAGCCTACTAGTGGCCCCACCCTGTTGAGTACACAGAAATAATCCTAGACAGACTCAGACTAGTGGCTCGAGGGAGGGGGAACACACTCACTTTCTTCCCTGAATTTTGAAGGACACCTGTTATGGGAGATCCTAGAATCACATTGTTTGTTACAGAACAGGGCCAAGGGGGGGCATGATATACCATTATCGAAAGGACTCCCCACTAGGTTCATTATGTCCGCCGCCAGAGGGAAGATATCTCTCAATTCCAGAGATTTGTGAAGATGAAAGGAAATGTTTATTTAAAGTTATACAGACTTAAAGTAGTGACCTAATGTCTTCAAAAGTGCTTAAGGATACCCACAGACGCACACAGTCCTTCCTGCTCCCTCTGCCCTAATCTGGGGTACCATATCTCAGGAAAACTAGAAGTCTGTGATTCAGGCTCCCAACACCATCAGCTGTGTCGCCACCAGGATCTCCAGTCAATCCAAAGCCATGTGGCACCTTCTCATGGCCCACTAGCAAGAGTCCTTTCACCCCTTTTCTTCCAAGTCTCACCTGCTTCCTAAGCCATGTGGCCAAAGGGAACACCCCAAAACCACGTGGTTCTCACTCTCCCAAAGCTGCAGGGGGGGTCACTACTCTGCCAAAACCACGTGGTTCTCTCTTCAATGGCTGCCGTGTCTCGGTTTAAATCCCCAAGCCAATCTTCCTCTGAACCCTCATTTCTGACTCTTCCTACAATCAGTTACACCTGCCAGCATTCCTGTATTATTCCAAGTTTACTGGGCTGCCATCGTGAGTCTGGGCAGGTGTGGACCCATGTCATGGAGCCAACCTTCTCCAAGCTCTCACGCAGGCGCTGTAACCACAGGGACCTGCCCCCAGTTATGTCTTGGGTGGAAGTCACTTCCATCCCCTTGGCTCAAAGCATGGCCACAGCTATTTAACATATCTATGAAACCAGTTAAAGGTTATAGATATGTTAAATGACTGTGGCAGAGGTTAGCTGCAAAGCTGTTGCTATACAAAACAGCTCTGCATGTTCTTGCTCCATATGTCCCTTTCCCCAACTCACACCTGTCAGGGGAAGGGGTGAGGACATCCTAATATGTCCTGGACACCTGGAGTCCTGGGCCACATTCCAAATCCCTACTTAGGGCCTCCCTCTTGGCTGCACCCTGTTACAACATCCCCTTGTTTCCACCAGATACCCCTTCAGAAATAGCCTTGTCTGAGAGTAGTCTAAGATTAACAGCAGGCCAGCAGTCAGAGGCAGGCAAAGGCAGATGCTGGGGTGACTTGGAACATTTGCTGACAAACCCCTGGACCCAGTGCTGATAAAAGCCAACTTTGAAGAGGTCTTGGCACACCCTGGGGGCAGCCAAGCATGGAGGAATCAGCCACAAACCAGATCACCTGTAGCTTCAAAAAGGCAGCCAAGAGCCAGACTTAGAAAGCACCTGACATGGGCTTACACCAGACTCAGATATCAGAGCAGTGTCCAAAGTAAGAAACCAGAAGGCAGGATCTAAATTGTGCTGAGACAAATCCATTTGGTTCTTTTTTCATTATCTTAGCTTTCTTTCCTTGCCTTTTTGTTCATCTTTTTATCTATTTTTTTATATTTTTGGTGCTCTAATTTTTCTTTCACATCACCTAATCTACACTTTGAGTACTCAACTGTTCCCTTATTCTCTATTTTTATTATTTTTGTTACCCTTTATGTGTTCCTTTTACCTGTTCATCTCTTTCAATTCATTAAGAGTAGTAGTTCTCTTCCCCTTTCTCCTCTCATAATCACTTTTCTTTCCTTTGGTCTTCTCATATTATTTTTCCTATTCCCCTTTCTCTACTATTACATTTAGCTTTCTGCTGATATTATTCTTTGCTCTCTTGATGTTGATATCAGTGTGGTAGTCAGGGGGGTTGATTGTTTTTGTGTTGGTTCTGCTAGCACCTATACAACAGTGTACAATACATGGTGGTGGTGTTGAGCCTCTCAGCCAGCCAGATGGAGGGGAGTTCCCAACAATGAATAGGTCAGTAATAATCAGGATCCAAATACAACAGGAGAGTCCACATAAACCACACAGAGGTCATTCCTAGAATATCCAGATCAGGAGATCAAAGAGTCTGCACCACTGGATCCCACAAATTCCTAGTATACAGGGTCACTCCACAAGACACAAAGTCAAAGCAAATCAATCTAATACATAGAAAAAAATACAAAGAGACAACTAAGTTGGAGAGACAAAGAAATAACCCCAAATGAAAAGAAAAGAAGGAAACTCCAGAAATGGAGCTATGTGAAATCAAGGCAAGGAATTTATCAGACATAGAGTTCAAAGTAATGGTTATAAAGATGCTCAAGGAACTTAGTGAGAACCACAAGGACCTCAGTGGGACTTACATCAGCATGGAAAAGGACATATAATCCTTGAATAAGAACCAGTTGGAAATGAAGAATATAATATCTGAAATGAAGAACACACTAGAAGTAGTTAAGAACAGGCTAGATGAAGCAGAGGATCAAATCAGAGAGTTGTAACACAAGATAGATAAAAACACCAGCCAGAGAAACAAAATAAAAGACTCAGAAAGAATGAGGATAGTTTAAGAGAACTTAGGGAGAACATGAAAAGTAAAAATATTTGCATCACAGAGATACAAGTAGGAAAAGAAAAGAAGCAAGGGATAGGAAACCTGTTTGAAAAAATGAGAGAAAACCTCCCTAACTTGGTGAGAAAGTTACACAATGCCAGGAAACAGAGAAGTTCCCAATCAAGATGAACCCAAAGAGGCCCACTCCAAGACATATTACAATCAAAATGGTAAAATTTAAAGACAAAGAGAGAATCTTAAAGGCAGCAAATGAGAAACAGCTAGTAACTTACAAGGGAGCTACAATAAGGCTATGAGCTGATTTCTCAACAGAATCGCTATAAACCAGAAGTGATTGACACAAAATATTCCAAGTAATGAGAGGCAAGGACCTGTAACCAATACTAATCTACCCAGAAAGGCTTTCATTAAAAATGAAAGGTGAAATAAAGAGCTTCCCAGACAAAAGAAGTCTAATAGAGTATATCCAACAATCTAGCACTGCAAGAAATCCCAAAGGGACTGCTTTCAGAAGGAAAAAATGTCAATAAATAAGTACCTATCAATAACATCCTTAAATGTAAATGGATTAAGAGCTCCAATCAAAAAAACATAGAGAAGCTGAATAGGATAGGAATTCACAGCCCACATATATGCTGTCTAAAAGAGATGAACCTCAGAAAAAAAGATATACACAGGCTGAAAGTGAAGGGATGAAAAAAATATTCCATGCAAATGGACATGAAAAAAATCTGGGGTAGCAATACGTATATCAGACACAATAGACTTCAAAACAAAGCCATAAAAAGAGACAAAAAAAAAAGGTCACTACATAATACTTAAGGGAGTAGCCCAACAAGAGGATATAATTCTTGAAAACATATGTGCACCCAATATAGCTTCACCTAAATATGTAAACAAAATATTGGAGGACATTTAGAAAGAGAAAGGTAGCAATAGAGTCATCATAGGGGATTTTAACACCCGCTGTCAACAATGGATAGACCTTGCAATCAAAAAGTCAACAAAAATATTTCAATATTAAATGATACTATAGAGCAAATGGACTTAACTGAAATTTATACAACATTTCACCCCAAAGAAGCAAAATATACCTTCTTAAACACACATGGATCATTCTCAAAGACAGACCACGTGGTAGAACACAAAACAAGCCTTAACAAATTCAAGAAAATTGAAATCGTATTAAGAATCTTCCCAGATCACAATGTCTTGAAACTGGAAAATAACTTCAAGGAAGAAACTCAAAAACATTCAAATACATGGAGGCTGAATAGCATGTTAGGAAATAATGAATGGATTAACAATGAGATCAAGGAAGAAATAAAAAAGTATCTGAAAACACATGAAATGAACACATAAGAACTTGAAACCTACAGAACACAACAAAGGCAGTCCTAAGAGGGAAGTTCATAGCAATACAGGTCTACCTAAAGAAGAAAGAAAAATCTCAAATGAAACTAGAATGCCACCTTACACCATACACCAGAATAAACTCAAGATGGAGAAAAGACTTAAATATAATTCGTGACACCATAAAAGTCCTAGTGGAAAACATAGGCAGTAAAATCTCAGATATCCATGCAGCAACATTTTCACTCATACATCCTTTAGGGCAAGGGATATAAAGGAAAGAATAAACAAATGGGACTATATCAAATTAAAAAGTTTCTGCATGGCTAAAGAAAATATCATCAAAATTAAAAGGGAACCAGTTGTATGGGAAAACATATTTGCTAATGATACCTAGGACAGGGGTTTAATCTCCAAAATATATAAAGAGCTCATACAAATCAATGCCAGGAAGACAAACAATCCAGTTAAAAAATGGGCAAAAGACATAACAGACACTTCTCCAAGAAGGACATAAAGAGGCCCTGTAGGCATATGAAAGAATGCTCAACATCATTAGCAATAAGAGAAATGCAAATTAAATCCATAGTGAGATATTACCTCACATGACTCAGAATAGCCATCATTAACAAAACAAAAAAGTGAGGATGCAGAGAAAAGGGTACCCTAGTGCACTGTTGGTGGGAATTCAGACTGTGCAGCCACTAAGGAAAACAGTATGGAATTACCTCAAAAAAAAAAATGAAAAATGGAACTGCTTTTTGACCCAGTGACTCCACTGCTGGGATTATACCCTAAGAATCCCAAAACACCAATTCAAAAGGATCTATGTACCCCTATGTTCATAGCACTATTTATAATAGCCAAGTAAGGAAATAGCCAAGGTGCCCATAGGTAAATGAGTGGATCAAAAAACTGTAATACATACACACAATGGAATACTATGCAGCAGAAAGGAAAAAGGAACTCCTACCTTTCGAAACAGCATGGATGAACTGGAGAGTATTAAGTTAAATGAAATCAGTCAGATGGCAAAAGACAAATACCATATGATCTCACCTATAAGTGGAAACTAACGAACAAAACAATCAAATGAGCAAAATAGAACCAGATGCATGGAAACAAGAAACAAACTCACAGGGACCAGAGTCGAGGGTGATAATGGAGGAAAAAAGGGGAAAGGCCTCGTTAAAGAACATGTATAAATGACCCACGGACATGGACAACAGGGTGGGGATTGACTGTGGGAATGGAAAGGTGGGCAGGGCATGAGAGAGCAACAGGGGTAATTGGGACAACTGTAATAGAACAAGAATAAACCAGAAAAATCTCAAATAAACCACCTAATCCTACACCAAAAATAACTAAAGGATAAAAAAACAAACAAACAAAGCCCAGAGAAAGCAGTAGGAATTAAATAATCAAAATCAGAGCACAATTAAATGACATTGAGACTAAAAAAATCAACTCAAAGGATGAATGATTTTAGGGGTTGTTTCTTTGAAAAAATAAACAATATTGACAAACTGTTAATCACATTCTTCAAGAAAAAAAGAGAGGTAACCCAAATAAACAAAATCAGAAATAAAAGAGAAGTAACAACTGATACCAAAGAAATACAAAGAATTATAAAGGAAATTACTATCAATAGCTATATCCCAAGAAAGTGGACAACCTGGGCAAAATGGATAATTTTCTAGAACATACAATCTTCCATAGCTGAATCAGGAAGAAGCAGAAAACCTGAATAGACCAATAACAACAAGCAAAAATGAAGCAATAATCAAAAAAGGACTAACACACAAAAGTCCTGTACCAGATGCCTTCACAAATGAAGTTTAGCAAACATTCAATGAAAAGCTAACTCCTATCCTTCTCAAACTCTTCAGAAAATCCAAGAAGAGGGAAGACTTCTAAACTGTGTTTACAAGGCCAGTTTTATTCTAATCCAAAAGCCAGATAAAGACACAACAGAGGAAAAAAAATACAGGCTAATATTTCTGATGAACATAGATGCCAAAATCCTCACAAAGTACTAGCAAATCAGATCCAAATACATTAAAAAAGATCATATACCATGATCAAATGGAATTTATTCCAGGGATGCAAGGATGGTACAACATCTACAAATCAATGAAGGTGATACATCACATCAACAAAATCAAAGACAAAAACCACATGATAATGTCAATAAATACAGAAAAATATTTGGTAAAATGAAGCACCCACTTATGATAAAAACACTCAGCAAAGTGGGTATAGAGGGAGCTTTCCTCAACATAATAAAGTCCATATATGAAAAGCCTACTGCCAACATCATACTCAATCAGCAAAACTAAAAGCATTTCCCTTAAGACAAGGAACAACACAAGGGAGTCCGCTTTCACCACTCTTATTCAACACAGTGTTGGAGATCCTAGCCACAGTGATCAGACAAGAAGAAGAAATAAAAAGCACCAAAGTTGCAAAGGAGGAAGTAAAAATGTCATTATTTGCAGATGACATGATAGTGTACATAGAAAACCCTATAGGCTCCACCAAAAAAACTACTCAACCTAATAAATGAATTCATCAAAGCAGCAGGATAAAAAGTCAATATTCAGAAAGCAGTGTTTTGTACACCAACAATGAACTCTCAGAAAGAGAAACTAAGAATACAATCTCATTTACTATAGCAAAAACAAACAAAAAAAATTACCTAGGAATAAATTTAACCAAGGAGGTAAAAGGCTTGTACTCAGAAAATTATAGAACACTGAAGAAGGAATTGAGGAAGATACAAATAAATAGAAATATATATATATATTTTGTGTGTATAGCGTACACAAAATAGTATATATATACATATATATGTGTGTGTGGGTATATATATATATATGTGTATATATATATATATATATATACATATATATATATATATATATACCCCCTGTTGTTGGATTGGAGGAATTAACATCATTAAAATGTCCATACCACCCAAAGTTATCTATAGATTCAATACAATAGATTGAATTCCCATTCAAATACCAATGTCATATATCACAGATCTAGAACATATACTTGAAAAATTTATATAGAACCAAAAAAGACCCCAAACAGTGACAGCAATCTTGAGATAGAAGAACAAAGTTGGAGGGATCACAATACCTGATATCAAACTACACTACAAGTCCACTGTAATCAAAACAGTCTGGTACTGGCATAAGAAGAGACACATAGATCAATGGAACAGAATAGAGAGCCCAGAAATAAAAATATGTCTTTTAATTTAACATATGCCAGTAATTTAGTTTAACATATGGTCAATTAATATTTGACAAAGGGTACAATGGAGGATAGACAGTCTCTTCAATAAATCATGTTGGGAGAACTGGACTGGTACATGCGAAAAAATGAAATTAGATCACCAACTTACACCATATACCAGAACAAACTCAAAATAGATAAAAGACTTAAACATAAGCCATAACACCATAAAAGTCCTAGAGGAAAATATAGGCAGTAAAATTTCAGATATCCCATGTAGCAATATATTTATTGATATAAATCCTAGGGCAAGGGGAATAAAGGAAAAATAATCAAATGGGACTACATCAAATTAAAAAGCTTCTGCAGGGCTCTAGAAACCATCATCAAAATAAAAAGGGAACCAACTATACAGGAGAACATATTTGCCAATGATACATTGAACAAGGGTTTCATCTCCAAAATATATAGTCATACAACTCAACACCAGGAAGACAAATAATACAATTTTAAAAATGGGCAAAGGACCTGAATAGACACTTTTCCAAGGAGGACAGACATACAGATAGCCCATAGACATATGAAGAAATTCTCAACATCACTAGCCAGCAGAGATATGCAAATTAAAACCGCAATGAGATATTACCTCACACTGGTCAGAATGGCCAGTATACTAACAAATAAAAGTGCTGGCAAGGATGTGGAGAAAAGGGGACCCTAATTGCACTGTTGGTGGGAATGCAGACTGGTGCAGCCTCTATGAAAAACAGTATGGAATTACCTCAAAATATGAAAAATGGAACTGCTTTTTGAGCCAGTGATTCCACTGCTGGGAATATACTCTAAGAATCCCAAAACACCAATTCACAAAAGAACCTATGCACCCTATGTTCATAATAACATTATTTACAATAGCCAAGTTCTGGAAACAGCCTAAGTACCCATCAGTAAATGAGTGGATCAAAAAACTGTGGTTCATTTACACAATGGAATACTATGCAGCAGAAAGAAGAAGGAATTCCTACCCTTTGTAACAGCATGGATGGAACTGGAGACTGTTATGCTAAGTGAAATAAGCCAGTCAGTAAAAGACAAATACCATATGATCTAACGTATAAGAGGAATCTAATGAACAAAACAAACTAATAATCAAAATACAACCAGAGACATGGAAACAGGGAACAGATTGACAGTGGCCAGTGGAAAGGGGGCAGGTGTGGAAGGATGGAAAGAAGGGAAGGGACTAGTGAAAGAACATGTATGAGTGACCCATGGACATGGACAACAGTGTGGGGACAGACTGTGAGAGCAGGGAGTGGGCTGGATGGAGGAGGGCAAAGGGGAAAAACTGTAACAGAATAAACAAGATTTAAAAAAATGAAATCAAAAGGAAAGAAGCTTGGAAATCAGCAGTCCCTACTGCATTTGGGCTGTAGTTTGATTTGGTCAGTGTAGAAAATTAGACATTTTCATTTACGTACTAAATGTGACTTCTTGGCTTTTCTTAGAAACACTTCTCAATATTGAATTTCTCTCTCACTTCTAGTAAATGTCTTTAGTTCTAACTAAAACCCCACATGTTATAATCTAAATTCTTTGTTTCTTGTTCCTTCCTCAGCAGAAGTAGACCAAGAATTTATGGATCATCTGGCCAGAGCTGAATGAACTGCAACAGATAAAGTAGACCACTTTACAGAAGCTCAATTTTTTAAAGTCAATTGCTTAAATTAAAAGAGCAAATTGATGCCAGAGAAGGGTAAACCTCTAGAAGCTGATTTAAAACCTAGCAATTTCTCTATAACAGTATGTCTTCCTCCTTTGGGTATGTTTTTTTTTTTAAAGATTTTATTTATTTATCTTCAGAGGGGAAGGGAAGGAGAGAGGGAGAGAAATATCAATGTATGGTTGCTTCCTGTGCATTCCCTGCTGGGAACTGGCCTGCAACCCAGGCATGTGCCCTGACTGGCAATCGAACCATGATCTCTTGGTTCACAGGCCCAAGCTTAATCCACTAGGGTATGGTCTTTTTGATAATTCTAACCAAATACCACAAGATGTATGGTTTGCCTTCATTCTGCTCTTCTTAACATTTTAACACTTAATCTCCCCTCTGACACCTTTCAAAATTCTCACCTAGTTCTTTTTTCCCAGTATATTGTACCTAGTAAATGTAAATACATGACAATCACTCCATAGTTATTGTGTGTCTCCTCACATCTTATCTACATCACTAAACTTCTTTTTTCCCTCTTATTTCAATTTGACATATGCTCACCAGAAGAAAACAGTCTATGTGTGTACGTGGCTTGCAATGATTACTGTTGCATTTAATATATATTAAGATCAAGTCATCCTCATTTTTATAGTCCATCAAGTAAGACTTTAGCAAAGTACATCATTAAATGTGGGAAGTAATGATTTACCCTGTGAAAAGCATGAGCTTCATATTCTCTGATGGTTTATATAGTTAAAATAATAAAACTTAGTGACAGAAATTATGATTTCTATTTTGTGGTTTCTCCTGCAGAATATTGGCCATGTTTATGCTACACCTTATTCTTCATTAACTTGAAATATATATGCCTTTGTCAATCAGCTGAAGGACTTGGCATCTTTCCTTATTATTGCTACATTCAATTTATCAACCACAGAGTAAAAATTATTATTAGAGAGTCATGGTTTATGGTTTTTATTGTTGTTGTTCCTAGGACAAATTCCTACTTGTACATAAAAATATTAATTCATTCAATCCAGAGTTTTCTGAAGATATCAGCTATTCAAAAATGTGAAAGAAAGGTCTTTCAAAGACTCAAACTTAAGTTCATTTTTCTGCTTTTGATGCCATTTAGAGATACTAACCTGTAAGATAGTCATATCTAGAACCAATTGTTCATTTTATGCCAACTCAAACATACATGAAGTGGCAGGCAAAACTTTGGCATTGGCAACTATTTGGCAACTATTTGACAACTATTGTCAACCAGGGACAATAACGAAAAATAAATTGCTGTGTTTCCAAGAGATATATGAAATAAATCTTGTGAAACTGAGAGATGCGAAGTTTAAAGTTGTCTATGATGATGTAAGACAAAAGACATGAATTCAGCCAAAGACATTCTTATGCATATCCAACAGCATGTTCTATTATGATTTACTTTATTTCTCCTTTACTTAAGCATTTACTGTCCAATTGAAAAAATATTCCTTAATATCTGTAAATAATTTTTAAAATCTAAAGTTGTATGTAATGTAAACAAAAAAGGTATATTTTCTTGTTCAAACAAAAAATACAAAATCAAAAATAACCTAGAAATCAGAGATACTTTAACAATCAAACAGTTCCTTAGGGGTTTTAAGAATAATTGCAGCTGTAAGGAAAATATCAATATTGGTGATAACATACTTCTACCAGTACATGTAGAAAGCTGATTTTAATTATCTACCAATCTGTCTCTCCTGCTACTCTAAGCTGCTTCAGGGACGCTTTCTTATTTATCTTCATAACCATATCGTTGAACATACTATCAATCACATAGGAGTTCAATAAATGTTTGCCAAAATAAACTACACCTAAGTGCTTATTGAATTGGTGATTAGATTCAGAAAAACCTTAAGATTTTCTCCCTCTTGAGAATTCAGTAATCTACAGAAGTTGGTATTTAAGTTTTGTATCTGATATCAAACATTATATATGGCCTAGAATATAGACAAAAATAGAGTTGAAACTTTTTTCTTTAATTTTACATATGTTGAATCTGATATTAATAGGTTAGAATGAAAAATCTCTTTTAATTTCCCTAACATGCTCCTCAAGTTCTTACCTTTCAGGGCCCTGTGTATATCTTTTCCTATCTCATCACCCAATTTGACTATGATTATTATCCAACACTCAAGGCCCATCTCATAACAGATGGGTGTGATTTTCTGAGGTATACTTCCTTTTTCTGTAAAATGTAAAGCACCGTTATGACAAAAATATTCTATATGCCTAACACTGCATCCCCAGACTTTTGTCCTAGGGTCCCCCATGCCATGGCTGCCACCTGCATACATCAGCAAACTAGCATGACTCTCTCGGCCAGAGATTTTCAACCGATGTGCTTTCAACCGAAAGAACTTTTAAAACATGCAATAACTTACTGTTCAGTCAGGGGCACTGACCTCTTCTCCCTTACACTGTCAAATAAAAAGTGACAACAGCCAACACAACAATAGCCATCCAGTGTGAGTGAATCAAAATTATACCTATTTTTGTCAGATCTGAAAAAAATATAACACATTTTTTGGTGTGCTGTAGAATTTTAGTAATTACCTTATGTGTGCGATGAGATGAAAAATGTTGAAAATCGTTGTTCTAGGCATTTTCCCTAGACTACACTCCCTAATTTTCAATCTTCTGTTCTCATGCTCACCTGTCCAGTTTTCATTTATGTATCACCTGTAATCTTGTCTTGACATCTGCTTTGTTGTTGACTCCAAGCTTCAGTTGACTTTCTTCAACTCTGTTTCCATATTCTCCTCAGCCCTGTTATTTTGTAGGCCCTTTAAACCTTTGCTGAAAAAGTCCTCTGTTTCCAGCACATCCCATCACTCCCTTCAGCTCCCATACCATTCAAGAAAGAGAACTTGGGCAATATGGACTGATCATGTAGCAATTACTGTAAATGAACATGAAAACATCCCCCAGTTAAAGACCAGACTCCTCTTACATAGAGAGAAGTTAGATTTCAAACTCATGGACAACATTGTGGTGATTTGCAGGGGAAAGGGGGATATATAAAGGCATTAAATGGTAATGGGAAAAATACAATTAAGTTTTTTTTTAAGTGGAATGAATATCCTACTTAGTGGAATTCCAGAGAGCTAAGACTTCTAAAAAGAAGATGGGCCCCACACTATAGGTACAGCATAAGAAGACAGAAAATAAAGAGGGGTGCTACTTCAGATTAGTATTCATAAAAGGCCCCTCTGAGAAGACGATATCTGAGTAGAGACCAGAGCAAGTCAAGATACACAGCACATGATAATCTGGGAGACAAGCACCACATGACAATGAAGAAAATCTATGGTTTCCTGACGTTAAGTCTGTCTTATAATTTTTAGTAACAACAATCAGGCCAGCTGGCTGGAGCAGAGTGAATCAAGAGGAAAGTGATCAGAAATAAGTTCGGAGAAGCTAGCTGACATAAATCCTTGTAGGTGATGGCAAAGGCTTTGGAAAACTTGGGAAACATGATGGGAAACCATTAAAATGTGGGAAACAGGCAAGCAACATGATCTGGTTTATATTTCTAAAGTAACTCTGACTTAAATATATGTGTAAGGCTCAAAATCTTATTAAAAAAAGTGTTCAGGTAGACACAGATGAGACCCTATCAAAATCAGTATCAAGTGAAAAAGAGTATTCCAGTTTTACACAGATCAGCAATGAAAGCAGCAACAGAAACAGGAAGTAAACTGAAAGAACGTAAAAACAAGCAAACCAACATTCTCCAAGCAAAAACAAGAAAAGTTTTTGTGGAAGTCATAGAAATAACAGCAGTAGAAGCATAGACATCATACAAAGAGGGAGTAATTCTGTCTGGTGGAGTGATACCTGAGCTGGCTGGAAGGGAGGTGGATAACAACCAGGGACTGGGAAGGGACATTCCAAACCGAGAGAATAGCAAGAGCAAAAAAGCATAAGTGTGCAAAGCAAAAGGTTGGGGAACTACAAAAGATTCTGAGAATTTTGCACCTTTACCTATCTAGCTTTTGTATTTTTATTCAGCAAGTAATAATTGCTAACTATTTGCCAGTTACTGTACTAATTGTTCATGTTTGTTATTTCACAGTAATCTTAATTAAAAGGTACTCTTACTACCCACATTTTATAGATGAGTAAACTGAGGCTTTCAGATTTAAGTAACTTGCTCCAAGTCAAATAAGTAGTAAGAGGTGGAGACAAGATTTAAACCTAGGCAGTAACACTCATCTAGAACCTGTTAAAAAAAAATCAACACAGTGTTAAATGTTATACCAAATATACACAAAAAACCGGTTATTTTCCTCTAGTATTTTTCTAAGATTAACTATTTCAACTTATGATTTGGGAAAGTATAAACTGTAAATATATGCATGTATATGATACATAAATATATATAAATATGTGTTGATTGTTATTTTACTTTTATACAAGAGATAATAATATGTAGTAGTCAAAGTTGATAGCAGAAGCCTAGTACTTTGGCTCCAATACTTAATTTTATATCAGAAGTACTATTTTTATTATTAGATCATAGAGGAGATAATCCATAAATGTTGTAACTTGCTGATTTTATTGACAAAAGGGTTGTTGTAAAAGAGATTGTTCCTATGAAGCATTTAGACCAGCCTCTGAAATACGCGGAGCACCTCTCACATGTCACATGTGATTACTACTCCTGAGTCGCCTGTGTTATTGTCATCGAGGCACAGTGAGTCTAAATAAAGTGCAATTAGGAAGAAGGTGTTGATTAAAATGTGTATATTTTGTGTCAATTAAACATTAAACTATGCCCTGGCTGATGTGGCTCAGTGGATTGAGTGCCAGGCCGCAAACCAAAGGGTCACTGGTTCGATTCCCAGTCAGGGCACATACCTAAGTTATGTGTTTGATGCCTGGTCATGGGGTATACAGGAGACAACCAATCAATATTTCTCATTTTTCTCCTTCCTCCGCACTCTCAAATCAATTAACATATCCTCAAGTAAGGATTTTAAAAAAGTAGCTCTATCCTTATAATTCTAAAGATTGAAGTACATGGTTTAGAGTCCTTCTATGACCACTTTTATCAGGTCAGATCTTGTTTATCTTCAAGGGCCAGCTCTAGCATCTTTTGTGCACCTCAGGACTCCGTCAAAATAACTCTGATAACATTCGTACATTTATTATAGCTCATTAAAAATGGAGAGCAAGGCTGAACAGTTCACAGAAATCCCGCACAAAGCACTTATCCTTCACTGTAGAGTACACTGCAGCGGCCTTCTTACAGCCAGGGCTGGGCATGACATCTGAGAGAAATGCCTGCTGGGCACTCCGAGCTTTCAAGCTCGCCCCTCAGGTTGAGATCTGGTCAAAAAATAGAAAAGGAACTCCCCTGGTGCAAAAAGCTGCCAAGGTAGCGTAAAGACATCAAGTCATCAGATTCCAAGCTCTGATAAAAGGAAAATCTCAATTTTGCCCCCAAAATATTTGAAGATAGTGGTGAGCTAAATTTAAAGGTGCAACAAAGTTTTAATACACCTAAACACATATTATATTGATTCATCCCCTCCCCAAACTAGCAACCTAACAAAAGGAGAGGCATTTGTTTTTCTGGAGTAAATACTATTTACTTCAGCTACTATTCTTTTATCTCATAGTATCAAGCATAAAATAAAAATTATAACATGAAAGAAACTGTTATTCATTGTAAAGAAGTAACCAATAGAAACAGAACCGGAGATAAATCAGTTGTTGGAATTACTGGACAGGGAATTCAAAAAAACTGTTATGTAACAAAAAGACAGTCTATTAAATTTTTTGTTTACATACTTAATTACCTTGTGTGACTGAAAATTCCAAGCCAAGGGTAGGGGAAATTGTTATTTATCTATGCACCCACAAAGTCCATTACCTTATCTTTAGTACTATTCAATAGATCTTTTATTCAATGAATAAAATATATAACTATCACAATGTATTTCAATGTCTTTGGGAAAAATATGTATGCACACTAATTATGCATAAGAGAAAGAGTAAATAAACTAAGTGATGAACACACAGTATGGCTACTTCCAGATGAAATAGTAGTCTCAGCTGAATCTCAATGTCAAAATGTACCAATCTGCTTCAAGCTTCAAAGTAAGATCAAGAAATCTCTGAGAATAAAATATCAATAGTATTGATTTATATTTTTAAGTTGAAAGAATAAAATAATTTCAGGCATTTGAGGGTTACATTACAATAATGGCAAAGTCGAGGACACTTATGAACTGAGAACAGCTATAAACCACAATGTTCTGCCAGAGGATTAAAGTAATATCTACAGATAAACTTGCTGGAGGTGACATATTTACTTATAAGCAATGTCTAAGTAATTAAATGTTCTAAAGTAATATGAAGGGAGTTAGCCCTGGCCAGGTCGCTTAGTTGGAGAGTCATTCCATGCACCAAAGAGTTGTGGGTTCATTCCTGGTCAGAGCACATACCTAGGTTGAGGGTTCATTCCCAGTCAAGGTGCATATGGGAGGCAACCAATTAATGTTTCTCCCTCACATGGATGTTTCTCCCACCCTCCCCTCCTCTCTCTCTCTCTCTCTCTCTCTCTCTCTCTCTCTCTCTCTATATATATATATATATATATATATATATATATATATATATACACATACACACACACACATATATTTACACTCTATATATATTCTACATATATAAAGGTGTATATATATACATTTTTATATATGTATATATAAATACATTTAGTATCTTTATAATAATAAATAAAAACATTTAGTTTCTGTTATAATTTTTCCCTTTTAAAGGTGTCAGCCTTATGATTATCTATCTCAATATTGTTGGAATAATATTTAATATATACCAAATTTCTATCATGATATCTCTTCTTCCATGAATCCAAAAAAAATAAAGAAGCAGGGCATACGGCATAGGGGCAGTTGGGTCAAAGGGGACAGGATATAGAAGCTGGTCCCTCTCTCCACCTTACTCAGTGGAAATAAGGGAGAATAAGAGAGTGAAGGAGGGTAAAAGGGCAGATTTGAAGGTTCTCATTCTTTCCACTTCTCATGACTGAGCTGCACATGGGTGGTTTTTCTAACCAATTGCCTATCAGGGTGAGATCACTATTAGCATATATAGGGAGGCTAAAGGCCTCCAGGGAATGCAGAGCAACCAGCTCATTGTTATGGGCATCGCAATATAGGAGTAGTCCAACATTGACAGAAAAAAGTTATCAGGAAAAAGAGCCTGTACTGCACCCTGACTCCTCATGGCCACCCACAACAGAGTCAGAGGATTCAGGGACACTACCCCAAATTACATAGGCTCCTGCTGTACCCAGACGTCATCTTGCATAGAAACAGATTGTTGGAGAAGCAAATGTGAAAAACAGCGCACTTGCCCAAAAAAGATCAAGTCATCCAGGGGACACCATTTCAACCAGAAGAAACAATGACATTGTTGAATGACATGTTTAAAGTTCTCCGTCCAGCTTAATACTCTGTAGGGTCAGAAGTAGGACAGGAAGATTAGATCTGTTATAGAGCCAAAAAGAGATTACATTCTTTTTTGCAAGTTTGTAATTTGAGTAAATATTACTGACTCAATGTTGATAGAAACATAATCAAAAAGATCGATTTATACACGATGATAGATTGATACAGCCAGATAAATATACCCAATATATAAGTAGAGATGATCAATAAATATATAGAATAAAAAATAAAGTTGATATAGATATAGATGTAGGAATACAGAAATAAATACTGACATAGATATATATATAAAATATCCCACCACAAAAACAATAAATAGTTTTGTGTGAAATTTTTATTTCACAGATTTTTTCATGAATACAAAATGTATGAAGGAGACTTCATATGTGAAACTTCAAGAATAAAGCTTAAAGGAAGGAAATGAACACTATTGAACATTTAAAAGATGCCAGGGGTTTTGTTTTTCTATATGCTATTTTATGTAATCCCCAAACAATCATGAGGTGGATACATTATTAGTCCCATTTTATTGTTGAGAGTCCAAAAAAAAATTTAAAAAGTTAAGCGACTTATTTAAGGCCAATGAGCTTCCAACAACAAGACCACTATGCAACCAGGTTTGTCTGGGTGTGCCATCTGAAATTCACTCCCAAAAAGAAAGAGTTTAGGAAAATTAAAGAATTCTTTTTTCAGGACTCTGATATATGGATTCCCTTAGAATAACATGGTACAACCTCAGGAATTAGTCAACTTATTATATTTTCATTTCCTAGACCATAGTGTTGCAAGCTTTTAGGGATTTATAATTCCTGTCCTCTTTCTGTAAATACAGAGCAATTGTAATATAATATCTACATAGTATTAAAAAATTAAACATTCCTAGCAAAATAACAAAGTTTTAAGTTGCTTAACATTGGAATTAGATTATATTCAGTAGTTAAGCAGATTTTAATATTCCATCAAACATAAAATATTGTATCTTAGGTGCTAGCTCAATAGTCACAAAAGAAAATAATCTTACCACTTCATTAGAAGCCTAAACATCATGAAGGAACTAAAGTTAATCATTCTTTCTAAAAAAGATTGAGTTTTTGTTTTTCTTTATTTTTATTTAATCTTTATTGTATTTTTTCCATTACCCTTATATCCCCTCCCCTTAGCAGTCACCACACTGTGGACCATGCCCATGAGTCCTTATTCCTTTTTCCATAATCTCTCCACCCCAGTCTCCAACAATAGATGTCATCTTCTGTCTATGAGTATGTCTATGTTTTGCTTGCTAGTTCAGCATGTTATTTTTTATGGTTGAGTAGTGTTCCATTGCATAAATGTCCCATAGTTGTTTTATCCACTCATCTACTGATTCTTATTTTTATGTGGGGTGTAAAAAGGTGGTCTAGTTTCATTTTTCTGCACTTGGGCTGCTTCTATATCTTGGCAATTGTAAATAACACTGCAATGAACACAGGGGTGCTTATGTGCTTTCAAATTAGTGTTTTAGGTTCCTTCAGATACATTACCAGAAGTGTGATTACTGGGTCAAAAGGCAGTTCCATTTTTAATTTGTTGAGGTGTCTCCGTACTGCTTTCCACAGTGGCTGCACCAATCTGCACCCCCAGCAAAAGTGCAAAAGGGGTCCCCATTCTCCAAATCCTCACCAGCACTTGTTTATTGATTTATTGATGATAACCATTCAGACCAGTGTGAGATGATATCTGATTGTGATTTTAATTTGCATTTCTCTGATGACTACTGACATTGAACATCTTTTCATATGTCTATTGGCCATCAGTATGATCTTTTTGAAGAAGTGTCTATTCAGGTCCTTTGCCCATTTTAATTGGGTTGTTTGTTTTTTTGGTATTGAGTTTTGTAAGTACTTTATAAATTTTGGATATTAACCCCTTATCAGATGTATTGGCAAATATGTTCTCCCATTCTCTAGGTTGTCTTTTTATTTTGTTGATAATTTCCTTCATTGTATAAAATCTCTAGTTTGATGTAGTCTCATTTGTTTATTTTTTTTTCTTTTGTTTCCATTGCCTGGGAAGATATATCTGATAAAAAATTTCTATAAGCAATGTCCAAGATTTTGCTACGTATATTATCTTCTATGATTTTTATGGTTTCAGGTCTAACATTTAAATCTTTGATCCATGAATTTATTCTTATGTGGGATGTAAGAAGGTGGTCTAGTTTCATTTTTCTGCACTATCTGTCAAGTTTTCCCATCATTTATCGAATAAACTATCTTTAGCCCGTTGTATGTGCTTGCTTCCTCTGTTTAGTATTAATTGACTATAAGTTGTGGGTTTATTTCTGGGCTCTCTGTGTTCCATTGATCTATTTGCCTGTTTTTGTTTTGTTTTGTTTTTATGCTAGTACCATGCTGTTCTGAATACTATGGCCTTGTAGTATCATTTTATATTAGGTAGCAGAATTTCTCAAATTGTATTCTTCTTTCTCAGGATCTCTGTTGTTATATGGGTCCTTTTGTGGTTCTATATAAATAGTTGAAATATTTGTTCTAGTTCTGTGAAATGTGTCATTGGAATCTTGATAGGAGTTAAACTGAATTTATGGATTGTTTTGGGTAGTATGTACATTTTAATGATGTTAATTCTTCCTATCTATGAACACACTATGTGCTTCCAACTATTTGCATCTTCTTCAATTTCTTTCTTCAGTGTCTTACAATTTTCTGTGTACAGGTCTTTTACAACCTTAGTTAGGTTTCATCCTAGGTATATTATTCTTTGTGAAGTAATTGTGAGTGAGATTGTTTTCTTAATTTCCCTTTCTATTCATTTGTCATTGGCATATAAAAATGCAACTGGTTTCTGGATATTAATTTTGTATCCTGCTAGTTTGCTGAATTCATTTATTAGTTTTAGTAGTTTCTTGGTGTAATTTTTTGGGTTCTCTATGTACAGAATCTTTAATCAGACTCATCAAAAACAAAAGAGAAAGCACCCAAATAAATAAAATCATAAAGGAAAGAGGAGAAATAACAATTGACACCAAAGAAATACAAAGAATTTTAAGAAAATTGTATGAACATGCCAACAAACTGGACAACCTGGATGAAATGTATAAATTCTTAGAAACATACAGTCTACCAAAAATAAATCAGAAAGAATCAGCTAATCTGAATAGACAGGTTATACCTAATGAAATTGAAGCAGTAATCAAAAATTCCCAACAAACAAAAGCCCTGGACCTGATGGCTTCACAGGTGAATTTTACCAAACATTTCAAGAAGAACTACCACCTCTCATTTTCAAACTATTTCATAAAATTCAAGAAGAGGAAAGCCTCCCAAATTTTATTTACAAGGCCAGCATTATCCTAATTCTAAAACCAGATAAATACACTATAAAGAAAGAAAATTATAGGCCAATATCCCTGATGAACATAAATGCTAAAATCATCAACAAAATATTAGCAAACAAAATACAGCAATGTATCAAAAAGATCATACACCATGATCAAGTTGGGTTTATTCTGGGAATGCAAGGTTGACACAACATTCACAAATCAATAAACGTGATTCACCACATAAACAAAATGAAGGATAAAAACCACATGATCATATCAATAGATGCAGAAAAAACTTTGGATAAAATCCAGCACCGATTTATGATCAAAACTCTCAGCAAAATGGTAATAGAGGAAACACAACTAAACACAACACAGGCCATATATGACAAATCTACTGCCAGCATCATATTCAATGGGTAATAACTACAAGTGTTCCCCTTAAGATTGGAAACAATACAGGGATGTTTGCTTTCACCTCTTATTTAACATAGTACTGGAAATCTGAGCCACAGCAATCAGACCAGAAGATGAAATAAAAGACATCCAAGTAGAAGGAAAAATGAAACTGTCTTGATTTGTAAAAGAGGTTGATTTTAAATGATTCTGAAATAAGACATTGTGGCAGATTCTGTTCTAAAAAAAGATATGCAAACACTCCAGATTAATGATATAAAAAGAGAAAGACTACACATTCCATGTGATGACTTGTGAAGAAGATAATGTGTTCACAACCAGTGCTGTTTACCTTATATATTCTTGAGATTACTGAAAAAAAGGAGGAATTTTAAAATTGATCAATGACACAGTGTTATTTTTCTTATGAAATGATAAAAAATTATTGACATAACCTCTACCTGACTCTACATTCAGAACCAAGTATGATGTATCTAATATCATTACACACTAACAGAGAAACTAAAAAGTATAAAAATTCAATTAAACTATGAAGTAAATAAAAGTTATTTTAGAAAATAACATACTTTTCTCTAAATAATTAGAGGCAAGAAAAAAGATTAATTTATTTTGCACATAAAAGCAAAATCTTCTTTCCAAAGACCCATCTGTAAGATTTTATTTAAAAATCCATAAGACAAAAACAAGTTTTCTCTTTAGTTTTTCTTATTGGCATTTGTTTTTACCAAATCCATGTATTAAATGTAAATAAGGTTATACTTTTTAATTTAAAAATTTACCATTGTCATTTTTCATTGAGTTGACAAGTCCATTTAAAAACCCTAGTTTCCTAAATATCATAGTGTTTTAGAGCAATGTTGAATTGTTTCTTAGTGATTTACAAATAACAGGAAAAGTGGGAGAGTTTAGAAGTTTTTATGGAAAAGTGAAATTTTATATCTGTTGAATCTAGAAATAAAACATATGAGCATGCATTGCACTTATCTAGCAATTTATTTTTATTGTACTTTATAAAATCTTTGGTCTGCAATAGTTTGGAGGAATAAAAATGATATGTTCCCACAACTGAGTTTTAGAAGCATGGTTAAGGATAAGCTTTGGCAGCAAATAGAATTTGTTTTGAATTCCAGCTCTGCTAAATTCTAGTGGTATGATGTTGGGTAAGTTGTTTCATTTCTCTAAGTTTCAATTTCCTCATCTGAAATATGAGAACCTACTTTATATTGTTGCTGTGTGTTCCATAACCAGAAACATCAAGATCATTCAGGTGCTTGTTATAAATGGAGATTCTCAAGTTTCTTTCAGACCTACTATATTAGAATCAGCATTTTAGTTCTTCACATCCATGAACATGGTATATACTTCCACTTATTTGTGTCTTCCTCAATTACTTTCTTCAGGATTTTATAATTTTCTGAGTACAGATTTTTTATGTCCTTGGTTAAATTTATTCATAGGTACCTTATTTTTCTGTGATGCAAGTGTAAATGAAACTGTTTTCTTAGTTTCTCTTTCTGATCATTCATTATTGGTGCATAAAATGTAGCAATCTATAGATTCAACCAATTCCTATCAAAATGCCAATAGCATACTTCACAGAACTAGAACAAATAGTTCAAAAATTTATATGAAACCACATAAGACCCTGAACAGCCTCAGTAATCTTGAAAAAGTTGTAAGTATCATGATATCTGATTTAAACTATACTAAAAGGCTATAGTAATCAAAACAACATAGTACTGGCATAAAAACAGATATATCAATCACTAGAACACAATAGAAAGCACAGAAATAAACCCATGCCTTTATGCCAATTAATATTTAACAAAGGAAGCAAGAAATACAATGGGATAAATATAATCTATTCAATAAATAATGTTGGAAAATTGGACAGACATGCAAAATGCAACTAGGCCACCTTCTTACACCACACACAACAATAAACTCAAAATGGATTAAATAATTAAATGGAAAACACAAAACCATAAAAACACTAGAAGATACCATAGGCAGTAAAGTCTTGGACATTTCTCATAGCAATATTTTTTTCTGATACATCTCCTTGGGCAAGGGGAACAAAAGAAAAAAGAAATAAATGGGACTACATCAAATTAAAAAAAAACTTTTTCATATAAAATGAAACCATCAGCAAAATAAAAAGACAAACCACTGAAGGGGAAAACATATTTGCCAATGATACATCTGATAACGGATTAATATCCAAAATTTATAAACAACTTAACACACACACAAACACAGTCCAATTAAAAATGGGCAAAGGACCTGAAGAGATACTTCTCCAGAGAGGACATACAGTTGGACAATAGGCATATGAAAAGATGCCCAACTTCACTAGTCATCAGAGAAATGCAAATTAAAACCACAATGAGATATCACCTCAAACCTGTCAGAATGGCTACCATCAGTAAATCTACAAACAACTAGTGTGTGTGAGGTTGTGGAGAAAGGGAACTCTTGTGCACTGTTGGTGGGAATGCAGACTGGTGCAGCCACTGTGAAAAGCAGTATGGAGATATCTCAAAAAATTAAAAATGGAACTGTTTTATGACCCAGCAATTCCTCTTCTTGGAATATACCCCAGAAAACCCAAGACATTAGTTTGAAAGTATATATGCACGTCTATGCTCACTGCAACATTATTTACAATACCCAATATTTGGAAGCAGCCGAAGTGCCCATCAGTAGATGAGTGGATAAAAAAGCTATGGTGCATTTACACAATGAAGTATTACTCAGCCATAGAAAAGAAGGAAATCTTACCTTTCATGACAGCATGGATGGATCTAGAGGCTATTATTCTAAGTGAAATAAATCAATCAGAGAAAGACAGATACTAAATGATTTCACTTACATGTATACTCTAATTAACAAAATAAACGAATAGAAACAGACACATAGAGAACAGAGCAGGTGGTACTGGCAGACTGGGTGAAATAGGTGAAAATATTAAGCCCCTCCAAAAATCGCATGGACCCAGACAACAGTATGGTGATTACAGCAGGGTAGGGGTGGGGATAGGTAGAAGAGGGTACATGGGGGATACATGACGGCAGAAGAAGATGAGATTTTGGATGGTGAGCACAGAATGCAATGTGCAGATGATGATGTGTTGCAGAATTGTATGCTTGAAACTTATATAATTATATTGACCAATGTATCCTCAATAAATTCAATTTAAAAAAGAATCAGCATTTTAACAAGATTCCCAGTCCCCAGGTGATGCATGTGTACAAATACAGTGTTTGACATAAAGCATATGATCAGGAACTATTTGCTCTTATTTATTCATAATAAGATATGTAAATATTATTGCTTGAAATAAAGGGTGATATTCTACACTCATGCAAGCATAGAGACATAAAAATCAATTATCTTTCTGAAATTTTACAAGTACCAAAAAAGAACAAAATAGAATGCAAATTCTGTGGATGTTAGTAACAAAGAACATATGCTTCTCATAATCAAAAATCCCATGTGATAGTACTTTTGGACTTCTGGCCAAGATGGAGGCATAGGTAGACACACTGTGCCTCCTTACACAACCAAAATAGGGACAACAACAATATAGAAACAGAACAACAACCAGAACTGACAGGAAATTGAACTGTATGGAAGTCAGACACCCAAGGACACGTTCATAAGAATGTTAAATTAGACACATTCATCCAGTCTGGTAGGAGGGGAGGAGTCAGGCAGCAGGGTGCTGGTCCTGGAGCAGAGAGCAGAAAGCCTCGGGACTGACATGTCAGGCAACCGGGGTATGCAAAGCAACCAGGGCATGCAAGAAAGACCACAGCAGGTAGACCCTGGGTGCACAAGCGGTGGCTGGTAGACCCCGGCCGAGGGGTGGCAACCTGCAGACCCAGCGAGGTGGTGAGTGTGAAGCAAGGCACTGCACGCAACCCAGGATCCCAGTGCCGGGAAATAGAGCCTTGGGGCACTGATTAAAAAGAAAAGTCCCACAGGGTGCACAAGCTCACCCACACAGGAAGTGGC
>CM052539.1:73109251-73129849 GCA_028533065.1 Trachops cirrhosus
CACTTAAAAGGATGGGTTCTGGGGCTTTCAATTCTTCTTTTGTTTGAGCCATCTTTTTGCTGTTTTTTTTTTCTTTTTTTGGTCTTGTTGAGCTCCTGTAGTGAGGGGCAGGGCCTTAGGAGTTCACCAGGGCGGGGCACCCCAGTTGCTGGGTTGTGACGCTGTATGTGGGGGTGGGGTCCAAGAAGGAACAATGGTGCTTTCTCCACTCTCCGCAGGACAACAGACCCCTCCGCCACTTTCCGCAAGCCAACTGGGCCCTTCTGGCACCAATTCTGGTGTGGGTGGGCCTGTGCACCCCGTGGGACCTTCCCTTTCAGTCAGTGCCCCAAAGCTCTATTTCCTGGTACTGGGACCCGCAGTTATGCACCACGCCTTGCTCCACAATGGACGCCTCATTGGGTCTGCTGGTCACCAACCCCTGGCCGGGGCCCACCAGCCACTGCAGCTTGTGCACCCAGGGTCTGCCCGCTGGGGACTTGCAAGCCGCCCTGGTTGGTCAGTTCTCTGCTCTGCGTCCTTCACCTAGCCCAACTCCACCCCTCCTACCCGTCAGGATGAACTTGTCCAATTTTAACTTCTTGGGTGTCTGACTTCCATACAGTTCAATTTTCTGTCAGTTCTGGTTGTTATTTTGTTTCTATATTGTTGTTGTCCCTATCTTGGTTGTGCGAGGAGGCACAGTGCATCTACCTATGCCTCCATCTTGGCCAGAAGTCCTCATTAGTTAATTTTTTTAACATGTATTAGCTCTTTTAATGTTTTCATTAACCTTGTGCTATGGAAAAAGCAAATAATCATTTTTTTCTTACAGGTAAATAAAAAGGTTCAGGGAAGTTAAATAAATTAACCAAGTTCACATAGCTATAAAATGACATCAGTGGGAAACAAACCCATGTCTATGTGATTTTAAAATGATTCCCTATCCCCTAGATCAGTGGTTTCAGAAATCCAGGCCTACACATCAGTATTCAATGGTATAAAATATTTTCTAAACTGTAAAGTAATGGGAAAATTGGTATAACCTGAGAGCTTTTCTAAAAGTAGAATATATTCATATTTTTAAATTCAGAGGTGACATCCTTTTTAAGGATTTTTTTTTATTTTAATGCAGTAGTGAGAGGTGAGAATAGAAGGTGGATGTTTCTCACTTCTTATTTTAATAAAATTAAATAGTGCCATGCCTGTATGCCTCCATTTTTTACAAGTTTACTGGATTATGAAAAGTAGAAGCGTGGAAACCATATGCTACAGCATGCTACTTTATTACTCTCACTAGTAATAAAAACTGAGAGTGAACTGAAATAACATGATGCTTCCCAATAATGCTGGCTTTGAGGAGTGTAATATGATGATGTGGGTAACCTCCATTATCATATATAGACTAAAAGTGCCAAAAAGGGTACTTTAAAGTATGTGATGATTACAATGGTGGTAGTTTCAGCAAAGCTGTGAAGTTTGGCAGTGTCAAATGATTCAGTAGTAACAAGCTATATATTGATTGAATAGAAGAGATTCCAATGTTGTGGCTGACTATTACCAGGCCTTCCCCTGGCAGAGCCAGTGGACGGACGCACACCTGGCATGGTGTTCATGACTTCCTGCAATGAAGAGCCAGGGGACATCAGAGTAATCACACCACATTAAGGTTAACAAGGTGCTACCATTGTACTGCTTTGGTTTTCCAGATTTCTTTCTATATGTCAATTTATCTTTTATAATATGAAATTCTCCATCTTCATTCATTCCTAGCAACATCCTTGAAGTATCTGGCTGATCAAAATGATGTTTTAAGAGTCTGAGATTTAGTAACTTGGTATTAACACTTTAGTATATAGCCAATCTTCCTGTCTTCCTCAGAAATAAGGCTAGGATGCTCTGATACAGTCAGTGCTGCCTAAATACCCTGTGCATATTATTTTCATTACACTTCCAACCTACATCACAATTTTCTCTTTATTTTCTGTATTATTAGTACCTACAAGTTTCCTGGCACATGACTGGCACTCAGGAAGTGAATGGATGGACTAAATAATTAACTAATTAATGCTATCTCAAGTACAGATACATCGGAGTAACTCTTGTAGATTCTTTCTATAAAGATGAGATCTAGTGACACACTCCTTGAGAGTCCTAGCATAGGGTAACCCCAATACATTTCAATAGAACTTCAGAGCCAAAGAAACACCATCAGAATTTGAACACCCCGATTTCAAATTTGGTCTACATTTATAAAACTCAAGAGCTCTTACAGTGATATACTATGTCACTGGTTCTAAAATTGCATAATCTTGCAAATTAAGAAGAATACAGAAATATCTCATTTGACATATTTACCAAGAGGTCCTTCAGTAGGTTTCCCTGATGACATAAAGAGTGTTGTGAAATCAAGTTTTTAATAAAATGACACTAAACACATTCACAATGCAGGATAAAATGCATGTTATTATTTTGATAACTTTACTAGCAAACCTAGAGATATCAGAGTAGTTGAGAACTCATATGGATATAGTATGTACTTTCAAAAGAATTTTTCCCAGAGGAAATTATAAACAGGAAATCTAGAAATTTTGGGGGGGTTCTTTGATATAAAAGTGTAAATTAAAATGACATATAAAAATCCAGGGTATAGATTAAGTCAAAGGAAGTTAAATCATGTAACCTGTGCTCTCATGATTAGATTAGCAGAAGTCCTTGGGACAACAAAATAAGCTGCAATATACCAAAAGACAGAATTCTAAATTATGTTAAGATAAATACTTTTAAAGTGTGAAAAAAATGTAGTATCAATGTTTATGATACTGAAGCTTTCTCTGACTAAAAAAGAAACACTAGAAACATTTTTTCACTTAAGCAATGAGTGGAATATGTTTAATGAAATATGTTTATGAGAAAAATATTTCTACTAGGTAAAACACATAAATGTCAGTGCCTCGAGTCATTTTAAAATTACAATAATTTCAAGGAATTAAGAGATTGCAGATAGAAATAGGTACTGTAAGTTATTAAAAATTTAATTTAATGTCTGATGCATGAGAAAATTCAACATTCAGAAGACTTCCTAAGAAGACAGATAAGGAAGTATGTCAAGAGCTATGGACAGGAGGGAAGTCCTTCTGCCCTCCTTCCTCCTTTCACTTTCCCAGTGGCAGAACCTAAAGGGAAGCTGGTATCAGCAGATGCTGTGCAGTTAGTTTGCAGAGTCCCAGTCTCCTAGACCTAGAAGTATGACTTTAGAGCTAAAAGATATTAAGTAAATCAATGGGAGAGCTGGCAAGGATTGAACCAGAAACTTAATGGATGCATCAGAAGCCATCCTTTGACTTTTGTCTCCTCAATGCTGGTTTCATTCTTAGGTAAAAATCTCACAGAAGCTTGAGGCTCATATTTCACATTCAACACAATGAAAAAAGAGAGAGTCTAAGGGACTTCTCAGCATGATAGTGGTGTAGGTAAATGTAGTACTTGCCTCTTCCTACAACCACGTCAAAATTAGAACAAAACTATGGAACAATCATCATTCAGAACCACCTTCAATCTAGCTGAATAGAAGTCTTACAACCAAGGAATTAAACAGAAACTACATCATTACTGGTAAGAGTGATGGAGATGCAGAACAGACTGGTCCCATGCCATATGTTGCAGATAAAAATTGCAAAAGATATATTGGCTCTGGGGGTACCTCAAGAGGAGTGAGGTGCCCCAGCTCTACAATAGAACCCCCAGCTCAAGTTTCCAGTGCCAAGAAGAGAAGTCCCTGTAACTTCTGACTATAAAAACCAGCAGGCATTGAGGTTGAGGGAAGCAGAGGGCTACTGGAGTCCCAGGCAATTCCTCTTAAACAGCCTGCACTCAGAGTTACTTGGACTTACTCTCTGAGCTCCAACACAGGAGCAGCAACTTGAAAGGCACCAAAGACATATAGGGAGAAACTAAATTGCCCAGCAACAAGTTGAGGGCTAGGGGGTGGGGGCAGCTTTCTCCCAGACAGAAGTGCTGGCAAAAGCCATTGTTCCTTTTTTGAGACAACTCTCCACAAAGCCAGCAGGCAGGCACCATATCTACAACTCCATCAACCTGGCTCACACTGCTTGTGCCACCCTGGTGACTTTCTGAGGCAGGTTCCATCCAATTTTCAGGGCCACTCAAGTTGTGTCTGGTGGTTTTTCTATACAAATAGCCTGTCTTGGCTCATGCTTCATATATTTTTAAAGTTCCTCAAACAAGCAGTAGCTGGCCTTGGTTCAAAGCTTGGCCTCACCTGGGTACCTCCAAGACCAGCTCAAGTAGCAGCCATCAGTAGGTCACTTTGTAGCCCATACCAGGTGGCTGCAAAGAGAACACATGTGGCAGCTATCTTTGGTCTGCACCTTCCAGGAGGCCCCAGAATCAGCACATCCAGTGGGCAGCTTCAGCCCATGTTAAAGCATCAATACCCAACCAAATCCACAAACAACACACTTAAGGGGCAGACTCAGTGGGTAACAGAGCCCTGTTGAAGTAAGTCCAGTTCTGTGAAGTGGGCCCCTGCACAGCTGACCCTCCACAGTGAACAGAGATCAGAGGTCAGTGTGTAGCCCTTATAGCTGATCTGCCTGGGGTTAAATACCTCCCATTGTTGTGCCAATAACAATCAAGGCTCAACTACAAGAGCAGAGTATACACAGCCTACATGGGAGTATACCTCAAGTTTGGATGAAAGGGAGGCTGTGCCACTGAACCCTTTACAATACCTGCTACATTAGGATACTTTGCCAAGCCTGGGAGACATAGAAGCTCTACTAGTACATAGATGCAAACACAGGGAGGCTGTCAAAATGAGAAGACAAAGAAAAATGTCCCAAATGAAAGAAAAGAACAAACTCCAGAAAAAGAACTAAACAAAATGGAGACAATCTACTAAATTCAGAGTTCAAAACACCAGATATAAGGATGCTCAAAGAACTTAGTGAGAAACACAACAGCATTAAAAAAAAACAGTCAGAAATGAAGGACACACTAACTGAAATGAAGAATAATTTATAGGGAATCAACAGTAGAAATGAATCCAAGAATCTAATCATCAATTTGGAATATAAGGGAGAAGGAAACACCCAATCAGAAAAGCAAAAATAAGAAGGAATCCAAAAAAATGAGGATAGTTTAAGGAGCCTCTGGGACATCTTCAAGCATACCAACATTTGCAAGAAGGTGGTGCCAAATGAGAAGAGACAGAGCAAAAAATTGAAAACCTATGTGAAAAAATAATGACAGAAAATTTTCCTAACCTAGTTAAGGAAATAGACAAACATGTCCAGGAACTGCAGAGAATCCCAAACAAGATGAACTCAAAGAGGTCAATGCAAATACACATCATAATTAAAATGCAAAAATTTAAGGACAAATAGAGAATCTTAAAAACAGCAAGAGAAAAGCAGTTAGTTACCTACAAGGGAGCTCTCATAAGACTGTCAGCTGATTTCTCAACAGAAATTTTGCAGTCCAAAGGGGATGGGCAAGAAATATTTAAAGTATTAAAAAGCAAGGACCTACAACCCAAATAAATCTACCCAGCAAAGCTATTACTTAGAATCAAAGTACAGATAAAGAGCTTCCCAGAAAAGAAAAAGCTAAAGGAGTTCATCACCACCAAACTAGTATCACATGAAATGTTAAAAGGTCTTCTTTAGAAGAAGAATTTTTAAAAAACAAAAAATAATAAAATGGCAATAAACGCCTATCTACCAACAAATGAATCTAAAAACAAAATAAACAAGGAGAACAGAAACAGACTCACAGATATAGAGAACATTTTAACAGATGTCAGATGGGAGGGGGGTTAGGAAGGAAGGTGAAAAAGTAGAAGGGATTAAGAAGTACAAATTGGTTGTTACAAAACAGTTATGGGAATGTAAAGTACAGCATAAGGGATATTAGTCAATAATATTCTAACAACTATGTATGGTGTCAAATGGGTGTGATATTTATCAGGATGATCACTTAGTAAGTAATGTAATGTCTAATCACTGAAGAGTACACCTAAAACTAATATAACAATCAATATATATCTACTGTAATTGAAAAATAAAATAGTGGAAAAATGGGAACAAAAAGACACTGTGACTGAATGGATGAGAAAACATGTCCCATATATGTGCTGCTTACAAGAGACCCACTTCAGATCAAAAGACACACAAAAACTGAAAGTAAAGAAATGGAAAATGTTCTTTCATGAAAATGGAAATAAATAAAAAAAGATTGGATAGCAATATTTATACCACACAAAATAGACTTTAAAACAAAGGCTATATAACAAGAGACAAAGAAGGACCCAGTGATTATACTTCTGGGTATTTATCTGAAGAAACCCAAAACACTAATTCAAAAAGACCTGCATCCATATGTTTATCACATCATTATTCACAATAGCCAAGGTAGGGATGTAACCTAAGACTCATAGATACAGAGAACATTTTGATAGTTGCCAAATAGAAGGGGGTTGTGTTGCCACCCTTCAAGGCCAGGCAGGTTCATGATATTCATGCAGATGAAAAAATATTCACAGAGAGGTTGGGATGTCTGGCATGCCTTTATTTGTCAGTGGGCAAGCCACACACACACTGCAAGCTGTGTGCCTATCACATGTCTCATGTTGTGGCCCCTGTTCCCCAGTATGGCATCCATTGTGGCACCTGTCCCCTTGCATGTTTCTCATGATCATTGCCCCCAGTAGGGATTCCCTACCTGTTTGATTACTAGAGGGGAATAAAGCCAGAAAACTGCCAGAACATTACATAACATAATATAATTCTGAGCATGTGAGCTCACTTCATGTTATGGAAACAGTTTATCAGACCCAGTCTCAAGACTATGAGAATGCTGCTCCCCTTAGCTACCCAGGTTGAGGTGAGGAAGCCAGATTGCCTCCACTTACCCTACAGGGGTATAGAGGGAATGTGTAAAAAAGGTGAAGGGATTAAGAAGTACAAAATGGCTGTTACAAAATAGTCATGCAATGTAAAGTATAGCATTGGGAATATAGCCAACAATATTGTGGTAACTATATATAGTGTCAGATGGTTACTAGACTAATTGAGGTGATTACTTTGTAAGTTATATAAATGTTTAATCACTATGTTATACACCTGAAACCAATATAATATTGTATGTCAACTATAATTGAGTGACAAAAGATTATTTTACAAATAAAAAAAGTGCCTCTGCTTTTGTTCATGCATGCAGAATTCCAAAACTGGCTTTCATTAGATCAGACTGACTTGGGTCATGCCTTTCCAATCATGTTGCTTGGAACAAGTTATGATTTGACTTGCCATGTCTATGTCTCCAGGTAGAGCCAATTCCACCTAATTCCACCAAAGTACGTAGATTGATAGTGGTACCCAGCTATACACTGGAACATATAAGGCACTGTGATGGATGTAGATAAGAAACTAGCTCCAGAACAGTTTTATATGCCATACAATTTATTTTACTTTAACTACAGTACATAAGAAACCATTAAGAATTTTTAAAAGGTTTCAAATTTGCATGTTATAATAATTATTATGGTAGCATTGTGGAGGATGTTTCCAAAGAGTTACATTAGACTTGGGGCAATGAGCTAGAAGACAATTCCTCTAATATAAAATTAAAATGATGAGAGCCTCATCTAGGATGTGTAAGAATGGCAAGGGGGAGGATTACAGTCAGAGCAACAGTATTGCCTATTAATTAAAAGTGTGAGGCAGAACAAGAGAGGAAAAGATCAAGAACAAGGATTTTCAAACCTAAACTTAACCTAAGTTTAACCATTTCTTGGGAAATCCTCAGACATTTTGTTAAATCAGTATAGGATGGGATTTTTGTTTGAAATGTTCATTCTTAATTAGCACACAGGTTCCAAAGACCAGATTTTCAGAAAACAGGCTCGGAATGATTCTTAGTGTTCTAGCTTGAATAACAGTTTTCAGGTAGTTACATTAACCAAGATTAAAAGTAAAGAAAAAGGAAAAAGATAGAACAGAGGTAGGGTGACCGATCATTCTATTTTGTGTGTGATTATACCAGTGTTAGCACTGAAAGTCCTTCATTCTGGGAAATCTCTCAGCCCAGGGCAAAGCCAGCTGGCAGTTCACCCAAAATTTGGAAGAGAAAAATGTAGTTAGTTGAGCAAGAGCAGCTTGGGGAAAGTCTAAATATAGATGCCTAATAGGCAACTATAAATTTAGAAACTAAGAAAAGAAATAGCTGGAAATACATGTTTAGAAGTCACTATTATACAGGTAAATTTAAGTAATAAAGTTAGGTGACACCAGTCAGAATAAACTGCATAAAGTAATAAAAATAAAGAAGAGGAGGATGAGGATGACGGAGAGAGGAAGAGGACTTTGAAAATTTTAATGAATGTCAATATTTAAATCAATACCTAAGAAAAGATATGTGCACAGGAGAATAAGAAGGTACTTTCAATGATGAAGAGACTGAGAAGGGTGACAGAGGCATCAATGCGGTGATAATACCTGGGAAAAGGAGTGACCCAGAATATCAAGTACTGCAGAGAGGTAGCCACTGATTTTGGCATTCAGGAAATCACAGGTGAGTTAAGTAGAAGCATTTTTACTTATGTGCAATTTTATTTACAGTTTAATTTATGTATCTCTGTATTGTAATGTTTTGAAGAATTAGTAAGAAGAGAGGAAGTAAGGACAACAAGCATATTCCGAAGACTGCAAACTAGTCCAAAATAGCGAGAGACAGGCTGAATTCAGCCCGCAGAAATCTCTTACCAGACCTGCAAACCTTTTGTTTTTGGTTTTGGTTTGGCTTTATTAGGTAGGCAGTAGCATTTCACATTTAAGACATTTTAGATAAAATCCAGATTTCCAGGTTTTCTCAGAAAATGAGAAGTTCTGGCATCTGGATCAGCATGTCTGCATGACAGGGACCAACCCTACCAGGGCTGTGCAATATTCCATTGTCTCCCCCAGGCTTCACATCTCTCATTGCCATCAACAGCCACTGGCCTCCACAGACATTTGAGTGTGAGACCCAGTTATGACACAGAATTCTAAATGGAAGAAAAGAAGTATCCATAACAAATGATTGGTCCAGTGAAAGTTTTGACTTTATTGTTCTCTTCAAAGATGAGATTGACTTGAGCCTATCTCTATGCTAACTCCAAGCAAGAGGATAATAATTATTAAAGCACAGTCAACATGCAGGAGGGATGTAACAGAGAACAGTGATGGAGAAATCAATCTTGAACAGGCAGAAGGATTCCTCCAGTAAACCTAGCTGTACATGTAATGAAGATATAATTTAAGAATATGATAGTAAATATAAGTTAACTAAACTCTCCTGAGATAGATAATCATTAAGTCTTCATTATAGCCCTATGTGGATGAGAATTCAGCAAGTAAGAAATAAATAAAAGCCCCAACATTTTCAGTTATACCAAGAAAGTAGTATTCAGTGTTCTAAGAGGCTCCAAGCATAGCTCATGTTTTTGTGTTTCTGGTGAATTAGACCCAGCAGTCCTTTGCTGCTAGAGTGTGCCCTCATATAAAAAACTGGAGAAAACACGTTTGTATAAATCCAGATTTGTAAATCAAGACTGCCACAGCACAAAATGATCCATTTCCTAGCCTTGCCTGAGAGTATTCTTTTGCACATACATACCCTTCTCATAAAGTTAAAATTTATTTTTGTTCCAGTTGACAAAATTGAGCCAAGTGAAACCACAAAGTATATTACCTGAGTTGCAGTTTTATATGAATTAGTTAGAGAAAGTTGACAGTGGCATGATTTTGAAGAGTGGGCTTGAATCTGCACTTGCTATAAACTAAACCTGTTATGGGTTAAGTCTATCACCTAGGTTCCTCCAAATAAAATGCATGTTCTAAATAGTTCATTATTGCTATACAGTTAATATAAAGCTTCTCAATCTAACATTAAGATCAACCACAATACAACTTGATTTACATAAATAAAATAGGTGAAAATTCAAGACTATCCGTTATCATGGATAATGATAATGGATAGATAAAATTGGCAGATAAAATTGTTTTCTGGATCATTATGCTTAGTTTGTGGCAGTTGTTCTTTTTCCATAAAAATGATGAGCTAAATGTTTCATTTGCCTTAAAGTCTCTGTTGGATCCACATTAGGGCAATACTGCATCACTATAGATTTAGACATTGTAATAATTAGGGTTTAAAGGTATAAAAGCTCTCCCAAAGAATGTAATATGTAGATGTAAGCATGATAAAATACTATAATTCTTCCAAGTTTAGAGAAACTAACACTTGCTATATATTTGCACAAGTATTTGAAAATGGAAATGCATTATGACCACTATGGTAATATTAAAAATGATTATATCAAAATGCCAATTTTCTGTAGACCTATGGCCCCTTAACAGAAAGATTTTTACAGTAGAGAAGGAAATATATATATATAATATATATATATTTATATATAGATGTGATGTGAAAGTGAATTGAGAAACTTTTGAATCAATTGCCTAATCATTTTCAAGTAATTCTCTTTAGTCATGCTGAAACCAGGCAGATCAGCCTAATGTAATCTTACCTGGCAATTTGCAAGTGAATGACCTTAAAATTTATCCATTTCTCTTGTGTGTATGCCTCTGAAGTTTTTCTGAAAAGATTTAGCAAAATTTGGGGCACAGCATGCATTTATTCTTATTCTCTTTCACACTGATTCACAGAACAGAATGTTAAACAGTTTTCTGTGACCCAGTATGCACAGCAGGTCAGAGAGGCTGAGAAGAAACGTGAGATAAGACTAAGTCCCTTGCTCTTAAATGTACCTTTTTATAATTTCTCTCAGTTCATTTTAATTTAAACAGAATTTCATACCCATGTTCTTTTCTCAGTACAGTAACATTTCTTTACAAAGGCTTTATAATTCTTCACCAAAGATGAGAGAGCAATGAGAAAGTTATTGAAACTGAGGAAGAGTTATGATCCTTCCTAGCCTAGATATATTCTATAATTCCTCAGTCAGATATCCTAACACCTACTTCACAAGTGTTACAACTTTCTAGCCTTCTCAGAATCAATGGCATGAGTATATCCATTCCCATCTCAAGAAGACTAAGTCAAAAAGAACCCACTGTTATTTATCTACTTCCTTTCTTCCATTCAAATTTTTGTGTTACAGTATTCTATTGCTGCTGCAACAAGTTATTACAAATGTTGTGGCTAAAAACAACACCAATTTATTATCTTACAATTCTAGAAATTTGAAGCCTAAGGCAAGATCTCCCTGGCTAAAATCAAGGTGTTGGGAGGGGTCCTTCTGAGAGTTCTAGGGGACATTTCCTAGCTTCTGGAGACCTGTATTTCTTGACTCATGGCAACCTTCAAACATTTTTAAAGGTAGCATGGGCTTCTCGGCTAGCATCACTCTGACCTGGCTTCCATCATCCTATCTCCAACTCTCCCAGGTCTCCCTCTTCCACTTTTAAGAACCCTTCTGATTGCATAAGACCCACGGGGCTGGGGCAGGGGGAACCCAGGATAATCTCTCTGTTTTAATATCATCTAATTAGAAATCTTAATCCCATCTTCAATTGACTGCCCTTTGCCATGCAATCTAACATACTCACAGGTTCTGGGAATTCAAATTTGATCATCCTTTGAGGGCCATTATTCTGCCTACTATATTCTCTAAAATTTTTTTCCAGAATTTCCTCCTGAAAATTCATATAAATGCAACATTTATACATCAACACACATTTCATTTTTTAAAACTTTCCAAGATTTTAGTTTCTTGGCACCATGCTATTGTAAAAAAAAGCATTGAGTGGTATTCACAAAGCTTAAACCCGAGTCTTGGCTATTCTACTAATTAGATCAAGATATTTAGTATTTTTGAATCTCAACTTATATGCTTATTTAAAAAGTAATAAATAGTTCAGAACTTTACTAGCTCACAGAATGTTGTGATGCTGAAGTGGGTTGGTAATTTGAATGGTCCTTTAAAACTATTAAGTTAGACAAATGGCAAGTCAAAGAACAGTGATGTAAACTTCAGAGATACATTGGCCTGTGTTACAATCTTGGCTCCTTCATGTGATCGTGCACTAGCTTTTTAGAGTCTCCAAATTAGTTTGCCATCTAAAAATAAAGCTCCCCTCTCAGAGGATTTAGAAAAAATAAGTAAGATAAAACATGTAAAAGTGCTTAGAACAGTGCTGAAATTATATTCTAAGCACTTATTAGCCTTTTTTATTTTTATTGCATTTATTGGGCTTACATTGGTTAATAAAATTGTATAGGTTTTGTTGTTAGTTTTGATAATTAATAAATGATTAAACTAACTTGCTTATTGGGTTTTCCAAAACTTCAGTTTTAAGGGGAGTGAGATTTCTTATTGTTCAATCTGGTTAGTATGAGGTTAACACATACCCTAAGAGCCCTGAAATACAAATCCAAAAGAACCTATGCACCCCAATGTTCATAGCAGCACAATTTACAATAGCCAAGTGCTGGAAGCAACCTAAGTGCCCATCGGCAAATGAGTGGATTGAAAAATTATGATGCATTTACACAATGGAATTCTACACAGCAGAGACAAAGAAGGAGCTCCAATCCTTTGTGCCAGCATTGATGAAACTGGAGAGCATTATGCTAAGTGAAATAGGCCAGGTGGTGAGGAACAAATACCATATGATCTCACCTATAACTAGAACATAATTAAAAGAAAAATGCAAACAAACTATAACCAGAGTCATTGAAATTAAGAACAACATAACAATAGCCAGAGGAGACGGGGGAGGAGACTGTGGGGAGAAGGGTTTTCAGGAACTACTATAAAGGACACATGGACAAAACTGAGGGGGAGGGTGGAAGCAAGGGAGGGAGGAGGGTTTGGCGAGGGTAAGAGGGAGGGGTGGGGAGAAAATACAGACAACTGTAATTGAACAACAATAAAATAATTTAAGAATGTGGAAAAAAAAGAAACATCGATGTGAGAGAGAAACAGCAATTGGCCATCTTCCCGTACACACCCTGACTGGTAATCAAACCTGCTACCTGGGCATGTGGCCTGGCTGGGAATCAAACCCACAACCCTTCTGTCCATGGGAAGACTCTCTAACCAACTGAGCCACACCAGCCAGGTCCCCAAACCTATTTTAGTTTAAACAGAATTTTGTTTCCGTGTTCTTTTTTTAGCACAATAGTATTTATTTTCAGAGGTTTTCTGGTACATCAAAATGCTTTAGGTTCACATTACCACTTTTCTGTCACAAACCTAGACTTACCCATTTCTCCAAAAACTCCTGGTTTATATTAATGGTAAATATTATTTAGATCTAGGCACCAAATATTCTCATTGTCAATTACTTGTTATTGATTCTGACCCAGTTCCATGGACAGAACTAGAAAATAAACATACATTTATAGTCCACAGGGTTTTTCTTTACCTGGGGATTTCACCTATATTTTTTCCACACAAGGACCCTGATTCTTATTACATCAATATATTTATTCATTTGTTTTATCCTTCAGGACACATATAATTACAGGACTATTAAACCAATATCATTATCAACAACAACAAACCTACTTAGTAATATATAGGATTTTGGGGGGAGCATTTTTATCACAAGTCTATAACTCATTAAGGCTGTTCAGAGAAATTTGTTCAAAAGCTTTTTGAATAACTCCTGTTCCAGTCAAATCAATTTTCCCTGGATATCTTTAGTATTCAATTTTCCTTGAGCTTTTCACAAATTATTTTGAGATAATTCTCTTTTCTTTTCATTTCTGAAATGATATTTACTTCTTTATTCCATTTCTTGAGTTTAGTTGCCTCGCAGAATGTTTGGTAGCTTTTCTGATATTTTAAGTCTTTATTTCTGTAGAATTTTAAACTTCTATTGCCTGATTCCTTCTTTTCTTTCACCAACAAAACTCCAAGGGATACTCCCTACTCCAAGTCTCCCAAGTCTACCCCAAAAGAGGTGCTTTTTCTGAAATTCCACCGCTGTTTGATGCACTTCCATATCTTTTCCTTCTTTAATCTTCCAGGAGCCAGAGCTTTGACCAACAAGTTCTCTGATTTGTTCTCAGTATGTCTTCATTAAAGTTGTTGACTCTTACTGTGTGTTATTTTATCAACATTCATCACTCTTAGTTTCCTATAACTTTTCCTGTTTTCCATTGAGTCTCTGCTGGACTCTCTACACAGTCGTGCCTCTTGAGAATGAAAGTGCTTAACTTGTGTGTTCATTTCACTACCTACACATAGTTTGCAATTTGCAGTAGTCTTGGTGTTCTAATTATGCCATATGTATCAATTATAGCTAATTTTATTTGTTCTTATCATTAACCTGTATGTGTGGCTTTTGGGAAATTCATTAGAAATTTTTATTTAGACAGCTGCCATTACCAATAGGTAGCTAGAATTTATAATCATCAGTTCTCATTCCTTACAACTACTTGATAGGACAGATATAATATTAAGAAAAATAACTGATTCAGAAGTCTAAAGATCTAGCTCTTCTTTGAGAATACATTTTTAACTATAACATGCATGCCTTATGGTTCCCATCTAGTATGCATTGACCCAAAGCTCATCTGCTACTGATTTTCTTGGCTCTTACTGATTTCTTTAGCCCTTTAATTTCAAGTGTTCCTTTATCATTTATTTTCTGAATATATCTTTCTGCCATGATCTTAATGTTGTTTGAATCATTTTATTTATTATTAAAGCTCTGCCACTCATTTTATCCCTCTTATTACTTGAGAAAGTCTACATATTGCTATAATATTATCACTCCTCTGTATTCCTTGAAAGCTTAAAAATAAATTGATATTACATAAGGACTTTCAAAGTCAATGTGCTTTGAAAAGAGAAGAGAATAATGTTTATCATTAACCCTACTCTATCTTAGAAGAAATACATTGAGGTGTCAATTGGTTGGCTCAAAGTGATACAGAAAGTTTATATGAATTTCTAGTCCTGGTTACTAATTCCTTGCCTTATATGTCTTAGATATGGACATATCCTTTATCTCAAGTATTTTTAAACTTCAGCTGAAATAGGGTTCCTCAGACTCTAAGACCACCAACTTGCAAATACTTTTACTAAATATTTATGTCTTTAAAAAGTGAGTATATTTTCTTTTTTTGCACAATTCTTTTATATTCTTGGCTTCAAGGTGCCTGTCATGCCAGAGTGGTGGAGGTGGTATGGCAATGAAAGCTAAGTTCAGAATCAAAATTTCATGGTCCCTGGTAGTTGAAGGTACTGTGCAAAAGTCGGGGGAGCCAAGGAAAAGGGACCATGTGCCTCCTGAAGACCATTATTTTAACATAGCAAATTTATACATAAAAAGAAAGCCACAATCTCCTCTTTGAATTCCTCATGGGGTATCATCTCATAAAAATATTATGTCAGGTTGCGTTGTAATCATACACAAGATTGTGTAAATACAAGCTGGCTTCACAGGGAAGAATTAAACCACAAACACTTGTGCCGGGTGGGACCAACGCATCAGTTTTCTAAAATAATACGTGATGTTCCTTTTTAAAGCTTTCACATTGTCCTGGTTGTACACATCTGCAAGTATCTTGCCAAGTACAAAAACCAGCATCTTATTGATTAGAAATGTACACAGTGGGTCCAAGACAAAAAAGGCTTGGTGTATTCCACACACCTGTAATTTATGTATTCCAATATCCCAAGTCTTCCCCGCATAAAATTGAGTGAAGGCACTTCCTGTGTTCTCCATGCCCGGGTCCATTTTAAATGAAATCAGCAGATTCAAATAAATAATGTAACCCTTGCTTCCACTGTTGTTGGTAGAAGCAATGACATCATTGTAGGAGAGTCGGCCTTTTTTATAGAGTACTGGACAAGCTCCTCCTTCATAGAAGTCTTGACCAATGCATGTGTGCCACGTCACCAAGAAAGTTGTCTTGAGTTTGTTTATTCTGACACAGAACTCTTTGAAATAACCATAGTCTTTGTTTGCTAAGCTGGTACATGAAAAACATTCTCCCTTTAATGGAAGCAAGGGGAGCCCAACTCATATTCTTTTCAGTGGACTTTTGATATTTGCACAAAATTATGTCATCAAATTTATTATTCAGCTTGACCACATGGAAAATTGTGTTTCTTAAAACTTCTCACCACCAACCCTTCACAGCTTTTCTCATCCTCCTCAGTTTGTCTCTTCTTAAATCATTCAGAAATAACCAAATTTAGAACAGTCCACCTTCTCTTCAATTTTTTAAAAAAGTTAACAGTCTGTTTCTCCTTCAGTGTTTTAAAAATATTAAACAGTTCTATTACTAAAAACATTCTGTTCCTTTCTAACTTAATTGAAATTCTGGGCTCTATAGAACAGTCAATTTCCTCTTTAAATTAAAAAAAAAAATTAAAGTCCATAAGCCCTTCAATTTTTTAAAAATGTTAAAAAAATAGTATTACTAAACACATATGGTATCTTTTTAACATAATTGAAATTTTTTGCTCTTCAGAACAGTCCCTTTCCCTTCAACTTTTAAAATAATGTTAACAGTCCATTTTCCCTTCAATTATTCAAAATAAGAAGAACCTAATCATGAAAACAAACAAGCAAGTAAAATATAACCAGAGACATTGAAATTAAGAACAAACTGACAGTAACCAGAGGGGAGATGGGAGGGGATTAACCGGATGGGTTACAGGGAAGGGTTTTGAGGAACATCCATATAGGACACATGGACAAAACCAGAGGGAAAAGTGAGTATATTTTCAACCTTCCCCATTAGTACCCATCATCATTCTATCTATCCCATTCTTATTTATACTCACTTTATTCTTGCATCCATTTGTGCCTATTTTGATATCTGCATTTTCCCCACAATTTAGATAATGATTTTCTTCTCAGTTTTTTTCTATCTCACTGCTTTTATTTTTAACTGCCAAGTTTAGTCAGGTATTTTTCATATGCTGAAAAACTCCTGAAAGCACATTTATAACAGGGAATTCCTACTCGTTCTTGACTTTCCTGTTACTACACACTCCCCATCGCCATGGTGTCTTCTTTTTAATCTCATCATACATTCCTTCAAGCTTTCCATATTCCAATGCTCTCTTCAGCAAATACAACAGAAAGATCAGAATATTAATGAAGATCGACAGAAAGTTCCTGACCAATAAATTTCTATTCTCTAATATCTCCTATGCCATGAGAATGTATTCAAGAGCAAGAAAGAAAAACTATGGTTTCAACTCCAGAGGTCTCACTGAATCTTAATATCAGACTAATATGTGTGAGAGAGATGAGCATTCCAAGGCTAGCAAATTGGAGAAGACAGCACAGGCACGAATCCACCTGGCACTCTGACATGTAAAAACTGAGCATTATTATTTGGGAACATGTAAAAGCATAGTAGTCACTATGATCACATTATCCCATTTAAAGGTGGGGTGTGCTTAAGTATTCTAGCAGGGGAATGAAAAGAAGCATGAGGATTTTTTCAGTAGGTATTGGTATGTGGGAGCAACTTATTTCTACTTGACTCACACTGAGTAACTGTGGTCCTGCATAAAAAAAAATTAACATTCTTCTAGCCTCTAACAGCGAGCTAACATACTTGATAGAACACCATTTTCCCCCCCAAGATAATGCACAGTTGGCATAGTTGCCAAACTACAAAAATAATAGTCATTGTAGACTCTCTGCCTCTATGTTCACCAATTGCTCTAAGACTTAGAAATGCATTAGTCCAGTTCAGTTTCAATTATTATGACTTCTCATTAGAGAAAGGATTGATAACTAAAGATTTGCTAATAGCATAAAAAACCTTTCTGTGATCTAGATTTAATTTAGGCCAATTCCCAGCACAGTGTGAGCTACTGTACAGTTCATGAGATGAGACAACCTAATTTTCTCACTTACGAAGTTAGCTCCACAGAGGCTGTGCCATGAGCCATTTGCCACTCACCATTCTCTTAGGGTGTAGGTCTTAATTTGTCAGCTGAAAAAAAAATCAAAGTTTGCCTGTTTATAGAGTCACATGTTCAAATTAGAAGTAGGAAAATTTGATAAAAAGTAAATTCTAGTATTTTTAAAGAATAATGAAATAAGCATAACTCAAGCTTCATTTTTATTTATATCAAATTTTTCCATAAGTATAATCATTTAAATTATGTGAATATACTCCACTACTTCTCATCCAAATGGTCTTTTCCAAAGGATATTCCAAGAAACACTTTTTCCATGTATGTTAACAGATGTTACACAAAGCACAATGGAAATGTTATATTAAAATAAAAACTATGCTTTCCTTTTATAAAAATTCTCATAATCTTTTATATGATATTGCATATTATTAATCTTTAAGAGTACTGTGGAGTAAGTAGTGTTTCTCGGCTTGATTTGGCAATAGTATCCCCTTTTTATCATTGGTTATCTCAAGGACTACACATCATGAGCTGGGAAATTCTGATCCAATTAAAACAACTTCACCTTAAAATATGTGAGAATGTGCCAGGCTTCTCTCCCATTCCTGCAACATTCAACCTCTAGGTTCAAGAATGACTAAAATACTCCCAGCAACATCTAAGCCAAACTCAGACATCTATTCAAACATGTATGATTAAGTATTATCTTTTACATATGAACTATACTGGGCCTTAAAATTAATGCAAAATAAATATAAAAATTGCTAATATGTGATACATATATGAAAAGAACCAATACAAAAGGAGAGAGGTTGAGGCAATCTTTAGAGAGAGTAACACATTTGTTAATGTTCCAGGTAAGATTCATTTTTGATAAGCACACTATAATCCAGCATTACCTAATAGACAGCAAGATTATGAGACATTGGGAACTTGGGTCTGTTTCCGTGGGAATAGAGTGGTAGCAAATAAAGAATAATGGAAAGTTGCAGAGCATGGACCATTGTGTCAATATGCTGAACTCATCAGAACAGGCTCTATGAAGGCAGGAGTACCTCTCAAACCCTGGTTGCAGGGTTATAGCAAGGAGCAGCAACCAACACAAGGAAACCTAAAACAATCTGATAATTTCACAGTTTTACCTATGAGCAGTATTAAGGAATAGAAAGAGAATTTTTTTCTTTTTTTAATGCTTTTCAAAAGCTAGAGGCACCCACTCTTACTCTCCATCCCATCTCATCTACCTGGATATACACAATTTCTTATCAGAGGTCCAGAAATCTAGAAAGAGATATAGAGAATGTGATAATAATAGAGTATGGCTAATAATACTTGGATGGCTACAGTGGCAAGAGTTACAGATAATAACTAAGAATTGAAAAATAGGAATAAGGGAAGATGGTGGTGTGGTAGGAGGGAGCAGATTCCACTTCCCTCTACACACGGGAGAAAAACCTAGCCGATCTATGGAGGAACAAACAGCCAATATTATCACAACATATATGAAAATAGGAGATCAAAAATTGTAGCGGACATTGAAAAACCCAATGGTAAAGAGACTGCTTCAGGATAATAAGGGCCAAGGGATCAGCTCAGGGACCAGGGAGGTTGCAGCCCCAGGCCCTGTGCTCCGGGGTCTGCCTCAGGGCTCTCGGAAGAGAGCTGGGTCAGCCACTCCCTCCTTGGCCAAATAAGGACTGAGCAGCACCAGGGGAGGCCTGTTTAATTGAAGGCATGGAGAGGGGAGTGAGAACTGAGAGGCACTCACACAGGGCCTGTGAGCACCCACATATAGCCCTGGGAAGAGTATGCGCCCCAGCCTGTGCGACTAACAGTGGCCTGGCCAGGCGGCCTGGCCCTGCACCCGCACCCAACCCAGAGATAGTGTGATTTTGTGGAAGACCCGGAGCCCACAGCTGTTAACAAGGAAAAGGCGAGTGCACTCAGCGGGATCTCCGGTGTCCAAGCCATGAACTCAGGGGAAGTACACACCCCTTGGGATCCATAGAGTTCACACCCGTAAACCCAGAAAACACGCAGGTGCTCCACAGGAAACCAGAGCCCACAGCGGTGAGCTGCAGAGAGCGTGCTTAGGAGCACCCAGATCCCACATTCAGGGCCCTGCAGAGAGGCACCATACCGGCTCTGGGGAGAACATGCAGTTAGCCATGGGGACAGTGTGCCAGAGGCTGACTGAGTTCTGAATGGGAAGGGAGAAAAGTGACTCCAGTTGCCCCTCAGCCTGCTGAAGCCAGCAAGACCAGAAAAACTGGTTTGGCCAGTCTGAAACCAACAAAAGGTTGTTTTTTTTTTTAAGTAACTTTTTATTTTTTAATTCTTAGTATTTTTATATCTCTCAATTCCTTATGCTTCTCTTTCTTTCATTCTAGTGTTGATCCTTCTCCCTTTCTTTCCAAATTTATCTCTTCTTCCTTCCATCTTCTGCTTTTCTCCTTTTTTTGAACCAGCAATTGCATGTTTGTATTACCATTATTTCATTATTCTTACATTTTTTATTTTAATAGTATTTTGGTATTCCTCTTCTTTCTGTATAGTCTTCTTTCCTTGGCTGGTTGTATTGTATCATTTAATAGGTTTCCCCTGTTATCTCATTCATAGTGTATTGCTAATTTACTGTCCTTCATTTGTGTTCCATTAGCACACTACTCAAGGTTCTATACTCCCTATTC
>CM052539.1:73130349-73150483 GCA_028533065.1 Trachops cirrhosus
TCATAGCAGCACAATTTACAATAGCTAAGTGCTGGAAGCAACCTAGGTGCCCATCAGTAAATGAATGGATCAAAAAACTATGGTACATTTACATAATGGAATTCTATGCTGTAGAAAGAAAGAAGGAGCTCCTACCCTTTGCAACAGCATGGATGGAGCTGGAAAGCATTATGGTAAGCAAAATAATCCAGGCAGTGAAAGACAAATACCATATGATCTCACCTTTAACAGGAACCTAAACAACAAAACAAAGAAACAAGCAAAATATAGCCAAAGACATTGAAATAGAGGACAGGCTAACAGTGACCAGAGGGGAGAGGGGAGGGAATTTCAGGGGAATTTCAGGAGAGAATGGGAAGGGCTTACAGAAACAAATATAAAGGACACATGGACAAAAACTAGGGGGGTGGGAAATGGGAGGGAGGAGGGGAGGGATGGGTGGGTGGGCTGGAATGGGAGTAAAGGATAGAAAACTATACTTGAATAATGATTAAAATAAAATTTAAAAAAAGAAAAATAGGCAAAAACTATAATAATAATTTCCACCTTAGTGATAGCATATAAAATTTGCTACATGGCATGAGCTTTTGTTTTAAACTATATTATTTAAATAAAACATATATTAAATAATTTAACTCTTAATACAGCTCTATGACATAAGTACCCCCATTATTCTTGTTAAATATAAAGAAATGAATCCCAGACAGGTCAAGTATATTGTTCAAAGCTGAAGATAGTATATGCATAAAGAGAATTCAAACCCAACTGTCCAATTCCATAGTCTTTGCTCTCAACAACTAAAATTGCTCTAAAATCTTTTCTAAAATTAGTATTAATTTCCAGAAGTTAATATATCTAATTAAAGTACTTTTTTTAATGGTAGAACTTAATCTTTATTTATAGGGCATGTAAGGTATAAAATTTCACATAGAATAAGAAACCCATTGAGAGGAGACGTTTTATACAGTGTGTAGAGTTAGGAACTATTCAAGTATAGTTTCAATGTAAAAAGTGCTACAATAACAAACCACATTTAAAAAGAGTTCTTACTAGAGAAACAGTTGTGCAAACTTATACCAAACACAGTACACAACAAATGACATTTTATGCCTCAGTTGCACAGTCTAAAAGTTAAAGTTCCCAGAAGTGCCATCCTGAACTTGGAACGTATGGCCATCAGAGGTAGTTTCTGGCACAACCTTTTGATATTCCTCTTCCTGTACAGAGAACTACTTCTCAATCAAGTTTAATGAACCTTTGTATACAGATTCATTTTCATAGTTTTGTAGAGCTTCTATTTTGTCTAAACCTCAACATTATTCAACCATTATACTAAGTTTCTCAGTTTCACCTCATTTCTCATCAGCCTAGAAGACATTATAAATGGCATCTAGAATAACTAGAATGATTTTGGTATCTTTGACAGTTAAGAGGTTCACGAATGGTTCTATTATGCTACAATGAACAAGGTATACAATCTTTTTAACTGTTCCACCACATGTATAGTTGGTCACAGCCCATACAGCTTTCTTTTGTGTTTTAAAATATGCCTTAGGGAGAACAACAATGAGGAATGGGACTAATCCATGATTCACTACTTGCTGTATCTGGTCCTGGAGGCCTGCTGTGATGTTTGACATTGTCCATGTAGTTTCCTTCTGGATATTAGTCTTAGAGTTCATTAGTAGCCTGGGAAAGATGGCAAGTGCTCCCACATCTATTACAACCTGAGTCTGTTCATCTGCCCCAGTGAAAATACGTCCTATGGCTCTGTTCACACGAGTCACAGTTGGCAATTGAGTAGCTCCCAGGAGCTTCACAAGTTGGGGCACAGTTCCTGTTTTCAATCCACCCATTTGGACCAACAGTAAGGTAGAAAATGGCCCAGCAGCTACCTGCTAATAATACTTCTGGGTCATCATGATGCAGGAGACAAACTAAAGTTGGAAGAATCTGCTCAACAGCATCTAATGGGTGTGCAGGATTCTTGTTATGACAAAGGTTTGAAAGTGTCCAGGTAAGATTACATAAGTAACCACATGCTAAAGATGACATATCAGGAACTGCAAGAAGAGCCAACAGTGGATCAACTGCACCATACTTGATAACCAAGCCTCAGAAAACTCAACCATCACCTGTGATGTTTCCTACAGCTCATACGGCTCGTTCACTGATGTGAGCATGGGAAGATGCCAACAGAGAAATGAATGCTGGGATGGCACCTCCATCTACCCCAGCCTTGGTCTGTTCCAATGTCCCAGAAGCAAAGTTAGTGAGGGCCCAGGCAGGTTCAAACTGAATGGGATTACAGTGCATTCTGTCCAAAAAGAACACAAATTTTGGAATCAAACCAGCCTCAGTTATGTTGTCCTTGGGTGGCTATTTTTACTTAGAAAGCAGTTTCTCTGTAGCCTGAATATCTTGGAGCTGGCTTTCCAAATTGTTGCTATTTATGCCTCAGACAGTATCCTCAACAGACTAATTTATAGTGCCCTGGTTGTTGCGCTTTTCCTGTAGTGGAGAAGTAGCACCATCAGGAAATGAGCTTACATTTCTCCTTTTCAGTATCTGTTCATCCTTCTTAGGTTTTCTCAGCTCCACACTAACTTCTATTTGCCGATATCTCATTTCTGTACTGTCTTTCCTCTTGTTCTTAAATCTGTTAAGGCAGGCAGCTGGTGACCTAGCATTGCCATTGGTGGACGTGGTTATAAGACACAGGGAGATAGCTACACAGCTGGCTCAGGCTTTTCACAGGAGACAGTGCGGGACAGACAGGCTATGGTTCAATTGCTCTGCAAACGTCCAACACTGATCAGCTCAAAGACCATGTGGTAAAGTAATTCATTTTTAAACTCCCAAGTGAATGATTAATCATGCACCTTTTGCCTACAGTTAGTGCACTACTTGCCAGTTTTCGAAAGCCTATTCCAAACCGAAAGGCGATGCCCAAGTACTGTATGGCTATATATAGGGATCTTTCTTAGAGTGGAGAAGCATTTTTCTTCTGTCAAGATGAAGCTAAAGTAAGAAGACAGGAAGGGAAAAGTTTGATTTGGGTTTCATTTATCTCAGGAGCTCTCTGACAATCTGCTGAGCTGCTGTTTTATGCAGTGAGACTTTGCAGACCATGTCAAGACAGCTTGCAGACAACTCATTTTTTATTTAGGAAATGTGTGCTTAATGGCTTCAGTGTCTGAAGTTTCTTTTGAATCAAATTTTGTAGTGTGCTTGCTTTGGTTTCATTTCATTTGAAAGTTGGCAGAAGAGGCCTTGTGAATGAAAACTTTCCTTATTTATGTACTTTTCTCTGCACACAGAAGAGACAGAACATGAATTAATTATGACTCCATGTGAAACCAATACCTTGGTGACAGAAATCTTGATGTGTCTTAATATATTTTATTATGATATTATATGTGTAATGATTGTACTTTCACTACTTCTTCATTTATACAACAAGCACAAATAATTTACATTGGTGTAATTTAATGTGTTCTGTTTCGGGGGGGGGGTGTAAGTTTACCTTATGCCAGTGTTTGTTTTTTCATGTTAGCCCTGAAGATACAGAGTTTACAGAGCCAGCATGTTTCAAATACAAAAATTAGTTTTTCTTTCACTTATTTTCACCATAAATTTGCAGTATTCATTAAAAGAATAATAATCACAGAATATTCATATTAATTATATATCTAGACTCTGCTAAATACATATGGATGCCCACACTAATGCCAAATTCTATACGGATTTTATTTAAGCATCAAAGCCTGTGAAATATTAGTAAATCCAGCCCTTGCATCTTTTTTAGGACCCTCAAATGAGCTTTTGAAGTCAGTGAATTCTGAATTATAAATCATTTTTTCAGAAATATAATAGATAAGAAGCAGTTTCAGGTACATTTGGTATTACTAATCATGGCTTTTCATGATCATTCAATTATGTGGTTGAAATCTTACTTGGCAGAGGATATTTTCTTATGGCAGTTGATTCTCTCACAGCAGGTTCCCAAGTTTTGAATGCCTGATGTGAATGCTTTGATTTCTTTTCAAAGACAGAAAGACTCTTTTGCTATGTGCTATGCAGTTGTAAGCAAAAATGCAAAGATTTTAGGAAGTGGGTAATTGAGTTCTATTATCATAGGCATACCTTATTTTATTGCACCATTAAGAACATTCTTACTCTACAGGGCAAGGAATCAGTTTAAGGATTGTACCAGTCACTGAATATGTCTTTTGACCAATACCAAAGACCTCAGCAGGTAAAAACACTGCTTTGACCTATTATGGTTACCTAACCTCTTGCCATCATTTCTGCAAATAAGTGCCACTACTTTGTCCCTGATTCACTGAGATATCATCTTCATTTAATTCAGATAGTCCAGTTCAAGGCACCAGTTCCCCCTGTCATACATGCATACAGAAAACAACACCATTGAGCTCCTAAAAAAATGTCAGTGCTCCCTTCGTTTGTATAGGACCTTCCCGAAGGATATACTTAAGAAGTTGGTGAGTAGATCTTACATAAATCCATGTGGTGCTCTGATGTCTCTGAGCTTTTTGAGAAGTTTCTCTATACTATTCCATGGAAATGCTGGTATTTTAAGTTTATTTCCATATAGTCCAACATTAGGTCCAGATATTAGACAGTCACAAAACAAAGTCTTGAAGCCATTCCTATATACTCAAGCAAACACAGTGAATCCAGAATCTCTGCTTATTATATCCATGTTGACTTATTGCCAAATTAAATAGTACATTCCTTCCATTCTCACACTCTCTTGGGATCCATTTTTGCACATATTCCTCAGGCATTTGTTGATGTAAATTGGCAAAATCTTGCAAGTCTTTAGGTGTTTATGACATTGTCTCATTGTTGACAATTTGTGTCTGACCCTCAGAAGCCTGCCAGACCTCAAGTCTGGCCATAGGCCTAGAAGCAATGAGAGATGGTAGGGGTAAGTCCTTAAAAAGATCAACAATCTCCTACAAGGCAACTGTAATAGGGGGGACTCTTTTAGTTTTTAAAGGAGAGAGAGATTAAACTCTGCAGACCAGATAGGAAGACATACTTTTGCTATAGAAAAAAGGTTAACTTATTTTATGGGTTCAAGGTAACCTATTTCACTGGACTCTGCCATCAATCCCCCACTTAATCTTCAGTGTCCCAATCCTTCCTAACTGCTGCTCTAAATATTTTAAAAAGATATCTTATAAGATTGTACATTAAATTTGTGTTGCAATTCAGCCACGTGCACAATTAGATTTTGGATTTTCTTTTAGAAAATCTACCACCACAGATACAAGAAATAAGAGATCCTTTTAGGGAAGCCATAGGAACTGTTTGGTTCTATATCCTTGACCTGGAAATTTAAAGCTCTGAGGGCACCATTTTTTTTCCACGAGTTTTTCAGCATACTAAGAAGAAATAGTGAACCCAATTATATTCCTTATTTACACTAAAATGTTCTTTTGTAGTAAGTACTTGGCCACACAAAGACAAAACTTCTATAATCACTATGTTATAGGTGTTCATAGGTGGGAATTTAACTGTTTTGTTACCAGTGATCCTTTACCATTGGTGAAGAGTTCATTAATGTCTTTAAACTGATCATACCAGAGAAGCAATTTCAGACTCTCAGTCCTAAAGTTCTGTAACCTTAAAACCATTTCTGATACCAATAACTTTATCTATTATGGCTTAATCACGTCCACAGGTCCACAATGAACATTATGGAATTACACTTCATATAACTGTGGGAGAGGCTAGGGAAGTAAAATTCTGAAAAATGAGTTGGAGAATCACAGAATATTCACTAGTGAGTCCTGATACAGTTGAATGAGCTGAAGCTTGGAGAGAGATATGGAAGCCTGAAACATCTGGCTCTTGGAAAAGTTCCAGAAAGAGGAGATAATAAAGCTTTTAAAAAGACCTTGACTTTCTGTGACTACCACCTTTGCGAGTTCATAATCAATCATGTTGTGGTGGGCTGAGCTGTTGTAGGTGAGGAAGATGGACAGTTGGAGGGATTCTAGACATGGTGTGTGCAAGAGCAAGGACAAAATGAATCCTGTCCCCAACTGAGCCAGCATTTATCATCTAACCCACAATGACCTTCAGAGCATAGCTGCAGCTTCGCTTTGTCTCTCAATATCATGCAATTTCACTTTTAGCCAAAGGTGATCTGGTAGAACCCGAGGACAAAGAGTCTGGGAAATATAATTTCTAATGTAACCATGTTAACAATAGAATAATCTTGGATACTGAGTTAATGGAGTTTACTATAAGGCAGAGACTGTGATAAACCTTTTAATATGTATTATTCACTTAATCTTTATAACAACCTATGTAATTAGTACTGTGTTTATCTTGATTTTTACTTGAAAAATACCAAAACAAATATGATAGTAAAATTATTCATAAGTCCACCATAGATACATACAAACACAGAAAAAGAAAAGATGTTACCTTCCTCCTCCAATCCCATCTTCCACCTGCGTACCCCCAACCTAAATGTAAGTACAGTCAGCCCGCCATATCCATGGGCTCTATATCTCAATCAACTACAAATCAAAAATATTCTGAAAAAAAAATTCCAGAAAATTTATACCTAAACAATACAACAACTACTTACGTAGCATTTACATTGCATTAGGTATTGTAGGTAATCTAGAGCTGATTTAAAGTATTCAGGAGCATGTATATAGGTTATATTCAAGTATTATACCATTTATATAAAGAACTTAAGAATCTATAAATTTTTATATCCTCAGGGGGTCCTGGAACCAATCCCCTGGGATACATAGGGATAACTGTAGTGTTCACCATTTGGTGTATATCGTTCCCAACTCTTGTCTATGCTTGTGAGAGAATAAGGATTTCTAGAGAAATTTTGAGGGCTTGATAAACAAAGAACCTCCCAGATTGTTTGTAACCTTCAGTGAGAGAATGGAAAAACGTGAAATATGGTTGTGATGTAAATCCCAAAGTGACACAGGAACTCAGAACCTAATATAGTTTAATTTATAAAAATAAAGAAATGTGTGTTTTGTTCATACCTGTGTTTATAAACTAATACTCATCCTGGTTCCTTTAGCTAGGTTTCTTGCCCTAATTCCTTTCAACTCTCTTCTCCTGCTGAACAATATATATGGTAGAAATTATTCTAGTCAGTTAGCTATGCCAAGCAAGTATCTCATTGTACTCTGGACCTTAGCTAACCCTTCAAGTTTAGCTCTCTTGGTCTCACACCTTTGTAATTTAGAAAAGATCAGGAAAGAAAAATCTAAGTAAAGAATTTGTTCCATTATCATGCTTAGATTTGACTACAGTGTTTAAAAATGCTTCCTTCCTTTCCTGTCCTTCCCCCTTCCTTGTGGACTGCGTATATATACATTTCCACCCCATTTGGGCTTAGCCATATGACCTGCTTTGATCAGTGGAATTTGAGCAGAAGTGATATGGTATAATTATTACCAGAAAGCTGATCTTGACCCAGAGATTGAAGCAAAGCCACTCGGGGTGACGTTTTAATACCTGAGTGGGAAAGAAACGTCTGTATTAAAAATTATCAGAGTTTACAGTGGATTAATATGTAGTATTATTAGAGCAACAACTAGTTTTTCTAACTATGGATGCAAAAGTGTAAAGGGTCCTTTCTCTAAATACAAGGGAAAAGAATTCAATACCAGGTGTATGTTAACAATAACATGATCGTTATTATGTTGATGATAACATTCAGGAAGAAAAATCCAATAATAGAGAGTAGATTTAAAGAAAACATAGAGATTTCTTTAAATAAAGCACTATTTGCCAGATTCTCTTTAATTCTTGGATGAATAAAGTAGCTGCTGGTAAGTTAACTACCAAAGTGTATGGTTTATGGCCAAAGTTATAATAAAATGAAAATTAATAGTAGTGAGCATTTCAATTATTAAATAAAAAAGAATGAAAGCAGGTATTAATTTTAAAAACCTGCAACCTCATAATTAAGAGTGAAACACTAAGAAATCCCCATTAAAATCAGAAGTGATGGTTTACCCAGTATCATCACTAAAATGAGACATTGTGGGACCCTTGCCCAATGAATAATATAAAGGAGAAATGAAAAGCCAGTTCAATTCTTAATAAGGGTTATTATCCCAAAAATTAAGAAATACTCTTCTAGAGAAAAAATTGTAAAATTAGTGAGTTAATTCAAAGGTATATACTAAATAAGCATAAAAACATTAGTAGTATATAACCTAGACAGAACAAAATGGACATTTTAATTAGAATATAAACAATTCAAAATTGCTGATAAAAAGTATAAAATACATACAAGTAACCTTAAGATAAAATATGCTGAACATATATGAAAAAATCTATAAAATTTCACTGAGAATCTTAGATAGGACTGTGGAATAATTACAAAACCATACTCTGCACCCAGCTGAGATGATAAGACATTAAGAGTCTTCTGTAATTACTATGTAGGTTTAATGCAATTTAAGTCATATTCCAAAGTAAATGGTGCAGCTCTGAAAGGTCACAGCATCACTTATTGAGACTGGTAAGAGTTGTGTATATGAACCAGGGACAGGAAAAATAAATAAGGTCCCCAGGGGGACCCAGTTCCATGTTGCAGAACAGCAGAGTGCCATTCTAAAAGTCAGGGCATTTGGAAAGAGAAATGAGAAATAAAAACAGTGAGAAGAAAAAGACAAAATAATTATTGTTTGCAGTAAATATGACATATTTAGAAAACAAGAAATGAAATAAAAACTATTAGAAACAATAAAAAAAAGTGGACCAGGAGACTGATTACGAAACCAAGATATAAAAGCAACAGCTTTTCAATATATAAACCAGAGTTACAAAACTCAATGAATAAGTAGATGTTATTTTCAATAGAAATAACAAAATAAGATAAAACATTTAGGAACAAACCTAACAAGAACTGTGTAAATCTTATACAAAGAAAACTTTAAAACCCTATTGAGGCATATTAGAAAGCCTTGAAAAAATGAAAACACATAATTTGTTTGTGAAACCAAAATTTCACACTGTAAAGTTATTAATTCTCTCTAAGTTAATCTATTGAATCAATACTAAATTGAAGCAAAATAAATTAACAGAAAAAAATTAATTTTAACTTGTTAAAATAATATGCAGAACTGGTCAAGAAAAAATAAAATTGATGAAGGAGCCCAAAATAATATTAAAATATAATAGAGTTACATAAATTAGAGCAGCTGGGTAGAAGCAAAGTAATACACCCATGTCTCTCAAATAATGCAGAGGAACTAACTACCTAGGGTGAATGTTAACTCTGAAATTTTCTTGTGGGCCAAACATAAAAATTCTGATTTTCTAGGTCAGGGTTAAGCTGTGGAAATATGCATTTTTATAACAAGATTCCCAGATGATTGTAACACAAGTACAATTATCCTTTCCTTAACTAATCTGCCAATTTGACTCTGTCTTCACTATGAAATATGATGAGACATCCAGTGCCCTCTGCACACTGAAAACACAGCCAATTGGCCACAATCTGGCATTCCCACAAATTAGTTCCCATGGTTGAGTCTGTTCTTTCTCAGAGCTAAAACTAAAAACTATGAACTGTTTATGCCTGCCTATTCCAAATAATTACCTACCTTAATTAAATATTACATAAACCCATGAAGTGAGTGCTCAAAGATAAGGTTGTTTGTATTAAAACTAAATTAAATGTTTTAGAAATATACAATAAAAGTAAATTGCTGAAAACAATCTTTTGAACAAATGTGGATAAGAAAACTGTACCGGATTAGTACAAAAACTATAAAAAGCTAGAAGAATTCACATACTAATCACAAATATCTTTGTTTAAGATCTTGCTCCACTTAAGAGAAAAATATAAGCATCATTAATGCAAGCCCGATAACAAAAAAATTAACAGAACCACAGTCAAAGAGAACACCTGAGACCTAATTCAAGAGAACAGCAAATAAATGTGCATTCATGTTTTTGATTAAAATTTTAGGGTATTATTTTTTAATGATTCCCCACTTTAACCAGGTTTTTGATCAACAGAGAAAATACTATCTCCAATAATTTTGTCTGAGAATACATCTTATCTAATGAAAAAATAAAATACAATTAGAGAAACACTAGACAAATAGATCAATGAAACAGTGTTCATAGATGGATGGGTTAAACTGGAAATTTAGAAAATATTCCAAATAGATGGAGGAATGATAAATCAATAAAGAGTGTTGACAAATTCAACTAGTCATTTGGAAAAATATTATACAGTTGTATCTCTTTTGTATTCCTCCCCCAAAAAAACTTGAAAAGAAAAACAAGTATAATAAGGTCAGAAATGTATGAAAATGCACTAAATATTTTAATATAATTGTAATGAGACAGATCTCTTAAGCACATTATATGAAAATCATAAAGGTGTTAAAAACTGGACAACCAAAAGAATGACATGCTAAACCCCACACCATGAAACTGAGACAATTCTAGTTTCAGCTCTCTCAGAAATGGCATCTTAAACCAGTCAATCAGGAATCACCTGATCAGTCTTAGTTAAGTAATCTGCCTGTAAGACCCCTGCCATTCTCTAAAGGAAAGTAACTTCAGAATAACCAACACTCTTTTTTGCCTAGTATGTATAACTTCCTTATTCCTGTTTTCTTCTGCTTGTCTTTCCATTTGAACAACTCTTCAGAGATCCCTTCTACCTGCTAGAATAAGTGTGTCCAATTCTAATTTATTTTTGCCCAAATCAACTAAAAAATTTTAATGTCTCTGTTTACCTTTTGAATTTTCTTAGTGTGGAAAACAGAACCAAAATGACTGTCCCCCTGCCCCCTCCCAGTCCCCAGGATCAAGAAGCAACCCAGCAGGTACCTGTTAGGCCCCTTGAGTTCCCTGCTTTCTCCCTGCCTCAGGTGGGAAAGTTTCTGGGAGCTTCACAGCTTTCGTGTCATAAGCTCTCAGACTTTAAGCATTTTCCCCCTAAATTTGGTCCTGAATCCACTGGATTCAGCCTAAGTCTAACTTAGAAACCGGATAGTTTTGGGATCAGACTGAGTCCACTTAGTAATTACACTGAGCCAGGCTTAAACAGGGCTGGGCCCAGTGTGAGTCCTCAGGTAAATAAAATTTTGTCTGAAGGCTGAACGAGAAGATTAACTTTACAAAGGTAATCATGAATTACAGTGGCCACAGCTGAAATTTTAACTTGGATAAACTCATCTATTTATAAGATACCCTGAGAAAAATGGATTTCAGCCAAGCATTCAACGTAAAGGGTGGAGGGGAAATTTTTTTTCTCCTCTCTAGTTACATGGGATCAGGATAAGACCAGCTCCAGGTCCTGCAGACCAGATCCTGGGAAACCTGGCAGAGCCAGCAAAGGGTAAGAATCCTTGTTGAAGTTAGCTTTCCTAGATCTACATCTGTGATGTCTGGTCGAGAGAGAAAGGTAAAATTTCATATTGTCCCTTCCTATCCAAATTTAGATTGACAGCCAAATAAATAGTAAGAATTAGATCTTCAGTTGTGACTTGTGAATTTGCTTTCAGGTATTGGTCGATTGTCCATCTGATCTTTCCCTCCCAGGGATAACTGTTGCTTCACTGTTGGCTTCGTTTTGTGTCCTGAGAACTTGTCCTGATAGCCATCAGATTGGGAGCCCCAGTAGTACAGCGGGACAGAAATGTGGGTCGAATTCCACTTGCAGTTTGGGTCCTACTAACTGTTGTCATCTCAGGAATCCTGGCATAGTGCATGCAAGTAGAAGATTCTCTAACAGCATGTTCTTTATTAGCTCAGAATCAGAGCAAAACCACTTCCTTTTTATTAAATTTTTCATTGTATTTTTCCATTACCATTTATCCCCATTATACTCCCTTCCAGCCTGCAATCACCACACTGTTGTCCATGTCTATGCGCCCTTTTTCCTTTTTGCTCAATCCCTCCACCCCTACCCTCCCCAATACCTGTCACTCTGCTCTCCATCTGTGAGTCTGTCTCTATTTTGCTTGTTAGTTCAGTATGTTCATTATATTCCACATGACTGAGATCTTATGGTACTTGTATTTCTCTAATTGGCTTATTTCACTTAGCATAATGCTCTCCAGGTTCATCCTTGATGTCATAAAGGGTAAAATTTTCTTCTTTTTTACAGCTGAGTAGTATTCCCTTGTGTAAATGTCGGATAGTTGTTTTATCCACTCATCTACTTGTGAGAGGAATTCTGTCTACCATGGATAAGAAATAAATCATCCCGGACAAAATCTTGCCATTCTGGTGGGAAAGAGGGTGGGGATTCCCTCTAGTGGAGAATGCCCCGAGCCTTTCTCCCAAACGGCTTTTATTGGGAATGGTACGTGTAGGTGCATATAGCATACATGCATAGTTCATCAATCAATGTCAAAAGGCTATAGTCATACAAAAACAGGTATTATCTATAGATAACAATTGAAGGAACACAGAGATTTGTCATAGGGTCTGTTAGTCATGCTGATACCAGAGGGTCTTTAAGACGTGTTTCAGGAGATAAGGAGTTTACTCCTTATGCCTTGAACTTAAACATCTGGTTTTTATCACCAAGGCTATACAAAACAAAGCAGAGCAAGTTGCAAAGGATACAATGTATTTATCAAGCCTGATTCCCATGGGAGCTCTTGGTGTTAGAGTCAGGTGTTGTCTGCAATCTGCATTATTACCTGGTTTTCCAGGAAGACTTACTAACTCCTTTCAGGGCTTGCTTTCGTGAGGCTACAATCTCAGAAACCACACAGAATGGTCCCCAACAATCTACTGGCAGACACTAGGGCTGCATCCATACCTTGGCAATTGTAAATAACACTGTAATGAGCGTAGGTGTGCTTATGTTCTGTCAAATTACTGTATTTTGCCATGTAAAATGCACTCCCATATATAATGCACACCCACATTTTTGGTCCCAACTTTCAGGAAAAAATCTTTCAATTTTTTAATTTAATTATTATTTATTTATATTTAGAAACAAAACCAATTATCACATACCAGGGTATTATTTTGCATACACATATCATTATTGCTTTCAGAGTTATGCTTTTAATGTGTAAGCATGAATAAAAGAAGTAAAAACATTTATAAAGATATGGAATTAGTACTACCCATGTATAATGCACATCCTTATTTTTCCCTTAAAAATTTGGGCAAAAAGATTGTGCATCATACATGGCAAAAATACAGGAGTGTTTTGAGTTCCCTCATATATGTTTCCCAGAAGTGGGATCAAAAGGTGGACCCACTGGGTCAAAAGGTGGATCCATTTTTAATTTTTTGAGGTATCTCCATACTGCTTTCCACAGTGAATGCACCATTCTGCATTCCCACCAATGACGCAAAATGGTCCCCTTTTTTCCACATCCTCACCAACATTTGTTGTTTGTTTATTTATTGATAATAGCCATTCTGACCAGTGTGAGGTGATATCTCATTGTGGTTTTAATTTGCATTTCCCTGATGATTAGTGACGTTGAGCATCTTTTTATTTGTCTATTAGCCATCTGTATGTCCCCTTTGGAGAAGTGTCTATATGGGTCTTTTACCCATTTTTTAAATTGGATTATTTGAGTTTCTTTTTCCTTTTCTTTTTGGTGTAGTGTTTTATAAGTTCTTTATAAATTTTGGATATTATCCCCTTATCAGACATATCAGCGAATATGTTCTCCCATTCTGTGGGTTGTCTTTTCATTTTGTTGATGGTCTCCTTTGCTGTGCAAAAACTTGCACTTCCTTTTTGGACCTCCCAGTATCCAGTTGGATCTTGGCATTAAGGATTCTCTATTGAAGTTCTATTTAGTAGACTTAGACAACAGTATGTTTTCATATATTTATTAATGTTTACAAAACAACACTATCACTGATCGGACTGACCTCAAAAAGGTGAGTTTTCGGTTCACTTACAGATAATTTAAGGATGACAAAAGGGGGAAAAATCAGTTGCCTTTTGGAAAAGATGACTTGAGAAATCAGAAAGGTGTGTAATGATTTGGGAGGGAGGGAGGCACTACATAATTGAACAGCTTAAGTGAAAGTTATGTGTCCTTATTAACTTTGGACTCAGTAATCAAAACTTTATTAATCAAATCATTCTATAGTGTGTTTAAAAAATTTAGTGTTACTATATTTTTAATTTTTATTTTCTTATCTTTTACTGCTTTAATTTTGGCAAAAACATGAGAAATTAATTGAAACATTTTTATTGCTATTTAACTCAAATATTAACATTGGTGAGGTTAGAAATAAATGAATTGAAATTTAATATATATTTATTAATGTAAAGCTATATATTATATCTTTAACTTAATATTATTATAGCTAACATAAAAATCTGCATCTATGCTTACATAAATGCAGCTTTTAGAAAATTTCAAGCTATGATAAATAATTAGTTGAGCAGTGTCTGTTGTTTGAGGAAATTTGCTTGAATCTTTGTTTTAAAACAACCAGATACTGGGTTTGGCATAATATTTGAAATCCCTAGTTGGTGAGGTTCTTGGGAAGAAGAAAGGCAGATTTCATTTTACCCTCCAAGAAGAATGGTAGTTCCAAAACTTACTAACACTCACTGTGCAGGAACTAGAGATAGCTATTCATTGGTAGTTGGAAGGACTATTTAATAAGCTGAGGCCCAGGTATATGAGGTCTGTCTGGAAAAAGTCTGGCCATTACTAATATAACAAGAATGGTTTGTACAACATCAATGTAACCTGGCAGCAAAAAAGAGTGGATTGGAATGCGCATGTGTGAATGATGACAACTTCACTGTACTAGTCAGTGGGGCAGTAGACACCATTGAGTGAGCATGTGTACTGTGTGGCCATCCCATTCAAAATGACTTTGCGAACAGAGCAATGAATCTACATCAAATTCTGTGTTAAGCATGAACAGTCCTCCACAGAAACTATTTGGATGATTCAGAAGGCTTTCAGAGATGATGCAATGAGTGCAGTGCAAATAAAAGTGTGGCACAAACACTTTAAAGATGGTCAAGAATCTGTTGAAAGTGATCCACATTCTGGAAGGCCTGCAACAAGCAGAACACCTGAGAATGTCGAACATGTACAGGCTGCAATCAACAAAGATCAGCAACTGACAGTGTGAGAACTAGAAGCTGATCTGGGGATTCTAAAAACTACTGTGTCCAAGATTTTGACACAGGATTGTGGCAAAATTCATTCCACAGCTTCAGCTATCAGAGCAGAAGGAACGTTGTGCAGCAGTTGCTAAGGACTTGATTCAAACTGTTACCGAAGAACCAGATTTCTTTAAGGAGATTATAATGGAAGGTAAATGTGTGTCTATGGCTCTGATCTTGGAAAGGAAGGCCCAGTCATCCCAATGGAAGTTGCCATACCCAAAGAGGGTGTGGCAAAATGACAGCAAAATCAAGACCATGTTAACTGTGTTTTTTTTTATTGGGAAGGTGTTGTGCATCATGATTGTGCTCCTTCTGACCGAACAATTATTAAGGTGTACCACTTCAATGTTCTTGATTGGTTGAGAGATGCAATACAATGAAAATGACCAAAGCTGTGGGCAACTGGTGATTGGCAGCTTCATCACAACAGTGCCTGCTTATACATCACATCTCATGCAGAGATTTTTGGCAAAGCATCAAATCACCCACATGACTCAGTCCCCCTACAGTGCATATTTGGTGCCCTGCAACTTCTGGCTTTTTCTAAAACTAAACTCACCTTTAAAAGGGAAGAAATTTCAGACTGTTGATGAGATTAAAAAATATAATCCTAGCAGTGGAATTTCCAGGTCAAAAGACAGTTCCATTTTTAGTTTTCTGAGATTTCATACTGTTTTCCATAGTGGCTGCACCAGTCTGCATTCCCACAAACCTAATCAACAAAACAAACAAGCAAGCAAAATATAACCAGAGACATTGAAATTAAGAACAAACTGACAGTAACCAGAGGGGAGGTGGGAGAGGATAATGGGGGGGGGAAGGGTGACGGGTTTTTAGGTACAACTATAAAGGACACATGGACAAAACCAAGGTGGGGTGGAATCAGGGGAGGGAGTTAGGAATGGCTGGGGTGGAGGGGAGAGGTAGGAAGAAAAGGCAGAAAACTGTACTTGAACAATAAAATTTAAAAAATAAGAGAAAGAAAAATAAATATATGACAGGGCAGCTGATGTTGATTGGGAGAACCATATGAGGTCCCAAGATGCCTACTTTGAAGGGGACTGAGGTGTCATTGTTCATATGTACAGTATTTCTTGTATCTTGTATCTCCTTCAATACATGTCTCTTCAATTCATGTCTATTTTTCATAGTACATGAATGGATACCTTCTGGACAGACAAAAGTGATAAAAAAATTTTCAAGATCTCTGTGAAATGTGATTTATTCAATAAAAAAAGGATATAGGTAAATTGAAAAGAACCAGAAATTTCAGTGAAACTGGGAGTTCTCCAAAGAGATATTTTTCCATCTTCCAAGAAATACATTAGCTATTTTCTAAGACCTCAATAAATTTTCCTTTTTCTAAAGGCTTAAACAGAGGATGAATGGGGCAATATCACTGAAAACCTCTTTGGGGATTTTGCTAATGATAATTCAGTCTGAGCAGGAGCTCATCATTCTTATTATGTTATGTTTATTTTTTTCAATTTTTTAAAATTTTATTTTAATTGTTGTTCAAATACAATTTTCTATCTTTTACTCCCATCCCAGCTCACCCACCCAGTCTTCCCCACCTCCCTCCCATTTCCACCCACCCCTAGTTTTTGTCCATGTGCCCTTGTCCCTGTAAACCCTTCCCCTTTTCCCCTGAAATTCCCCTAAAATTCCCTCCCCTCTCCCCTATGGTCACTGTCAGCCTGTTCTCTATCTCAGTGTCTTTGGTTATATTTTGCTTGTTTCTCTGTTTTGTTGATTAGGTTCCTGTTAAAGGTGGGATCATATGGTCTTCATCTTTTCCCACCTGGCTTATTTTGCTTAGCATAATGCTTTCCAGCTCCATCCATGCTGTTCCAAAGGGTAGGAGCTCCTTCTTTCTTTCTGCTGCATGTAATTCCATTGTGTAAATGTATCATAGTTTTTTGATCCATTCATTTACTGATGGGCACCTAGGTTGCTTCCAACACTTGGCTATTGTGAATTGTGCTGCCATGAACATTAGGCTGCATAGGATCTGCCTTTTGACCCAGCAATTCCACTGCTAGGATTATATCCTAAGAACCCTGAAACACTATGTTATGTTTCTTTTCATGGCACTGCTTTGCACTTGCACTGTAGTATAGCTCTCTGTTTTCAGATAACCAATGGGAACTTGGTTTCTCTTCATGATATGAGTGCCTTAGTGTCTTAGTATATATGGCAATTCCCTGGGGAAAAATTTAGGGCTACATCTAGCAACAGTGAATGCTTAGTATATATAATACTAAAATAAGGTATATATTTCTCTCTGCATTTTTCCAAATAATACACATTTATTCAGGGGAAAACAGCGACCAGTCATCTGCAATAATAAAATAATACACACATACATACATGAACACAAATGCTCCTCCTCCGTTTACACACACAGGCACACACATAAACAAAACACATCTTCATGGTTTAACAGGTGCCAAATCTGATATTCGGACTAGACATACATCAGAGTGTCATAAGTTTTGGCAAGTCACAAAGTTCTAGTGCTATGAGAAGAGAAGGCATCCTCAATACAGAATAACAATTGTCAATTAGATGTAGCTCCTGACCTACCTCTCATTTCATGGAGAGAAATTGCAAACATAAATAAACAATAAAAAACTGTTCTCAGAAAAATGTGCATGACATTAGAGCCCAAAACTCACAGCTTTAGTAAGCTGAAGAAAATATAATTTTAAGGCCTTAGAGCAAGATCTTCCCTTCTCTCCAGCACAGATTATAGAAGGATGTTTATGCTTCAGGAGTTCCAGAGGATGCCCTGTGGAGGAGGGAGGAGGGTTTGTTGTGAGAATACAGTGCAATATGCAATAACAATCTATGAGAAGTAATAGTAACAGACAACCATAAAAGCTTCTAGAGCTCAGGAAAGGAATCAAGTTGTATCACTTAGCAGACTATAAAACCTGGCATCTGAATACACATGAGAATCTTCCCAGAGTGTATTGGGGAAAAAACATAATGCCATATGGCTTAGTATATATATATATATATATATATATATATATATATATATATATATATATATATATATAGTGTGTGTGAGATGCTGTGTTAAAAAGTAAAATTGTGTGTATCTATAATGCAACATAAATAGAGGAGAGCATATAGAATCCATATGTAGACAAATGTGGTAAATGGTAAGAGTGTTTAACACTGGATGACTAGATGTGTACACTTTTAATATTCCTTCTTTCTGCAATATTTTATCTGATATATCTCCCCAGGCAAGGGAAACAAAAGAAAAAATAAACAAATGGGATTACATCAAACTAAAAAATTTTGCACAACAAAGGAGGCCATCAACCAAATAAAAAGACAACACACAGAATGGGAGAACATATTCACTGATACATCTTATAAAGAGTTAATATCCACAATTTATAAAGAACTTAATGCAACTCAATACCAAAAAAAGCAAACAATCCAATTAAAAAAATGGGCAAAGGACCTGAATAGACACTTCTCCAAAGAGAACATACGGATGGCTAAGAGATATATGAAAAGATGCTCAGTGACACTAATCATCAGAGAAATGCAAATTAAAATCTCGGTGAGAAATCATCTGACATGGGTCAGAATGGCTATCATCAATAAATCAACAAACAGCAAGTAATGGCAAGGCTGTGGAGAAGAGGGAACCATTTTGCACTGTTGGTGGGAATGCAAACTGGTGTAGCCACTGTGAAAAGCAATATGGATTTACATCAAAAAATAATTCTTTCTATAATTTCTGTTTTCTAATTTTCCTGTGATTATGAAGTATGCTTTATAATATGTAATGTTTTATATATGAAAACTTAACAGTGTTAAGATAATTTTTATCTGTAATTTAGTGATAAAAATAATGAAAATAGGTTGATGTATCATCATAATCCTTGGACAGACATCCAGGGACACTAGCTTTAGAAAATTTAAAGGTACCAAATTTTCTGTTTAAGTTAGTGCTTTAATGCATAAGGTTCACTGTTATGTCCAATGTTGGCTCAAATTTATAAAATAACAGTACATAGTCTCATATTGTTGGAAAACATATTTACCTACTAACTGAACTTATTTTTTAAAATATAAAGCTGTTTATTCTTTCAAAAATAAAATGGTAAAAATTTCACTTTAATCATATTATTGCATAAGATTATATAAACACCTCTAGCTGAATTTTATAATTTATTTACTATCCAGATGCAATGAAGAAAAAATACAAGGTAAAAATGCTAGGCTTTATAAAAATATTGCTAACATAATATTTATTTTCCATTTAAATAGCAATGCAGATGTACTGCTGACGAAATATTTCCATACAGCATGCATAAATATCCTGGTTATTGATCCCTTAAGAGCTTTTGTGCTATAATAAGTTTGATGACTAGGGGAATGTTTCTATAGCATTTCTCACATTATTACATTTTTTCCCATTATTTTAATCTTTCATTTTTACTTTAAAACATAGGAGGTAATTATTACTTTGTTTTTTATTGTGTTCATTGGGATGACATTTATCCCTCCTTTTCTTTCTTCCACCTCCCCCCACCCTCTTTCCCTCTGGCTATCTCCATAGTGTTGTCTGTATATATACAGTTTTTTGCTTAATCTGTTCACCTTGTTTGACCCAGTCCCCCAACTCCCCTCTCCTTCTAACAGCTGTCAGTCTGTTCTATGTATCTATGCTTCTGTTTCTATTATGTTTTTTTGAATTATTTTGCTCATTAGATTCTACATATATGTGAGATTATATGGTATTTGTATTCCTCTGTCTGACTTTTTTCACTTAGCATAATATTTTCCAGGTCTATCTGTGGTGTCCGCCCTGCCTGGTTTCAGGAGCCGTAACCCCCCGTGGCTAAGGCTGAGTGAGAAACCTCCCAGAACTGGGAGGCCTAAGGGGACAAAACTTATTTCCCTGAACATGGGCACTGCCTGCTCTGCTATTCCCTT
>CM052539.1:73150983-73176427 GCA_028533065.1 Trachops cirrhosus
CCGAGGGGCGCTCACTTCTCCTACCTGCGGGGCCTGGGCCTCACGGGTCCCGGGGAGTGCCTGGCTTTTCCGGGTCCACGGGTGCGCAGTCTCTGGGTCCCGAGGGGCGCTCACTTCTCCTACCTCCGGGGCCTGGGCCTCACGGGTCCTGGGGAGTGCCTGGCATTTCTCTTGCTGACATTTTTAACTGTGACCTCTCTCTAACTCTGATCTTACAGTTGTTAAGTTATTTCAGTTTGATTTTGTACAAATAGGAATTCAGACTGTGAAAACTGATTTTGTGGATCAGGCAACAACCAGACCAATTTATTTCTAACTTTGAAGTACAAAACATGTTTTCTGGAATTTTAGAGGAAAAATAATTTATTCTACTGGGTCTTATGATGTTCAGTTGCCTCATGAACTTTAGAAGAGTTGATGGTATCCTCCCTTCCTAAAAGTTTTCTTTCTGACTTTGCATTTAAGCCTACCTCCTAAAACTCAGCACAGCTATAAATTTAGGGAATGATTCAACAGACATAAAGAATATTTTTAAAAGTAGAGTAATTGAAATGAATAGGAAGCAGGAAATGAGTAGGAAGAGAGAAAAGTAGCAAAACTGCTTTATCTCTAGTCAAAACATATGATTAAGAGTCAAGGAAATCACAAAATTGATGCACAACTAAATGCAATGTGGTATCATAGAACAAATCCCAGAACAGAAAAAAAGACAAGAATTGACAAACGGATGGAATCCTAACAGAGTCAGACATTTAGTTAATAGTAATATAGTAACATCCACTTAGTTTTGACAAATGTACCATAGTCCTGTGAATGGTAACATCAGGGGAAACCAGGTAAAAGTTGTACAGAAACTGTCTGTACTATGTCAATTCCTGGGCTGGGCATAGTGAGGCCTTGAAAAATTATTAGTGTGGCTTTGTGAAGAAACTACTTGATACAAGGGCAAAGTAATGAACCTGTCAAGTCCAGTAGAAGCAAGGAACACAAGATGTCTTGACTTGGCCAGGCATTTACATCCACTCCACTGTCTTAGTCCATTCAGTTTGCTGTAACAGAATGTCATAGACCAGGCGGCGAACAAACAACAAATTTACTTCTCACAGTTCTGGATGCTGGGAAGTGCAAGATCAAGGCACCTACAGATTGGGTGTCTGGTGAGTTCCCAACACCTGGTTTATAGATGGCTGTCTTCTGCTCTGTCTTCACATGGCAGAGACTAGGGGACTCTCTGGGGACCCCTTCACAAAGGCCTCAGTCTCATTCATGAGTGCTCCACCTTTATGACTCAGTCACCCCCAAAGATTTCACTTCCAAATGCCATCACTTGGGATATTATGTTTCATCATATGAATTTGTGAGGGGACACAGTTGGTCTATACCACCCACTTAATGTATACAATAATAACATAGAAAAACACAAGCTCATGTATAGAAGCAATCATTTATTTTTGTGTAGATGATAAGCTTCATAAAGCTCTAGGTCTTGTTCATAGTTATATCCTTGGAATTAGAAGCATAATAGGCATCTGGTTAACATTTGACAAATAAAGAATAAATAACTTCTCATTAAATAATTGCCTTGGTGTTCATGGAATATTAAAATTCTAATATATCATAACTGAATTGACTAAATAGAACTAGACTGGTTCTGATTCATACAGTCATACCATGGAGTTAGTTATTATGTATTATAATTATCTGTGAGTTCATATCTAAGCAAGGTGGTATTATTAGGGTTGTTAATAATAGCAATAAGATTACATGCAGGAAAATATTTTTCTACAATTCTTCAGCTGCTGCTTCCTCCATAGAAAGTCAGTAGCAAATAGAGTCTATTTAGCGATAAAAAAAACTCTCCCTATTATAATAAAGAAGTATTAATAGTTTCTAAATATAAAAGGAGTTAGCTTTGTACTATACCAAAAATTTATTACTTTAGGCTAAATATTAACATATTTCTAAAAAGTAGCTATATGTATTATTACCCAAGACAATGTATCTATGACTTGATAAACTTTGTTAAGAAAGCTGACTCTGGATTCTGAAAAATCATTTCTCTATTACAGTTAGGCATTCCTACACTTAAAACTGTAGCACTGAATTTAAGAAAGTTCTTGTATATTTAAGAAAATCATAGACAATATCTAACTTTGTAACCATTAAAACAATTTAATTATTCATAAGATTTTGAACAGTGGAAAGTATTTCAATGAGGTACAGATTATTAAATGTTATAATGAAGTCATTCATTTGGAAGATTTTCATCTTACAATTAATTTTTCAGTTACCAAAATGTTAAATTCATAATATGTTCATTTATGTTTATGTAATTTATATTGTAACTGAAATTTACAAAGTTCAATATCTAATGTGTATATTTTTGCACAGTATACTTTCTGACTGGACCAAGAATGTGCAAATATAGTTATGTAAGGAGAATCCAAGGAATACACTGCTCACTGAAGATGGAAGCTCTCTCTGTGGCTTTTATTTTCTTGACTTAGAGCAAGTCATCTGTTACAATAGTATCTTATTGTTGTCTGTGTAATATACTATAAACTATTTGAAAGAAAACAGTGCTATTATCTTTACTCCCAAAGTTTGGATAAAAAAGATGATTGGCACAAAAAAATTTTGATAAACATTTTATATGTTTAAACATTTATATGTTTTCATATTTTTCCTCTAAGTAGAACAGTATCCTTTTTCTAATATAAATTCTATACCTGGTGAAATGTAATATTATCAGTATTGACTTCTATAAAATAACCAATTTTGATGTTCTTTGTCTTTATTCACTAAAAAATAATACTTAATAAGTTCATCCCTAGTTTTTCCTAAATGTGCTAGAAGAATGAAGCTCTACTCAATCACTGAATAGTATAATTGTATCACATACATTTTATGAACCACAATTTAAAAAAACAAAGTACCTTATTTTTTTAATCTGCAAGTATATAATGTAGGATGTAAAGATATGTATAGATTTTGATAGAGAAAAGTGAGTATGGATTGCTTACCAGGTTTAAGAGATTTCAGCATTGACAAAAGGCAATAAGCATAATTCAAAAACAGGATCCTTCTTTAATCCCCAAAATCAAAGCTCTTTCAAAATAAAGTATAAATACTGAATGGCAAAGAGTTTCCAGAATTTTAGGAGAAAAATAGTAGAGACAATTTTAGAATTATAGACCCTTTATTAGTTTTGTAGGGATGCTGTAACAATTTGTCACTAATTGGGCTTTAAAAAACTGGAATTTACTCTCTCACACTTCAGGAGGCTAGAAGTTCAAAATCAATTGTCATTAGGCCCTGCTCCCACCTACAGCTAAAGGAAAGAATACTTCCTTGCCTCTTCTTTATTTCTGGCAGTTGCCAGCAATCCTTGGCTGTATTTCTCTGATCTTTGCCCCTGTCACAGCTACCTGCTCCCCAAGTGCATCTGTGTCTGATTGCCTCTTTCTTGGTGTATGCTCTTCTAAGGACATGAATGATTGGATTTAGGGCCACCCTAATCCAATCCAGCATGATTTCATCTTAATTTACATTGTACTTACACCTGTAAAGACCACGTTTCCAAATGAGACAAGTTCACAGGTACTGAGGATTAGGACTTGAACATATATACCTTTTAGGAGGATGCAATTCAACTTACTATGGGCTATGAAGGAAAATAACATTGCAGAGGTTTTTCTTAAGAAAAAATGTAGTGCCATATAAAAATAGACTTAGGTATGAAAATCAGTCTGTCAGGACTGCTCTTCAGCTATAAAACTCAATGTGGGCATCAAGAGAGAAACTGCAAATATTTGTTAGGCTAGGGATCCTCACAGGGCACAACTGCAGGGGAATCATTCACAGACCCTGAATCATGAATGGTGCCCCACAGAGTTGCACCTTGAAGCCTGTTCCTCAACTTCAAACCTTTTACAGGGCCAGAGAGGTAAACTAAAGGAGTAAGTCAAGCCAACTGTAATGAAATAATGGAGAGTGTTGGAGATTAGAGAAAATTTGAGGGTCCATGCAGAAAATACAGACCCAGTGCTACTAAGCAATCCATTTTATTTTAATAAATGTGAAATTTGGTTTTAATATAAAATCCTCTGATATTTAAATGAAGAAAACAATTTTAAAATGTTTACACTGTGAGAACTAAAAAAATCATCTACAGGGATACATTTAGGTGGTTATCACCAATTTGCAATCTTTCTGATTTGGGCCCCCTAACTCAAATGTATCCCCCTAGCATTACTGTACACCTGAAACTAATAAAACTAATTATGTACCAACTGGACTTAAATGAAAAAGAAAAATTCCAGATCCATTGACCCAACACCTTTACTTCTAGGAATTAGTCTAAAAATATAAAGGTGAAAAGACTTATAGATAAGGATGTGTATAAAAATATTAATCATGACATTATTTATAATCACAAAGGTAAGAATCTTAATGTCCAAACATAGAAGAATGTTTAAATAAATCCTGGTAGAGTTCTCCTCCCCCCAAAATGGTGGTCTTTTAGACTAAAAATTCTGAAGGAAAACTTTCCTTAAAAGGGAAACATTTTGAAGATTTTAACTCAAATGATGTTGTAAAACTATGTACCTTCAACCTTAGCATAAGTACATACTAGTGACTTCCTTGTTATTTCACTGTGAAATGGAAGTAATCAGTAGAGATTCCCTTTAGTGCTTACCACCAAACTGCCAACATCTGTTCCTATTTCTCTGTTTTCTTTGTTTTCCCTCCTGTTACAATAGATAAATGATGCATGCTCCTCTCTAAGGCTAACTCCTTCGCCTTTGTCATCAATCTCATCAATCATAATCCCTTTTTACTACTCAAAGCCATTGCCTTTGCAGTGCACACTGATACCTCTCTCTGTCTCGCCTTCTCTCCTCACACAGCACAAATTCTTAGGTCTTAGAAGTATTGATATTCAATAGTTTCCACTCTCTCTCCTCTTATCCTCACTTGAACACTTTCCATAAGGATTTATTCAAAACTCACTGAAAATGCTAATATCCAAGTTTAGCAATGATCTCTACTTTGACTAACTTTCTCTCAATTCTCAGACCTCATTTTATTCAATCTATCACTACATGTGACATATTTCATCATTCATAGTTTAAACACATTCTCACTTGATTTCTATAATACCATCTTCTTGGTTATTTTTCCATCTCTTAGTCTATTTTGACAATTTCTCCTTTTCATGTCACAGAATGTTCAGGGGTATGAAAATAAATTTTTGGTCACATCCATTACTTGCCTGGGGCCCAGGAGTCCTACAGGTACAAAAGTTAAACACATATTATAAATAAAGTATAGGTAGGTAAATACCTACCTAGTGGACTGAAAACTTCAATGGAAGCTCACTTAGAAAGAAAGGAAAAAGAAGAGTTCAGTAAAGAAAAAGTGTGCAAGAGTAAATAAGTCTGGCAAAATGGGTGAGATTTGGTAGCAAGGAATGGAATGCAAAAGTGATTCTACATCCAATATGAGGTGCTGCCTAACTGTGATCTGAACCACCCCCTCTTTGCTGCCATTCCCTTCATCCCACAGCCCCAATGAGGAAGGAAAGACAACTCAAGTGTAAGGGAAAATAAAAGTGCACCTAGAGGCTCAACAGTTCTGCCAATGGGAAACCCTCTAAATAAACTGAGCAAGTATCAAGAAGCAGGAGTTTTCTTCCAAAAAGCCAAAGAGGTCAGGGAATTGGAGGAAACTGGTAATGCCAAGGTAGCAATACAAGCAGCCAGCGTAGGAGAGGGAACAGCAGCTGTTCTCAGAGCAGAAGAAGAGCTAGAAAGGTAGACTCTAGAAGAGGAACCGCAGGGCAGAAAGTACCAGCTCTGACTCTCACATGCACCTTTACCAAAGGACTCCTGGAGGGAAGAGTTAGGGAGAATAATGTGAGATAAAGCCTGGGCTTCTTGGTAGTCAGCACTCTGTAAGTCTGAACTGAAGTTTTTAAAAGTAAAAAATGTTTTTTAAAACCTAAACAGCTTCCCCATAATACATTTGGTCTTTAACCTCTTAAATGTTTTTAATTTGTTTTAAAAAATCAAATTGATGAAAATAGAACTTCATTTAGACCAATAAAGAGTCTCCCTCCATTTCTGATGTTTGAACACTGAAATCTTTAAAGCCCCACCTTTACCCCTCCCTTTCTTTTCCTCCACCTGGGCAAGAAGGTACCCCTTCTCTTGGTGTCATGGGGGAAATTCAAACCACACAAACTCAGAGCCAGGCCCAGAACTCTCACCACAGCCCTATGCCCTAAACACAATAAAAACCAGAGCTGTCATTCACCCTCTTGCTCAAGTCATCCCAGACAAGCGTTAGTGCTTGCCCTGTTCTCTGCAGAAAGCCTTGTTATGTGAGTAATACACTGTTTCATACTCTCTTGGTGCGTGTGTGGCATCTTCGGTCTCCACGTTAAAAAACAAAAACAAATTTGGGTGGGGGGACTGATCCCATGGTCATGTTTTGTGGGCAAATACAAGCAGCAATATTATGAGAGGGGGTAAGAAAAGGCCCTATAAGACATGATATCTAGAAATAACAAGGAAGTTACACAGAAAGTAAAAGAAAAAAAGTGTTTTACAGAAAGTGGAGTGTAATGGTTAATCTCATTATTTATCAAAGATATCTTCTTAAGTTGCACTTCATTTAATAGTATTGTTAGTATTGTTATAAATAAACCCTTAAAAATGTTTCTAGTTATAGAAACATTATAAAGGCAGAAGACACCCCTCAGAATTAATAGGATATTTTCACTCAGATGCCATCAAAGTTCATGATTCATGTGTTGTGTGAATATAATATATAATAAAATGGACACATTGCAAAGACATTTTATTGTCTTAAGAACCACTTCCCTCTCATCTCAAAAATGTAATTATTTTCAACTCAGAACACTCTGATATCTGAGAATGTTCACAGACTTTTGCATGATCACAATCTGTCCACGCTAGCTGACAATCGCAGAAATCTAGCTGTCTGCAGGGAAGATACAGTGAGCAGGGGAAAAGCAAATCTGATTAAAGGCTCCTGCCTCAGGGAAGAGAGAAATCCATTGACAAATTCTTGGGGATCATCGATTTTTAGGTGAAAAAAAAAGAAAAAGAAAAACAAAGAGAACAAGAAGGCAAAAGAAAATTAAAACCTGAAAACAGATGTTGAACATTGCGTGTAGAAAGTGCTTTTTTATACTCAGAAAATCAACCTCTTGAGTCTAAAATGTCATTTGTTTTTCAATAAGTTCTTAGTTTCTCACAGACAAAACCCCAGAATTTTGCTTGCCATGAGCTACATTCTGAAGTTTATTGACTATTTTAAAGTTATGACAGGTTTTTGAATATTATTTAAATGTTAAAATAGATGTCTAGGTAAATAGTAGGTTAAAAGTCCCTCTTCAACCTTTGTAACTAAATTCAGCTTTGGTAAAACATCAGGTCCAGGGAAAAACAACTTTAATAGTCCGTTAACAACAATTTATTAGTTAAAAGTGTGTGTAAGTCTGTGGCAGAGTGTTACACCATGTCTGCCAAATAAAAAGAAAGTAAATTTTCCTTCTTCACACCTAGAGAATTTGGAAACTAGTGGGCTTGTGTGAAGTAGCATTTCACTGAATGTATTTCTAAGACCTTACTTTAGTCATGACTGGGGCTTTCAAGTATTTTATATTTAATTAAGGTAATAATAATATTGTATTATATCTCTCACCCATAATGAAATATTGATAAGAAATTACTTTCTAGATGTTCTCAGGGAATAGGAAGAAGCAGGTGCTTTACCACTGATGGGCCTATGCCTAACTTAATGTTTTACAAATAAACTGATGCTGAATAATAACACATAATAGTTAATAGATAAGATGCTAACAAGTCAAGATGAGGGTGGTGAATTGGTTAAATGCTGTACTCCACTAACTCCCTTGAATGACCAATACATTATATTATATATTTGATAAATGTAGCTGTTGGAACATCTCTAGAAAACTTCCCTTTGGATTTTTTCTTACTTAAAGAGAAATACATGAAGGCTTTGGGGGATTAGGCAAAAAGCTATTTCAGCTGTCTTTTTGTTTTCCTGGCTTAGTACATCACTGTCCATAATTGTGTCAGCAAAACCAAATTATACTTGTGGGGATTAAGGAAAAAGATTATAGGATTTTACAAAAGACTAAGACTATGAGACTTTTCTGTCTCTGGACAACCTTTGATAGGAATAGATGTTTGCTTGCCATTTCCATCAGCCTGACATGAGAAAGAAGAATAAAAGGAGAAAAGAGTGAACTTACAGAAAAGATCTGTTGTTCCAGAGGAAGAGTCTTCTTAATGATACAGAAGATTTTGCAAATAAGCTGTCCTGGAATCCTGAAAGACAAGGATGGCAGGTGGAACAGAATGACAGCACAGTCTATGGAATGGGGTCATGCCTGAAAGATTTCGGTGCATGTCCGGAAAGCTCGACTGGTGATACGGACATTTATTGGTGGTCTCACCAGAAACCTTCCCTTCCTACCAAATTATACAAAGACATGAAATAGATCCAGTAAAATGGACTTCCATCCTGGTGCCACTCTAAAAAAATAAACTTTATTGCCTCCTCCTGGGCAAAGGATTTAGTCTAGATTTGATCAACCCAGTGTATAAAGAAATATTCCCTTCAACCCTGTTCCGGGAATTCTGGATCCAAACTTTTCTCTTTTGTTGTATGGACATAAAAAAAAAAGGCATTCATAGTTTTGGTAGCTCTTGGCAATCATTTCAAGACTGTAGGAAAACAATTACTGAGGAAATGTGAACCATGTATAAAGCTGAGCTGAAAGAAACGTCCTTGGTGATGCCCGAAACCTGCTCTTGTAACTTCTATGACTTAATAAATTTCCTTTGTTGAATAAGTGTATTTGAGGTCAGTTTTCTGCTTTTGCCAAAGATGTATAGTGAGAGACTGGTAATATAATGACTTTAATCAAATTTATCCAAAAAATCCTATTATTTATTTAACATTTATTTATTATATATACCAAATGCTGTGTTAAGTCCAGAAGATGCATGATATCATAAACAAAACAAGTGTAATCTTTGTCCTCCCAGAATTTAGGACCCAGTGAAATATTTACAGAACAAGCAAGATAACATGGTAAGTGCCCTGAGGAGGGAAGCACAGAATACCATGGGAACAATTAGAAGCCAAAACATAGTGGACATTTGTGTTTTTGAAGACTCTCGATTTAGTCTCCCTTACTAAAGCTCCTGGACTTTCTTTTGTAGAATTGCCTTGTTGTTGAGTATTGGTAGTATGCTAAATTCAGATACCTGACTCATAGTACAGAAATGAAAACATTCAAGTTCTTTCTTTTCACAGCCCAGTTAATTCAGGGCATGAGTGTATTAGCTTAGCTCAACTAATCAGCTGCTTTTTTCCAGAACATACATCTTGAGTCAGTATCACAAATACAGTAGAAACATGTGATTCATTTTTCATTCCCAATGAAGCAAAGCAAATGATTCCTGCTACAAGATATTTGCTGTGCTTCCTGCTTGTATAGCCTTCACCACTGTTTCCCTAATGGTCATTCTCGAGAACCCTGTAAATTCTGTTGTGCTTATATTAGCCAAAATTAGTTGCTATCACTTATGATTGAGAAATCCCAACCTGTGTTTTAGTTGTCAGAGAAGCCTCCTGGTGGAAGTGATGACTAGGTTGATATCTTTTTGTTGTATGCTCACAAATGCAGTTTATTAAAGAACTAGTATGCCTAAGATTAGTCCAGAAGGAGATAAGTAGTAAAATGTGAAATTGCAGCTTTGAGAGCTTAAGCAAAAAAAGAAAGGAACAGAGGGCAACAGGACTCTACACAAAGTAAATTAGTGAGGCATATGCAGAGTTCACGAAGACGGAAGGCTACAAGAATAGTGAAATTGTAATGGTGTGGCCTTGAGCTAACAGACTGTGAAAAAATTCAAAGTAATTTAGAAAGCTCCCAAATCCAACCAAGGAGAAACAGTATATTACATAACAGGCAAAGTAAATGTTGCAGAAGGAAAGGAAAGAGCAAAACCTAAGTCATTGACTCTCACAATCCATGGTAAAAAGTTTCCTGCCCTGGCCAGGTAGCTCAGTTGATTAGAGCTTGATTAGAGCTTTGGCCTGAATCCTGTGGTTGAGGGTTTGATCTCTAGTCAGGGCACATACAAAAATCAACCAATAAGTACATAAATAAGTGGAACAATAAATCAATGTTTCTCTCTCTCTGTCTCTACCTCCCTCTCTCTCTCTCTAAATTCAATAATTTTTTTAATTAGAAAATGTTTTTCAGCCCTGGTTGGTGTGGCTCAGTTGGTGGGAGCATCTTCCCATAGAAAGGGTGAGGGTTCAGTTCCCAGTCAGGGTAAATACCCAGGTTGCAGGTTTGATCCCCAGTCTGGGTGCATATGGGAGTCAACCCATTGATCTCTCTCTCTCTGTCTCTCTCTCTCCCCCTTCCCTTTCTCTCTCTCTCTAGAAGCAATGAAAAAAATGTTCTTGGGTGAAGATAAAAAAAAGTTTTTCAATCCATCTGTGAAGGACATGTGATTAATTACAGTACCCTTTTTAGTCAACTAGAAAAAGCAGTACAGCCCATGGCCATATCTTAGCTAAAGTGAATTTATAATATATAGACACAGATTAATATTTACATAAAACTCCTCACAGAAAACCCCTAGCTTCTTTGGTGATCTTCTCAACAAATGTATTCTCCTATGGTATTTGGGCTGAATAGACTTGAAGTTTGGATCCAAAAGACCAGACAGTGATGGTTTGATCCCAAGGTTAAAATAATTATATTTGATTGATTCTTCCAGGCCACCCATCACAGTGACATTTGTAATGCCACTGGTATAATGTATACAATAGTAGCTCCACCTGTTGTCTCTCACCACCTCCTGTCAATTCTTGTCAACCAAGTCAAAACTATCTTGTTTTTATATTATATAAATTGAATCACAGTTGTTCAGCTGAGGAGTTAAAATTTTTCTGCCTCTAAATTCTAAAAGCAATTTATATTAAGAATTCTTATAAATGAGTCATGGGAAATGTCTTCAAATATAATCTTATTAAAAATAAGTTATGGGTAAAATCTTCTTTGTTTGGAGCTTTTTCTCATATTTGAGGGAGAAGGTTTGTTTGTTTGTTAGTTTGGTAGTGTTTATAAATGTAAACTCCTTTTATATCTCCTAGTTTCTCTCATTCAAATCCCTACCCATTTACTGGGATGTAATTTGTGCAAGGCATTTTGCCAGGTGCTAAATGATGATGCTTCCCTAATGTGAATCATTGACTAGGTGAGAACTAACTGCATCAAAATAATTTTGGAAGCCTTTAGATACACAGACTCCCAGTACCCACGCAGACAGACCATTCTGATTCAGCAGGTCCAGGATAAGTGGGGAGCATCTGTATTTTTTAAATTTCCCAAAGTGATTTTACTAGAGTCATTTTTAACAAAGTAAGCCAAAAATTCTCCTTGAAGAAGCTCACAAAAAGTACACCACATATTCTCAAAATCAAATTATGGAAAAACTGTGATAAATGTTATAAGAGAATTACAAATGAACCTCCAAGCTTGTGATACTTTATATTATGGATTTTTATTGATTTCCTAAAACAGAGCTCTATGATAGGAGTTCTTAATCTGTGGTCAATGAAATTCCAAAAGGTCCATGAATAGAAGGAAGTTTATGGACTAAAGTGGGGAAAATAATTATATTTTTGATATTATTAAATTCTAACTGAAATGTGTAGTTTCCTGCAATTATTAGCATAAACAAAAATCCACAGTAGTATTAACAATGTCTGAAATCACAATAGAGTTCCTAAGCTATTATTTACTCTTATCACTACTGTAAAGTTACAATAATAATTATTATAGAATGTACTACTAAAATCATAAACATTACTACACATATTATTTTGGTGTTTTACTAACTACATGCCAATATAGACTTTTTCCTTTGCAATTATTTTGAGGTGTCAAAAAATGGTTAAGCCCTGGGTTGCAGACAAGGTCCCCAGTTGAGGGGCATGTGAGAAGCAATCAACTGATGTTTTGCACATCGATGTTTCTCTTCTCCCTCCCCCTCTCTCTAAAAATAAATAAACAAAATCTTTAAGAAACAGTTGGGGACCTCTAACCTCTGTGATAGAAAACCATGGAATATTAAGGATAGAAAAGATGTTATAAATTATTTAATCCATCTTCATTTTATAATTAAAAACTGCAGTTGACTTACTAATGTTCTCTCCCCTGATGAGAAGTAATAGTGCAATTTTTACAACAGACCTCAAATCAATGGTAACATCTGACTCTTTAAACAAATACTATCCCTATCAGTGATTCTTCTATTTAGAATGGGCATGTACCCATTTCAGTAAAAGGAACTGCTAAAGTTTTCTGAGAAAATTCTGTTATTTATTAAGTAAGAGAAATGGGTACATTTCTCTCTTTTTAATCTAATTAAGTATGAAGAAAAGTCCCCATATTTTTCTTGGCAACAATCTTTCAACTCTGATGGGAGCCATCCTAAAGACAAACCCACATACATGAGGGATAAGGCCGATAGACAAGAGAAAAAAGGAATCTGATCCCTGAACAAACAGACTGGTGCTGACCTGATTCCACTTTTGAATTCCCAGTTATGATCAAATAGATTCTATATTGTTTTTTATTAATTATAAGGTGGTTTGAGATTGCTAACAAAATTGATCTTGCATAATTCCCCTTGCATTTCTACACTTGACATTAACTGCACAAACCATGTGTCAGATACTTCCTTAAACAATTTATTTATATTGAAGCCTATTTTTTACAATAGAAATCCTATTATTATTCCATTTCTACAGATGAGAAAATCAAGGTGCTGTGCAGTTAAGTTCCTTGCCCAGAATGGTCCAGTTAGTAATGAATGTAATTGAGATCTGAAACTGCCTGAAAACATGGGATCCACACTGGATATGTAGCTCCCTGCTGCCCACCCAACACTACTCAATGGGAGAATAAGATAGTACTGTAATTGTTAGAAATGGCAACTATGATATAAGTTTTGTATTTCTCAAGGAACTTATTGTTATGTTCTGTAGAACCATGTGGAAGAGTTAACATGCCTCTATTTTACTTACGTATTTAAATAGCCTGAGATGAGACAATAGTTGAAAGTAATAAAATAAAATAAAATCTTGCATCTACTTAAAATATGATAACTGTTTTTTTAATATAGTTACAACATTTTTATTCCCACAAGAATTGCTGTTTTGTGACTCACGAACACCTGGGTGTAAAATAATTAGAAAAATTTATTCTGGGAATTGAGGGGCTTCATTGACTTAAGGTTCAATTTTGGTGTAAATTAGTAGCAAGGGAGAAAAAAATGACTCAATGCCAAGCAATGACCACCAAATGTTGGTGTGGTGGGTCCATGAGGCAGCCAACACAAGTGAATATATGAAGGGGTCTGGAAACCAAGCTGTGGGGAAACAGAAAATCAACTTCTGAAACAAGGACAAGTCATCAGAGCTCAGTTCCGGACAATTTTAGCAACAATTGGTAATTAATGTGGCTTGATTTAATTGGCTGTACAGGCCAACTAAAGTCAGTAGATAAGACTCAGTGGTGCAATAGTAATATTTAATCATTTTAAACTACTGTTTCCAACCTTATTAAGAGTTGCAAAGAGTATTGGTTAAAATAATATATTCCTAGATTCTACATGTAATGGGTATCAGATAGGAGCAAATATTTGCATTTTAAACAAATTCCATAATGATAGGTATTGAACTCTGGCAAAATTAAGACTATTGATATTAGACTAAGCAAACCAAATAAATGAGACAATGGTCATAACTATGAAAGGAGGAGATGCAATATAAATCAGTTTCATGGAGATTTTTGCATCAGTCCTTTTAGTTTAGAAACATATACAACCTTCATTCACGAGATATTTATTAACCATATAATACATGGTAGCCATTATGCTATGTATAGAAATTTGTGATGAACAAATTATGACTTCTCTCGCCAGCAGTGTTTAGTTGTTAGGAGAAATACACAAGTCAATAGTCAATTATAATACACTTTGATAAATCCAATGCTAGAGTTAAGTATACAGTTTTACAGTAGTAAATAGAAGCTTACGACTTAAATTTAGGAAGCCATACTTTTATTGAGAATTGAAATGTAAATGTGGAATAAACTGAGCATGTGCAAAGACTGAAAAAGCTCTTCCATTGTAGGCAGAAGTATGTAGGAGAGGGATATAGAAAACTGATAATGAAGGGTCTTCAGAAGATATGTAGAGTCACTGTAGAGATTCAGGGAAGGCAGTGACATAATCATACCTGGATTTTAGAAAGAACAGTAACTGCAGATTAGAGAATAAATTAGAGTAGAAGCAATTTATAGTCAAAGAGATGAAGAGGGTAGGGCAAATAACTCATTCTTTGATGATAGTCACCTATTGTATTAATTTTCTTTTGCTACATGATAATATCACAAACTTAGTGGCTTAAACAACACATATCTGTTTCTGTGGATTGGGAATTTAACCATGGCTTTCCTGGTTAAGATCTTATATGGTTGGAGAGTGTTAGTAATGACTATGTTCTCATTCGGAGACTGGGAAAGGATTTATTTTCCTACTTTCATGGGCTTGACAACCTTCACTTCCTCGTGGTTGTAGAACTAAGAGCATCAGCTTTGACTGACACTTGGCCAGAGACCAGCCACCCTTAGTTTCCAGAAGCTACCAGCAGTTTCTTGCCCTGTGGAGTACCCCAACATGGCTTGGGTGGTAGAAGAATCTTAAGATCTGTCCACCACACCTGAATTAAGAAACAGTCATTAAAGACGGAAAGAAATAGGCAAGGTCCAGCTATATTAGATCATGTTGAAAAGATTGCATTGTTTACATAACTACCATTACAATTTGTTAAACATAAAAACAATAACATTTGAACCTATCTTTTTGGAGGGGTCATTTGATCTTAGATGCAGTATAAAATAACTGTCTTCACTAACATGCATTTATTATGAATTTGGTGTTTGTTCCAAGTAGAGAAATAGACTTGAAGGGAAAATTACCCTCTATGGACAGTGAGTTTGAAAATATCCTTTAATTACCAAGAAAAATGCCCAAAGAGTGACATTCTTTCCCAGCAACATGAACAGCAGGCATTAGTCACAGTTTTGGCACATGAACAGATGTGTCCTGGAACTTTACTTGCAAGTGGTTAAAATGAAGTACGTCATTTCAACATGTCACAGTTATTTGACATTTCAGGAAAGAGATTAATTCTATTTCACCAAACCTCAGGAAATTTTTCTAAATGATTTCTACCTTGTAACCTTGCTGTATGTGTCTTTAAATTTGTTTTTCCTATACAGTCCCAAGTGTGTTATTATTCAGAGAGATCAAAAGCCTGTTTAAATCATCCACAGAAATCCCATTAGCTGCAGCAGTATCCTGGGCAGTTAATAGGACTCAATTAGCTATCTTGTGTTTATCTTCAGTGCTGAAAGTTCAAATTCTTGAGTGTTGATCTAACAATACAGTACAGTGTTCCTCAACAGTCAAACCAATCAAGTATTAATTTTATATGATTTCCCATATTATCATTAGTGTATAGGAATGCAAAGTTGTTTCATTAGTATTGGCACTGCTAGATGATGTCAATATGAATTTTAAATGCCTTCTTGATCACCAAGGTGTTTCATCAGACATGCAACCTGAATTTGCTCACAGTGAATACCACCCCAGCAGGTAAGTTCAAAGTGGAGGCATCATGTTGTCCACTGATGTGTCAATGTGTCGATGCTTTGCAGAGCAGCTGTGGAATAGCCTCGTGCTCAGTTCCCTTAACAGAGTTTTGTTTTGTCCAGTTTGCTGATCCTTCAGGCAAGATGCATGGGTAAGGAAAGCAAATCATGCTTTTAGTCTACCAGGTAAATTAGATCCTAGGAAATAGTACATCTATCTAATAAAACCTTAAAATGCTTTATATTATTAATACTATTAGTGATAAATGTAATAATAATATTATTGTACAATACCAGCTAATAATAATGATAGCCAATATTTTGGTGTTATATATGGGCAAGTCAGAATGTTAAAGTATTTAATTACCCTAAGCCTATTTTTATCCACATTTTAGAAAGAAAACTGAACTTTGGACCTATTCATGTATTTTAAGCAAGGTATCTATTCTCACTTGTAAGTGACTGAGACAAGATTCACACTCAGTTTTATTTTCCTTAAGTGTTTAAAGATATACAGTATGACTAATTTCATTCCAACGGTATGAAAAAAATTTAAAAGAACAGCAATATCAATACACTTACAAGTTAAAATAAAAAAGAAAAATTTTCATAGAAAACTATATTTAAAGATCAGTTCTTATCATCCATATCTCAAAGTATATTATGCTATTATAAAAATATGGCATTGATTTTTCTAGAAATTATTGTTAACAGAAAAGTGCAATTACCCACTTCTTACTGCTAAGGAATGGATCTGGTATTCTGTCACTTTAATTTGTTTATTTTCCTAAGGCGTATTATTTCCTTTCAATGCTTGAGATGAAATATTTCACAGGGGTTTTTTTAAAGTTTGGTTTATTGATTTAATTACACATCCCTCCTCTTTATTTTCACCCCTAGAATAGCACACAAGGGTCTCTTTATTATTATTTGTAGCAAATAATAGTTGCCAGTGAAACCATTATCTCCTAATCTCAAAGTGTAAGGCAAGTCAGCTCATGAATTTTTTCTTTTTTTCTCAGCTTGAATTCTGGACACATAATCATGCCATTACAAATGCTGCCTGTAGGAAATGAGGAAGTAGAGCCATTTGCATGCTCCTCCAACTGACATACCAGATGACAGCCAACTGCATAGCATTTAGCCAGTAAAATAAACAGAAACCACATTGAAGCTTTCACGCATGGGAGAGAATTGCAAGCATATGCTCACCATGCCTTTCTTAATAAAAAATACTCAGCTTCTTCTAGGTATTTTATGTATCACGTCCCACCCAGAGCATAGCAGAGGGTTTGAGCAACAGGATAAATAGTATGGAGAAACTACACGAGGTTTGGGAGATGGGGACAAATTCTTTGCAATAACTTCTCAGATTGAAAGTAAAGTCAATGCCTACCACATTATCCACAGCTCCCTCCTCAAAAGCTTTCTTCTTCTCTCCCCTTTCTCTCCTTCACTCCTGGATCATCAAATGGTCCACAGTGCATTTGAGAAATACTGTACACTTCTTAGGACCCATCATTCCTTCAATACAAGCAATGAAATTAGAACAGAGATTTGTGGTGAAAATAATTACACCATTTATTAAGTTACTGTTTCTCACTATGAAAATCACATTTCTTGTACACAATCATCTTCCTTTTAAGCGTTTGACAATGATGGCAGCTAGAAGGAGATTGCTAGGTTAGAGGAAGAGGCAAGGGTTTGCTTTTTTCTGCCCTCTGGTGGCTTCTGTTGAACTTCCCAACTACCGTGGTTTCTCTAAGCATCATACCAGCAAGCCTTCTTCACCCTGGAGTTTCTTTCCCCAGGGAGAGAATGGGAGGCCAGGAAGCTAGAGACCAAAAGGGAGGCATGCTCCTTTCCATGCCTTCCTGTGTGTTTTCTCTGAGATTCCTGTCTGCCTTAGTCTTCTGGGAGCATCAACCCCAGAACACATCTTCACCCTGGCAGGGGACGATCCTTCCCACAGCAGCAGTTGAATCCAGTTTTCAGTTTTCCCAGCATTGTAGAACCAGCTTCCCTGACACCAGCACTTTCTTACTGGCACCCCCACTAAGTGTTGGTGACAGCCCCATAGGACCCCTCTTCTGAGCTCAGAGATGGCAGCACTACTGAGCAGCAGCCCCCATTCTGAGAGGTGTGGCATGCTAATCCTGTCTAGCCAAAGGCCAGGAGAGACATGACTGAGTGACAAATTTTCAGACTTCCTCTGTAGAAAATGTAAAGAACGCAAGTTTGTGTTCAGGGTTCTAATAGAGCAAATAGAAGTAACAGGTCATGGCTTTAAAGCAGGAGGATTATTTCTCACATGCTTACTTGTGCATTAGTGGATTGTATTTTTTGAGCTTGTTAATATCACCACTTTCACTAACTTCAACTTCTTTGTTTTTCCTAAGAGCTTATATGTTTTCAAAGGTCAAGACTGTAAACCTATACAGATTAGGAAATCTGTTTTGTATGTTCAGTACACTGACAGTGCTCAATATGTCTGAAATGACAACAAAGGAGGCAGTCATATGGCCTCTGCTGTAGTTGCTGATTCCTGTGCTGTGAACAGCAAGTTTCCAGAAAGGCTCTACCTGCACAGTCTGTAGAGATAGGCTTGTCCCTCAAAATAGAATGGTAACTTTGTAACAACCTTAATTCTAAGTCCCAGCAGGGAGAAAATATAAGTAGCAGCACAAAATGGCAAATTGCAGTTTCTACAGAGCAAAGGGGGAAAAGAGTCAAACAAAATTAAAAAAGAAAACAAACAAACAAAACCTCAAGAAACTCAGGAGAGTACAGTATGATTGCTCCAGTAATGCTTTCTTGAAACAGCAGTCTCTGGGGTCTGCTTATTGGCAACACTGAAACTAAAGAGAAACTGAAGGGGTGAATAATACAAGGAAAGCGCAGAAGTACTAGCCTTATAAGGCTGTTTATTCTGCAGCAGTTTCATCCAGAGCAAGCTGGCCGCTTTTATAATGCCTCAAATTAAACAGCAGGTACCTACAGCCTCCAAGTAAGCAATATTAAGCATTAGCCAACGTTCAAACTTGAAACATTGTAGAGGCAGGGCTGAAAGATTTCTCAGGGTGGTTTCTCTCCTCCCCTTTTATCCCCGTTTTTATCTTCACATTCTACATAGTGATAGGAATAAAATTCCAGTTCCATGTCCTTCTCTTGTTGTAGATTTCATTGTCTTCCTTCCTGTACAAAGAAGGGCACTTTCTATTTAAGTCATGGCCTAAGTTTTGGTTCAAACCACCCATGTAAGTATCTTGGAAATGTTTATACTCAAAACACTTTGCTTATTGTCCTCTTACTTATTCTTTAAAAATAATAAATCTTAAAAGATATTAGCATTAGTTCTGGAGAATTTTCCAGAAGAAAATGTCCTGGACTCAATCACAGTCAAAATCTCAGTATTAGAAGGGAGCCAAAGGTCATCTATACCAAAACTCAGCAAACTTCCTGTAAATGGCCAAATACTGAGAATTTTAGGCTTCATGGGCCACACAGCCTCTTTCATACTGCTCAACTCTACCTTTGTAGCATGAAAGCAGTATCTGCAATACATAAATGTATGAGTGTGGCTGTACTCCAATAAAGTTTTATTTACAAATACAGGCAGTGGGCCACATTTGTCCCACAGGTCAAAGTTTATGACTCTTGGCTTGATTTAGACCATTGAACCATAACATGGGAAAGAATAACAGAAAGAAGAAACTCCTTTAAACTAGGGTGGGGAAAGAGGTTCTGAATATCTGACCTCTATTTGATTGTTTACCTTTTTTTAGGTATTAGATTTCAATAGTTAAGAGTATAAATCCAAGTATACAGCTTGATAAGTTTTAAAATATGAATATACCCCCAGAGACACCATCCAGATCATTATATAGAACATCAACATCCCTAGAAATCTCTCTTATCTCCCTTCCAAATCAATTACCCACAGAATAACTGCTATTTTTAGTTTATCAGTATATATAAATGCTTCCTATTCTTAAATGTTATATAAATGAGTTGGCTGTCTATAATGTGTTGTGTGATGTTTCTGTTTCTCTACATTATGATCGAGGGATTACTTATCATTTTATAAAATTCTTGCTCTAAAATGGAAATTTCAAACATGTTTATTACAGCATTATTTATGTCAATAATGAATACTTATGACAACACAATAGTTAGAGAAGCATGGTACACTTTGAGGGAAGGCCACTCTGCCAGCTACTTCCCTCTCTCCAATTTGAGCTAGGTCACAGGTGACCCTCATTTAAAATTCCTAGGCTTTGTAGTGCTAAGGTTTGTAGTCATTCACACAGCTATTCACTTTCTCAGAACATTATCCTTGAGGAGAATGTCAAGACTCTGAGAGGCAGTTGGGTTTATTAATTAAGAACATAAACTTTGGATTTAGACAGCTCAGATTCAACTTCTACCTCTTTTACATACTTGCTATTTGAACTTTGGTAAGATACTTAAACAATCTGTGCCTCTTTTTAATAACAGTACCTACCTTATTGGGTTGATGTAAGGATTAAATTAATTAATGCATGTAAAGCACTTGGAATAAAGCCTGACACATAGTAAGCTACACTACATAGTGATAGCAATTAACTGTGAAATGCAAAGCCTTCTAGCTCATCTCTTTTGTGTAATAATCAAGGTTTTATTATTCTAGTACCTGTAGTAATAAAAAATTGCCTATAAATGTTTAGTCAAAGGTTCCAAACTGGACTGATACAGACATAAAGAGAATAAAACACAAAATAGAATTTATCATATGATCTATAACTTTAAAATGATATACATACATGTAGGAAACATGATGGAAGGAATAAGTCAAGATCCTAGTAGTCATCTCCAAGCTGTGAGATTATGAAAATCTTTAATTATCTCCTTTATATAGCTTTTTATAATTTCCAATAAAATAAGCAAATGTAACTTTTAATTTTATCAATAAAACTGTCCCCATATATAGCTTACTTAAAATAATGTATAAAACCTGTGTTTCAGTGCTAGAACTTCATACAGCAGACACATAGTATTAGGCAAGTCAACTGGCATATCTAAATTTAGGTTTGCTGGTATTTAAAAGAGGAGTAATACCCTTACTTCAGTTGGCTGTAGATATTAAAGGAGAAATCACATGAGGAAACCATTTTATAATGTAATGTACTATACAAATGTAAGAAATTTCATTGATTTATTAGATTTTTAAAAAGCATATAAGGTAATATTTCTAGAAACTCAAGGTGTTCATTTATACTCAGTATATTAGGGGAAAAGTGAACAAAACTTCCAGCTAGGGAAGTGATTTAGAAGCTTATTAAACCATTGTACCTTCACTTCCTTTATAAATAATCACAGGAGACCATTGGCTGGCTTGTTCCTGCTCATATGAGAGAAAACCCATATGAGTACACCATGTTTGCTAAAAAGATTCCAGTACTACAAAAATTGATTGAAAGTCTGCCATGAGCCAAGCATTATGCTAGTTATTAGGGGTATAAAAATGAGTAAGACAGATCATTATTCTAAAAAATTTCACAATGCAGAAAATTTGGAGACAATTCCATGCATTTTTATTCTACCTTAATCTAGGATGGTATATCTTTTTTTAAAGATTTTTTTTATTTACTTTCAGAGGGGAGAAAGAGAGGGAGAGAAACAATGTATGGTTGCCTCTCATGCACCCCCTACTGGGGACCCACAACCCAGGCATGTGCCCTGACTAGGAATTGAACCAGCAACCCTTTGGTTCACAGGCTGGCACTCAATCCACTGAGTCACATCAGCCAGGTCTAGGATGATATATCTTTTTAATCTTTGTGGAATATGCTTTAGTTGTTATAGTTCCTATTGCTTTTCACAAATTAAAGATTGACTTTGATGCTGTTCATTCATACACACACCCCTATTGATTTTGATTGTTAAACTTGGCAGACAGATCAAGAAGCAGGGTCAGTTCCTTTCATTACTGAGCACTTTTGAGCTCACATGAATACCAGTTTGTTTAATAAGATGGTGAGTCTGGGAAGTAATTCATAAGATTGAATTGAATAAAATGAATTTCTCAATTTCTTCTACTCTAATTTTATGAATTCTTCAAAGAATTCTCCTTTCTTTGGTCTTCAACTTATTTCCCCCAAAGCCAATTGTTGATATTGCCACAGTGAAATTTAAGACTAGGTATTGAAGGAGAGATTAAAAATCAACTTTTCTGTGCCTGTTTTACTAGTCATCGCATCACCTTTTGTCACAAACACACAATAAACAGAAGATGGATCTCAAAAAAGTTTAGTCAAAGTGTGGCCCAAGAACTGCACTTCACTGACTGGGGAGGTAGTGTAACAAGGCGCAGCCAAGAAGGGGCTCCCAGATAGGGCTTTGGAATGGGGTCCAACTCAAGGTGCCCAAGAAATATTATAAAAATATATATAGGATGTTCTCACCCCCACAAGTCTGAGCTGGGGGAATGGTACCCATGGAACAGGGCCATTCAGAGCTGTTTTATATAGCAACAGTTTTGCAGCTAACCTCTGGCATGGCCATTTAACATATCTATAACCTTTAACTGGTTTCATAGATATGTTAAATAGCTGTGGCCATGCTTTGAGCCAGGGGGATGGAAGTGAATTCCATCCAAGATGTAAGTGGGAGACAGCTCCCCTTGGTTACAGCGCCTGCGTGAGAGCTTGGAGATGAATGGCCCCATGCCATGGGGCCATTCCTGCCCAGACTCACTAGGGCAGCCCAGAAAAGCTGGAAGAATACAGGAATGCTGGCAGGTGTAACTGATTGTAGGAGGAGTCAAAAATGGGGCTGCAGAGGAAGACTGGCAAGGGGATTTAAATCCCAGACATGGCAGCCATGTGAAGAGAGGACTACGCAGCTGTGGCAATAGAAAAGGAGAACAATGCGACTTTGGCAGAGTGGGGACCCGGCAGTTTTGGCAAGAGTGAGGACCATGTGGCTTTGGGGTGTTCCCTTTTGCCACGTGGCTTAGGAAGCAGGAGAGACTTTGCCTGGAAGAAAAGGGGTGAAAGGACTCTTGCTGGTGGGCCATGAGAAGGTGCCACATGGTTTTGGATTTACTGGAAATCCTGGTGGTGACACAGCTGATGGTGCCAGGAGCCCAAATCATGAACTTCTACTTTTTTTCCTAAGATATGGTACCCCAGATTAGAGCAGAGGGAGAAGGAAGGACTGTGTGTGTCTGTGGGTATCCTAAAGAACTTTGATATTTTAACAAAGACATTAAGTCACTACTCTAAGTCTGTATAGCCTTAAATAAATAATTCCTTTCCTTTTCACAAATCTCTGGCATTGAGAGATGTCTTTCCTCTGGTGGTGGCTGGCATAGTGAACCTAGTGGGGAGTCCTTTAGGTAATAGTATATTGTAAATCCCCCTTGGTTCTGTCCTGTAACAGTAGCTTGAGTTAGAAAGAAAAAAAAAAACTTGTAGGTACAGAAACACAAGACTTAGGTCTTAGTCCAGTGCTCCCACCTTGACTCCTCACTAGCTGTGTAAACTCATTAGTCTCAATTTTCTTCAAGATTCAATTTTCTCAGCAAAGAAGACAGCTTAATAAACACAGGAATGCTATAAAACACAGAGGATCTTATACTCTTCATTTCAGACTTATCCAAAGCAGTCTTTGGTAATGAACATGAAATACATTGATCTACCTGTTTCTCTTACAATGCAGTTATAACATTGTGAGGGAATTAAAAGAGTAAACTGGGATCCTCTCATCTCCCTCATTGGGGATACCACTGAGGAAAAGAAAAGAAGCAGGCAAACCAGTAAATTTAAATTCCCTGTCAGTTGGATATCTGGGTAATATTGAATATACACTACAAAGAAAAGACTTTATCTCTAAAATGCCTTTACATTTCATAGATGTCCCTGATATCCCTGGCTAAGAGTTAACTGCAGTGAATAAGACTTAGGATTTAGGAGGCATAGGTCCTTGAAGGATATCACATGAACTACGCAATCCTACAGGCTATAAAATGAAAATGTTTCATAATCATGCTACTCCCTACAGTATGACAAGCCTAGCAAACCACACTTAGGGACTTCATCTGATCTCACCCAGGGGGGCATATCTGGGATGGGAAAGAAAAACCCTGTGAACTTTGCTTGATGTCCCAGACCCCTCTCTGCTTCATCTAAGCTTTTTGATAGCCTTCACCCTCATTGTTGTGTAGCCAACATTGATACCATGTAAGATCTCTGATTCCTGTGAATCCAACTTGGCAATTCAGAAATAGTTCAGAACTATATGAATAGCAATCACAACAATCCTGCTAATGAGTTTCTACTCTAGTAAGTTGATTCTCTGTATCTGCTTGTCTGTCTTTCCAATTTGGAGGGATGCAGTTTGCTTTGTATCTTCACATCTCTAAAAATTCAAGGACAGTTGTTCAACTTTATTTGTTGTTAGGATGAAGTGGCAGTTTCTAAGCTCTTTACATGCCAGACTAGGAATCTGAAGCCAGTTTACATTAATTCTAACAATGATGGAACAGGGAAGCAGAAAGTTAATGTTAGTGGGATAGGTAACAATAAGAAGATACTTCATACCAGATTCACATTCTTGGTTATAATAGTCCATATTTTCCAGCAGAAAATAAGTAAATTACAAGATATTTCCTATAATATTTTATGTAATTTACTTGTCTTCTCAAATATTTTACCTCTATAAATTCTAATTGCAAGGGATTTTAAATATTGCTGTTTTAATTTAAATATTTAAATGCATTCAAAAGTATTGAAAATATATTTCCAAAGTGAACAGAGGTCCAGAAACATATTACATTGGAAAAATGGTACTTAAATTATTTTAGAAAATTCTAGAGGACTTCCAGCCAAGATGGAGGCATAGGTAGACACACTGTGCCTCCTCACACAACCAAGATAGGGACAACAACAATATAGAAACAAAATAACAACCAGAACTGACAGAAAATTGAAGTGTATGGAAGTCAGACACCCAAGGATTTAAAAATAGACACTTTCATCCACATCAGTAGTAGGGGCAGAGTCGGGCCAGGTGAGGGATGCGGAGCACAGAGCTGAGCAACTGGGGTGGTGCGCAAGTCCGCAGCAGGCAGACCCTGGGTGCACATGCAGGCGGTGGCTGGTGGGCCCCAGCCAGGGAGTGGCGACCCGCAGACCCAGCGAGGCGGCCATTGTGAAGCCAGGCACTGTGCGCAACTCAGGGTCCCAGCGCCAGGAAATAGAGCTTTGGGGCACTGACTGAAAAGGAAGGTCCCGTGGGGTACACAGCCCCACCCACACGGGAATTGGCACCAGAGGGGCCCAGCTAGCTTGCGGAAAGCGGAGGAAGGGTCTGAGGTCCTACAGAGAGCAGAGCAAGCACCATGGTTCCTTCTCGGACTCTGCCTCTACATATAGCGTCACAACCCAGAGACTGGGGTGCCCCACCCTGGTGAACTCCAAAGGCCCCGCCCCTCACTACAGGAGCTCAACAAGACCAAAAAAAAGAAAACCAGCAAAAAGATGGCTCAAACAGAAGAATTGAAAGCCCCAGAACCCATCCTTTTAAGTGACCAAGAGATAGCCAACCTATCAGATGCACAGTTCAAAGCACTGGCTATCAAGATACTCACAGAAT
>CM052539.1:73176927-73197304 GCA_028533065.1 Trachops cirrhosus
TGGACATGAACTAAATGGGGGGAAGGTGGGTGGGAGAGGGTGTTCAGGGTGGAGGGGAATGAAGGGGGGATAATAGAACAACTGTAACAGCATAATCAATAAAATATATTTAAAAATTATTTTAGAAAATTCTACATATCATAACTGCCCCTTGTAGCTAATTTGTACCACTGAAAGCACCTTATATTGTATTGACTAGTTGGAAAATAGGAGGAGGACTATCACTCAGTTCAATTCTTCACTGAAAAACAACAACAATAAAAACATCATATTAGCTAGAGAAATATTTGAGAAAGAGATCTAGCAATGAAGGCAACACAAAGGAACTAGAACGAAATAGGAGTCACAAGAAGAGATTTAATGTAAATGTCACATAGAAACATGAAAAAAATAATGAAGAGGAAGAATGAAGTGGCAGCTTGGTAATTTTGGCAACAGCAACAATACTTTATGAAACCCATTCACTATTTGTTTGCAAATGACTAATGTTTATGTGTATCATTTGACTTCTCTAATCCTTTTATCATATATGCAAAGTGAAAATAGTATTACATATTCTGATTTTGTGAGTTATGAGCTTTTACAGTGAGAAAATGCAAATTCCTCTTATACAACATTTATTGAACAGCACTTCATTTGTCTTCACATTTATCTCACTGAACCTGAGCTTCTTGGTGGTAGGTTCTATGTGTCTTCTTCAGTTTTCTAACCTTACCCTCTAGCATAGTGCCTGCCATATAGTGAGTTTAATACGTACTCATTGGAAACAATAAGAAGAGAGAGAGAGAAGGAAGGAGAGGATAAGGAAAGTAAAAAAGGAAGAAGGGAGGGAGGGAATGAGGGAGGAAGGAAAAGAGAGAAGGAAGGCAAAATTAAGAAAGGATGGAAGAAAAGACAGAAAGGTGGCTTTAGCGATCCAAGAAAAAGTAGAACAAAATTTATCAACACTTTAAGTTCTAGCCAAAACCCTTTGTCTAGAAGAGATAAAAGACTGTGGCTAACTAAAAGGAGCAAAGTTTGACTCACAGATGAATGAAGTAGCAGTAAAAGGGGAACTTCAAGTGATGGCCAATAATGAGTTGTATTTATGGTACTTTGTAAGCATGTGTGCCTAATTGACCTTAATATCAATAGTTTTTTTAGTTCATTTACGCCATTGTCCTTCAGGGTGTCAGGGAAATAAATTATAATGCATGCAGGGTAAACAGAGGCAGTCTGGCTTCCTCACCCAGGTGTCTGGGCAACTAAGGGAAGCAGTTTTCTATAAACTTGAGAATGGGCCTGATAAGTAATGTTCTCACAGCCTTGAGGCTGGGTCCGATAAATGGTTCCCATAACACTAAGTGGACCCACCTGCACAGAATCATGCTATGTTATACAATGTCTTGACTTTCTGCCAGCTTTATTTGTCTCTCATGTTTAAGGGGGAAGGGGCTTTCCACTGGACACATGCAGCTTGCAACATGTGTGGCTTACCCGCACACCTTTGAATAAAGGCATGCCAAGTATCCCCACAGCTTCACACATTTTCTTCCATCTGCCCAACTCGAGTGAACCTGTCAGGCCATGACAGGCTGCAAGACAATGCATTCGTCCAGTATCACTATAAAAAGATATAAACATATATATCATTCTCTATTCCACAAAGAAAATGAGGCAGCAATTTTGACACATAATAATGTTATTCTATGAGCATCATATTTTTAAATACCATTGCCAAGAAACATATCCTCATTGAATATAGTTCTATATCTATAAACGGCAGTTTAAGAGAGGATAAAGTAGTACCTGAAACAGATATTCTGTTTCCTTCTCTCTCTCTCAGTCTGTCTCTCTCATACACACAACCTTTTTACTTATTTAAATTTCTTCAATAGCTAATTGCTCTCCCTCCAAATTCAAATCTAGCATGTTAGCTCCTGACAGTTCACTTATCCATACCACTAGTATTAAAATAAATAAATGGGTTTTTTTCCTTACCCTTTTTGGCAGATTCTAAAGTTTTGCTAGTTTTACTTCAGCCCTGCATTTTCTTCCTCTATGCACTATTTATTTCTTATTTTATTTCCTCCATCCTTCTCTACTCCCTGAAGAAAAGAAGATTACCATCCCAGACTCAAGCACTCCTGACTTTACAGGGCCCAAATGCTACAGCTGATGTAAGCAGGGCCTCAAGCAGTAATGTCACCTTTCTTAGGAGATACATATACCAAAGCCCCAGCCTGGCCCTTGGGAGGAATATTGGATTTGAACTGGGGCAACCTGGGCTTCTCTCTTCTCTATCCTAATGCAATTCATCACTTCCAGCGTGACTTCAGCAAAGGTATCCAAAGGAAAATATGCCCCAGAATGTCCCCTGCTCCATCTGTTTTTATGCTTTTATTTCCAAATACTATGGAAGCCACCAAGCCACATAATATCTTCTCTGGATCTTCATAAACTAAAATAAATTATTTTTTCTTTATATAAAGTACCTTCAGTGAAAAGGTTGTGCTTTGTTTATTTTCATTTCTGAAGTCTCCTGTTGCTAGCATCAGTGAGTCGGAGATAATGTGCTCAAACAAAACATCTTAGTGTGAATACTTCCTCCATTCATTTTGTATTTCTGTGATACTGCTGACCTCTAGCGTTCCAAACACCAATACTTTCTTTAACTTCATTTGTATCCATTATTTTCAAAGTTCATGGGTTTGTCTCTTCTATTAGTGGAATCTGATTAAAAATTCTATGTTCAATAATAAACAATTACCTTTAAATATAAGAACTGAAACTGAGAATTAAGGTTTAGGAACTTTTTAAAATATTAAGTTTTAGATGTTAACAGTTTTGTTAATTTTTTAATTTTTATTGAATTTCTTGGGTTGAATTTAGTTAATAAAATTATGTAGGTTTCAGGTATACAATTCTATAATACATCATCTGTATATTGTATTGTGCATTCAGTACCCCAAGTCAAGTCTCCTTCCATAACCATTTATCCCGGCTTTACGTTCTGAGGAAACTAATGAATAAAATAAACTACCGAACAAAATAGAAATAGACTCATAAATACAGAGAACAGACTGACAGCTGTCAGAGGGGAAAGGGGTGGTGGAGCTGGGTGATGAAAGGGAAGGGATTAAGAAAAGAAAAAAACCTCATAGACGCAGACAACATTATGGTGATTATCACAGGGAAAGCAGGGTGGGGAGGTAAAAGTGGATAAAGGGAGGATAAATGGTAATAGAAATATAAAAATTTTTCATTATTATCATAGGCATTCCCTTTGAGGTATCTCAAACTGAACATAGTCCAATATCAAATTCCACAGTCTTCTTATAGTATTCAGCCTTCCATTTGTTCATACCAAAAACCTTGGAGTTAACATTGACTTCTTTACTTCTTTTACCCTACAAATCTATGGGAAATACTGTGGGTTCTACTATTGAACACATCAGAATCCAGCCACTATTCACACCCTTGCCACCATTACTGTGTCCCCAGTCACATGTTTTCTTGCTGGGATTATGGTGATAACCTTCTAACCAGTCTCCCTAAGGTTATGGAGTCTATTAGCTTTAGCAGCCACCATGGTGGGGTGAGAGCCCTTCCAGGGCTCTCAAAGAAAGGACTGAAGTCTGGAGAAGCCAACAAATCTCTGGCCGACCTGCCTCCACACCCCACAATCCTAACCTCATCTTTCACAGCACTTGTCTCTTTGTGTGTATCTCTCTCTGATCCAGCCACACTACACTCTTGGTTATTTCTTTTTTTAGCTTAATAATATGTTTTATTGAACCCAATATACCCAAAATATCTTTTACTTGAGCATGTAATCAATATGAAAATACTAATGAGGTTTCTTAAATGGTTTTTAGTTTTCAATTACTCTTGATATACAATATAAGTCTCATGTATAAAACATAGTGACTAGACATTTGTATAACTTACGAAGTAATCACCCCAGTAAGTCTAGAACCCATCTGACACTATACTTAGTTACTACAACACTATTGACTATTTCCTTATGTTGTACTTTACATCCCCATGACTATTTTTATAACTGGCAGTTCGTATATCTTAATTTTTCACCCCTCCTTATAACACCATTTGGCAACCATCACTTTTTTCTCTGTATCTGTTTGTTTTTGTTTTGTTTTGTTTGTTTATCTCTTTAGATTTCACAAATAAGTGAAATTATCTGGTATTTGTCATTTTCTGTCTGACTTATTTCACTTAGCACAATACCCTCTAGGTCCATCCATGTTGTTGCAAATGGCAATATTTCAGTCATTGAGTAATATTCAGATGCATATATATACCACTTCTTTATTTGTTTCTAAATTGATGGACACTTAGATTGCTTTCATATCATGGCTAATGTAAACAATGCTTCATTGAACATAGAGGGTGCATGTATCTTTTCAAATTAGTGCTTTGGATTTCTTCAGCTAAATATCCAGAAGTGGAAGTGCTGGGTCACATGGTGTTCCTTATGATTAATTTCCACAGTGTCTCACCAGGCTGCATTCCCACCAACTGTGCTCAAGGGTTTCCTTTTCTCCACATCCTCACTAACACTTGTTTGTTGATTTCTTAATGATTGCCATTCTCATAGATGTGAGGTGGTACCTCACTGTGGTTTTAATTTGCATTTCACTGATAATTACTTGTGTTGAGCATCTTTTCATATTTCTCTTGTCCATCCATATGTCTTCTTAGGAGAAATGTCTATTCAGACCCTCTGCCTATTTTTTAGTCAAATTGTGTGTGGTTTTGGTATTAAGCTGCAAGTTCCTTGTATATTTTGGATATTAACCCCTTATCAGATATGTCATTGGCCAAATACCTTCTCCCATTCAGTAGGCTGTCTTTTGGTTTTAGTTTTAGTTTTTTGATTATTTCTTTTACTGTGCAACAATTCTTCAGTTTGATGTCATACAATTTGTTTATTTTTTTCTTCTGTTTTCTGTGCTCCAGGGGACATATCTAAAAAATAATAATTACTAAGAGTGATGTCAAAGAGTTTACTCCCTGTTTTCCTCTAGGAGTTTTATGGTTTTGGGTCTTACAGTTAAGTCTTTAATCTATTATTTTTAAATAGTTGTAAAAAAGTTTCACTCTTTTGTATGTGTCTGTCCAGTTTTCCCAACACCATTTATTGCAGAAACTATCTTTACCCCATTTACATTCTTGCCTCCTTTGTCATAGATTAATTGACCACATATACATGAGTTTATTTCTGGGTTCTATTCTGTTCTATTGGTGTACATGTCTGTTTTTATACCAGTACCAGGCTGTTTTGATTACTAAAGCTTTGTAGTATAGTTTGATATCCTGGAACATGATGCCTCCAACTTTGTTGTTCTTTTACAGTATTGCTTTTGCTATTTTGGGTCTTTTGTGATTACATATAAATTTTAGGATTATTTGTTTTAGTCCTTTGAGAAATGTCATTGGTGTTTGTATACGGATTCCATGGAAGTAGATTGCCTTAGGCAATATGGACATTTTAATGATATTAATTTTCCTATCACTGAGCATGGCCTATCCTATTTATTTGTATTTTCAATTCCTTTATTCAATGAATTATAGTTTTCTGAGTAAAATAATATTTTTTACATTTTTGATTAAATGTATTTCTAGGTATGCTATTCTTTTCAATGCAATCAAATAGCATTCTTATTTTCCTAATTTCACTATCTGATACTTTGTTATTGGTGTATAAAAATGTAAACAATTTCTGAGTATTAATTTTACATCCTTTACTAAATTCATTTATCACTTCTATAGGTTTATAGTGGACTCTTTAGGGTTCTGGTAGGTAGCAAATAGGAATGAACAGCCTGAAGGGAAACAAAGGCAGGGCCCTCGCCATAACTATCTAACAAAGAACTTAATACAGGAGGCTGGAAGCAAAGGAAGACATGTCTCACCAATTAATTCAGCAGTCCTGAGCTCGGTTTGATAAGATTGACTGGTATCCTGAGCATCACATTCAAAATAGCACAGGAGAATGGGGAGTCTTTGAGGCTGTACTGAGAAAGGGGGGCTTCTCTAAGCTTCTGTAACAATCTCACTAAGATTACAGGTGTCCTGAACATCACAAACAGGAATAGCACCTGAGGAGGGTGGAGGGGAGTCCTTGAGATTCTGTGCTGGGAAGTGGAGCCTCTGTAACAATTTCACTAAGACAAAGAGCCTTTACTAAACTAAGGGAAAAAAGTTTTGTAGCTAGCTGTACATTATTCCTAAGATTTAGAATGGGGAGAAGAAGGGGTACCTGTAGAAGCCAGCTGAGGTATATAACCCCTGAACCCCAATAGGGGGTTTAGGATTAGCCAAGTGCCCGCCCGCTTGTAGCTTTTTGCTCAAGTATGTAAATAAACTTGCCATCTCACTTCTACCATAGATGTTTGTCTATCAGTTGAATTGGTTCCTTGAAAGTGAGACAAGAACCAAGGTGGGGGCAGGGGGCCTCCTGACTCAAGTTTTTCTCTCCTCTCCATAACAGTTCTTTCTATATATAGTATCATGTCATCTGAAAATAATGACAGTTCTACTTTTTCCTTTTCTGTTCGAAGGCCTTTTATTTCTTTTTCTCATCCAATTGTTGTGGCTAGGACTTTCAATACTATGTTGAATGCAATTGGTAACAGCGGTTATCCTTGCCTTATTCCTGATCTTAAAGAAAATGCTTTCAGGCCCTGGCTGGGTATCTCAATTGATTCGAGTGTCATCCCGATACACTGAGACTGTGGGTTCAATCCCTGATCAAGGCACATACAAGAATCCATCAGTGAATGCATAAAAAATTAGAACAACAAATCAATGCTCTCTCGCTCTGTCTCTCTCCCGCCCTCTCTCTCATCAGGAAATTAAGAAAAGGGAGAAAATAAGTGTTTTTCAGCTCTTCATCCTTAAGTATGATGTTAGCTGTGGGTTTGTCATATATGCGTTTTGTTATGTTGGGGTATGTTTCCTCTATTCCCATTTTGCTGAGCATTTTTATCATAAATGGGTGCTGAATTTTGTCAAATGCTTTTTCTACCTCCATTGATATTACAATATGATTTTTATCCTTCATTTTGTTTATGTGATATATCATATTAATTGATTTGCAGATACTGAAACAGCCTTGCATCCTGGGAATAAATTGCACTTGGTCATGTGTATGATCTTATTAATGTATTGTTGAATTCATTTTACTAATATTTTGTTGAGGATTTTTGCATCTATTTTCACCAGGGATATTGGCCTATGATTTTCTTTTTATGCAGTGTCTTTGTCTGGTTTAGGTATCAGGGTAATGCTGACCTTATAAAATGAATTTGAGAGCCTTCTTTCCTCTTAATATTTTTTGTAATAGTTCAATACAGATTGGTATTAATTCTTTGAATAAAAACTTCATCCTGTCCCTAGGCCCCTGACTCCCCTTTTATTAGAGTTTTTACTTTAGAAAACTTGTAACTGTGATTCTCCCTCTACCCTTTTGGACCAAATACTTTTAAAAGTTTCTTGTCAGTTTCAGATTTAGGGGTGTCTTTCCCATAGGCCTGAGAGCCAATGCTTTAAAATGTAAACATCAAGAAACACAGTTCCCCTATCTCCCAGTCTTTGTGGTCTGGAAAGAGTCTAACTTCCCTATTTTACTTCATACCATCATCTCCTGTCTGTGAAGCTTTGAAATAATTTTCTTTTCCTTTGAGTACTACCAATTAATAGACACAGGTGGCCTTTGATTCCTCCACCAAAACAGTTCTTAAAAGTGTCCAGCCCTTTGTTTGCAGACTTGCTGAGTTGTCTGGCTTGCCTATTATAGTATTCTTAAACAGGTTATTCTTTGTTTAACTTTTGACAGCACCAAATAGACTAATTCCTTGGGGTCTGGCTGTCAGCTGTTCCCTCACTCTGGAATGTGTGGACCCCTATGCATGACTTGCCCCTCACTTCCTTTAGACCTTTGTTCAAAAAGCCACCCTACTCATGAGCTTTCCTACCCTACATAAAATAACAAATTCTACATCTTCCCCCATCTTCTATCTACTTTAACTTGCTTCATTCTTCTCCAAGAAATTTATCACCATCTAAATTAATAACATATTTATTGTCTGTCTCTTCCCACCACAATATAAGCTCCATGGGGGAGACAGAATTTTTTTCTGGTTTGTTTACTGGTAAATCCCTGGCATTTTGATAAAGATATTGAGGAACTACTTAACTAAATATTTGTTTCATTAAAGAACAAAAATGAATTGAGAAATAAATGGCTATAGAGTGACTGTTTGTGTCTTTAGAGCAAAACCTGGTTGATCTTTTGTAATTTAGTTATCAAAAACTTAATATTTCCTGACTCCAACAGGCGGAGCACCTTCATTAGTAAGTAAGTATGTAATGAACTAAATATGTAATGCATTACAAATGGGATTTTACCTAGGACCTAGACAGACATGAAGTAAAGTAAGAAAAGGTAATAATTAAAAAAAAGGTTCCATCAGAAGAAACATACTTCATAGGTTTATCACTTTCTTTTGCATCCTCTGAATTTCTGATTCAGCAACTCTACCAAAGAATCAACTAAACATTCTAGAAGGCATTTTAGAAGACATGACAATCAATAAAAATGTATTTATTATAAAAGATGATGTTCTAGTAAGAAACAAAACAATTTTGAAATGGAAATTAGGAAGAGAGATAACATATAATAGTAATTGAATATTGGAAGGAAAACAGAGGTGTGTTTTAAAAGAGAAGCTTGTGAACCGCTGGTTAACTGGAATATTTTGGAGAAGACACAATATTGGGGGGACGAGAGTTGTTACTGTGCCTTGGTCTACATTCCACTCATCGCTGCACTGCAAGCCTGAAAATAACATGACACTTCAAAACAAAAAATAACAATCTGTCACTTAACTTATGAAATGCTGAAAAGTTATTATCTGTTAATATGAGTATCTTCAATACTATTCAAAATAAAAATTGTAAAAGCAAATATATAGGAAGTGTTTACAGGTACTATTTAAAATAGTTTACATGGACCATCTTATTTACTCCTCTCAACTCCATGAGGTTTTATTATTAATATCCCCATTTAACTGTCAAAAGTGGTACACCAGTGAGAAGCAGAATCAGGACAGTTATAAAAATCAGGTGAAGATGCTGGATAAATTATTACATAAAAATTGGATAGGTACTAGATAAAAGAATGAGCAGTAGTTGGCATAAGAAATATAAAATTACCCTATTTTCCACTACAATGCCCTAAAATATCTGTCTAAAGAGAACTGCATCATTAATGTCTACTCACAGCTTGCCAGTGGCTCCCTGAGACCCTCAAGAAAAGATTGTTTATGATTTTTTCCTTTCACAATGTACTGTGACCTCATTCAAATCCTGTGGCCAATTTGTAGCACTTTGTAGAGGCTCTATTGTCAATAGTACAGCATCCTTCTATTTTTAAAAACAAGCCTAATTAGTGATCTTGCATCTGCACATTGCAAAACATTAAAATAAACATGTGACCTCTCTAAGGTCATTTTCAAACAACAAAGAAAAAAATTTGTGTTTAAAACCCTGGCTAGAGGTCATGAACATAGACTGTATAATCAGAGGAACTTAGGTTCAAAATGGACCTTGACATTTATTGGTTGTTAAGCAACTTACTGAACTATTTGGGGCTGCAGTTTTCTCATTTATAAAGTGGAGAGGTAAAATTAGTGCATATTTTACAGAATATAATAATAATTATATGCAATTACATGTGTAACTCCCAGTAAATGACTATCACGGAACAAGCACAGTACAGAGGTTTGCTGTACTGTTGGTGTAATCACTGTCATTCTATACAAAATCACAATCAATGCGTAATATTTCAGTAAAATACAGATTGTTAGAGATATAAATTTTTATTAATTATATTAATATGGAATGTACTATAACATAATTTTCAACTTTAGAAAAATACTAACGTTTATTCATTAGAATATGCACTAATTTGTATTCAACTTAAATACCATTTCCTTTTCTGATAGACTGTATGCTCATTGAAGACAGATTAAATCTCCTTCATTTGATCCAGTGAATCTTTATTCATTGCCTGCTCTGTGTCAGACATCATTCTAGGCTCAGAGAAATCAAAATAAACTAAAAAGAAAAGTCTGTACTTTCATGTGGCCTTTTTTAAATTTTTATTTTTTATATTTTTTATATTATTGTTCAAGTACATATGTCTCCATTTTCCCCCCACAATCCTCCCCACCCCAGCCATCCCCACCTCCCACCCTTGATCCTACCCCTCTTTGGCTTTGTCTGTGTGTCCTTTATACATGTTCCTTGTCAACACTCCCCCCTTTCCCCCCAACCCATTATCCCTTTGCACCTCCCTTCTGGTTGTTGTCACTTTGTTCTTAATTTCAGTGTCTCTGGTTGTATTTTGGTTCCTTGTTTGTTTTGTTGATTAGCTTCCACTTACAGGTGAGATAATATAGTGTTTGTCTTTCACTCACCTCCTGGTTTACTTCACTTAGCATTATGCTCTCCAGTTCCATCCATGCTGTTGCAAAGGGTAGGAGCTCCTTCTTTCTTTCTGCTGCATAGAATTCCATTGTGTAAATGTACCATAGTGTTTTTGATCCATTCATTTACTGATGGGCACCTAGGTTGCTTCCAGCTCTTGCCTATTGTAAATTGTGCTGCTATGAACATTGGGGTGCATAGATTCTTTTGCATTGGTGTTTCAGGGTTTTTAGGGTATAATCCCAGCAGTGGAATTGCTAGGTCAAAAAGCAGTTTCATGTTTAGTTTTCTGAGGAAATTCTATACTGTTTTCCACAGTGGCTGCACCAGTCTGCATTCCCACCAACACTGCACTAGGGTTCTCTTTTCTCCACAACCTTGCCAGCACTTATTGGTGGTGATTTGGTTACAATGGCCTTTCTGACCTTTACTGAAGGTAGAAGCTAGCAATATACAAACAAGTAAACATGCAGTATATATACTATATAGTTACAGGGATATCCCCTATATCTTGAATGGAATTGGTTCATAATAAATAGTCAATTAATATAAATTGAATTTAATTTCATTATCTTAAATTATGTCAATATAACATGAAGAATATGTAGAGGTGTGCTGGAGTGAGCTCTTTCTAGCTTGGGAAAGCCAATTGTGTGCATTTCTTCCTAATTCAGTGTTCAATTCTGCATATTCATTTTGGTAGTTTTAAATCAGCAATGTTAGGAGTTTTTACACAACAGAAATCAGCAGTGCTATTTTTCCAAAGTACCAATTGTTAAACATTTATCAGCACTCCACCAGATAAAGGTTGATAAAGTATGGCATTGAATTTTGTGCACTTCTGAAAATGAAAAAGCCCTTAGTATATACAATAGCACATTAATAATTATATTGATATATTTTAGAGGGTAAAACCTACAAATTAGGTAACATAATTTTAGTCTGAACATTATATATATTAATATATAAAATTATTCCTTCAATAATGAGTTACTATCACTTGATTTTTCAGACCCATAGAAGAAGCATAATATGAATAACCCACAAAATCAATTTAATTTTAAATATACCATTTTGATGAAACAATTTATATTTTAAATAAAAGTTTATTTAGTATAATGTTCTACAACTTTATATGCTTTAAACAAAACTTACTAGCTATGGAGAGAAAAGAGAAGCTTCTTTCTCTTTTCAGGAGAAAGCAAATTTGAAATTATTTCCCTGTGGAAAATCTCATGAAAATCGTGTAGTTGACTTTATGCAGAGCTACTAAGCCCTGGGCTAGAAATTTCCCAGGGCTGCATGCCTGGGGATTATAAATTGTTAAATCATAATTTTCAAAAGAAAACCCAAAAGCATTTCAAATTCTGCTACAACAGTGATTTATTGTTTAATTTTTAGTGGCATAAAGTATGAAATTTATTTTGTTTTTATTATGTTTTAAATATATTCCTCTTAAAATATTAGATACAGATTTGTTTCTGAATCAAGAATGTAACAAAGGGAAACATTTGTGCCTCCTCCGTCACCAGGAGATCTCATGAACAAGGAGCAAGTGGGCCTGAGAACTATCAATCTGTTCTCAAACACAATTTCAACATAGATATATCCTAAGAGTACAGTTAAAAACAAGCTTTTTGGCTCCCACAAGGAAGTCTAAGAAAAGAAAATTTAGGTCAAAATGTATAATAGTTGAACTGTGCGATAAGAAGTTATATGCATCCAAGAATAATGAATCAAATAAGAGAAATGAGTGAATCAAGCAGCCCCCTAAGTGATAAGTTCCAAATTTCTTGTAAGTGTGTTCTTCTTTATTTGGAAAGTATATTTGAGCAGTTCTATATGACTTTAGAAGCAAAATATGCATGCCTGTCTCTCTTCCTGAGTTCTTTCCTGCACCCAAATATTGGCAGGCAGCGAAGTCATTTGAGGCTTATCAAACTTTTCATTTAGTTGTACATTTCTAAATATTCTATGCACTCAACATATAGTTTTTGTAAATTTTAAAGTTTTGACTGTGACATTCAAATGTCTGATTGATATGAAATTTATTTTGTGTCTGAGATTAGAGATCCATTATCTTTTTTTGGATACTCAATTTCCTAAAACATTTATTTAATAGTGTCTCTTCTCCACTGATCTGCCATACCACTTCTGCCATATATCAGATTTGCATTATTTAGGTTGGTTTTCTGGTCTCTCTATTCTCTACCATTTCTGCCTCAAATAAAGCAATGTCAATACTATGCTGAAACAAATATAAAATATAACTTTATAATATTAAATATCTTTATAAAAAGCCTAGAAATCTGATAGGGTAACTCTCTACTTTCGTCTGTTAGTCATGTCTTGGTTATTCTTGAGACTTTGAAATTTCATATTAATTCTAGGATAAGTTTGCAAGTTTCATGAAAAGAACATGAACTCTGAGGATTTTGAATGACATAATATTGAATAGGTCTGTCTGCAGACAATTGACTTTTTTAATATAATGTGTCTATGAGCATGGTATGGCATTTCATTTATTTAGGTGGTGTTAATAACGTTCATGAAAGTTTTATAGATTTCTGCATAAAAGCCTTGCTCATTTGCTTGTTTTATTGCTATACATCTTATAGTTTTATTGTTTTTATAAATATATCTTTTTAGCCTACATATCTTATTCTAAATATGTGTTAGTATATAAAAATACAGCTGGCCTTTGTATGTGTCCTATATCCCAAATTAACTAATCTTGCTTGATAATTCTAATAATTTGTCTGCAAGTATTTTGCAATTTCTATACAGACAATTATATCACTTAGGAATAATGACTTCTTCCTTTAATTCCAATTGTTATAGGATTTATTGCTGTTTCTCATCTTACTATGCTCACTAAGACCTCTAGGAAAATGGTGAATTGAAGCAGTAGTAGTGGGCACACTTGTTTTGATCTTCAATTTAAAAGAAACTATTTAGCAATCATAGTTGAATATGGTCAGTGTAGAATTTTATAGATACCCTTCATCAGTTTAAAGAGATTTCTGTTATACCTTTGAATATGTTAGACTGTTTAGCAAAAAGGATTAAGTTTGCTAATTGCTTACCTTAAAACAGTAAGACTATCATTGATTATTGAGGTAGATTAATTTTATCTGTCAGCTTGCCTGAGCCAAATATCCCAAATATTTAGTCAAATGTTATTCTGGATGTTTCTGTGAGGGTGTTTTTGAATGATATTTGCATTTAAATCAGTGGAACTTTGAGTAAAGCCAATTGCTCTTCATAACGTGGGTGGGCTTCTCCAGTCAGTTTAAGGCTTGAAAAAATCAAAGGCTGACCTTCTCTCCAAGCAAGAGTGAATTCTCCAGACTGCCTTCAAACTCTATCTTCAATATTAGCTCTTCCTGGTTTTCCAAATGACCGTCTTTGAAATCAAGCTGTAACTCTTTGAGTCTCTAACCTGCTGGCCCTCTTCATCAGAATTTGGATTTGCCAAGCCTCAACAATCATGAGTCAATTCTATCAAAACTCTTTCTCCTCTCTCTCTCACTCTCTCTCTTTCTCTCTCTAGATGATAGATGATGATAGATAGATAGTTAGATATAGATGATATAGATATCTATATATTCATTTCATTATTTTGTTTTTTTAAAAAAAAACTCTAATGCAGAATTGGATACTGAGAGTGGCCCTGTAGGAGCATAACATTTTTCATTTGATTTAATTTTTATTGTACTTTTTTCCCCATTATCATGTAGTCCCTTCACACCCCCCTCTCCCCAGTGACCACTACACTGTTGCCTATGTCCATGAGTCCTTTTTCCTTTTTGCTCAGTCCCTCCACACTCCTCTCTACTTCTAGCTGTCATCCTGCTCTCCATCTATGAGTCTGTCCCCATTTTCCTTACTAGTTCAATTTGTTCATTGGATTCCACAAATGAGTGAAATCAGATGGTATTTGTCTTTCTCTGACTGGCTTATTTCACTTAGCATGATGTTCTCCAGGTCCATCCATACTGGCCCCAAAGGGTAAATTTTCTTCTTTTTTTACAGTTGAGTAGAATTCCACTATGTAAATGTCCCATAATTGTTCTATCCACTCATCTATGATGGACACTTGGGCCGCTTCCATATCTTGGCGATTGTAATGCTACAATGAACATAGCAGTGCTTACATTCTTTCAAATCAGTATTTTAGGTTCCATCAGATATATTCCCAGAAGTGGGATTGCTGGGCCAAAATGGAGTGGTGGCAGGGAAATGCAGACAACCATACTCAAACAACAATAAAAAAAATGCAGATCTGAGTTTCGGCCAAGATGGAAACTTAGGTGGACACACCGTGCCTCTTCACACAACCAAAAGAAGAACAACAAATTTAAAAGCAAAAACAAAACAGAACTGACAGAAAAATCGAACTGTATGGAAGTCCAACAACCAAGGAGTTAAAGAAAAACATTCATCCAGACTGGTAGGAGGGGCAGAGACAGGCAGCTGGGTGGAGAGGACTCATGGCGAGGCAGCAGCGGGTAGACCAGTGTGGGCAAGGCAGCAGCTGGAGGACCAGGCGAGGTGGTAGCTGGCAGAATGGGTGGTCCCACATTCATGTGCAGATAAACTGGAAGGAACAACTGGAGAGTGAGACAGATCACGAAACCCAGGGCCCCATCTCAGGAAAATAAAGCCTCACACCGCTGATTGAAAACATCTATGGGGGTTGAGGCAGCAGCAAGAGAAAATCCCAGCCTCACAGAAGACTTGGTTGGGGAGACCCACAGGGTCCTAGTACATACACAAACCCACCTACCAAGGAATCAGCACCAGAAGGGCCCAATTTGATTGTGGGTAGCAGGGGAAGTGACTAAAAACCGGCAGAGAGTGGAGCAAACCGCATTGTTCCCTCTCGAACCCCTCCCCTACATACAGCATCACAATGCAGTGACTCGGGTTACCCCACCCTGGTGAACACCTAAGCTCCACCCCTTACTACATAAAAGGTGCACCAAGAGAAAAAAAAAAGGCCCAAATGAAAGAACAGATCAAAGCTCCAGAAAAAATACAACTAAGCAATAATAGTCAACCTATCAGATGCATAGTTCAAAACACTGGTAATCAGGATGCACACAGGATTGGTTCAATAGGGTCGCAAATTACATGAAAAAATGAAGGCTATGCTTAATGAAATAAAGAAAAATGTACAAGGAACCAACAGTGATGGGAAGGAAACCAGGACTCAAATCAATGGTTTGGAGCAGAAGGAAGAAAAACATTCAACCAGAACAGAATGAAGCAACAAGAATTGGAAAAAATGAGGAGATGCTTACAAACCTCCAGGACAACTTTAACTGTTCCAACATCCAAGTCATAGAGGTGCCAGAAGGAGAAGAGGAAGAACAAGAAATTGAAAACTTATATGAACAAATAATGAAGGAGAACTCCCCCAGTCTGGCAAAGCAAATAGACTTCCAGGAAGTCCAGGAAGCTCAGAGTCCCAAGGAAGTTGGACCCAAGGAAGCACACATCAAGGCACATCACAATTACACTAGCCAAGATTAAAGATAAGTAGACAATCTTAAAAGCAGCAAGAGAAAAGGAGACAGTTACCTACAAAGGAGTTCCCATAAGACTGTCAGCTGATTTCTCAAAAGAAATCTTGTAGGCAAGAAGGGGCTGCAAAGAAGTATTTCAAGTCATAAGAGTCAAGGACCTACATTCAAGATGGCTCTATCCAGCAAAGCTATCATTTAGTGTGGAAGAGCAAATAAAGTGCTTCCCAGATAAGATCAAATTAATGAGTTCATCATCACCCAGCCCTTATTATATGAAATGTTAAAGGAACTTATCTAAGAAAAAGAAGATAAAAAATATGAACAGCAAAATGACAACAAACTCAGTTATTAACAACCAAATCTAAAAAAACAAACAAACAAACAGCTAGAACAGGAACAGAACCACAGAAATGGAGATCACATGAAGGGTTATCAGTGGGTCAGTGGGAGGGGGAGAAAGGGGGAAAAGGTAAGGAAAATAAGTAGCATAGATGGTAGGTAGAAAATAGACAGAGGGAGGTTAAGAATAGTATAGGAAATGTAGAAGTCAAAGAACTTATATGTATGACCCATGGACATGAACTGAAAGCAGGGAATGCAGGTGGGAGGGGATGTGCAGGGCAGAGGGAAATAAAGGGGGGAAAATGGAACAACTGTAATATCATAATCAATAAAATATATTTAAAAAATGCAGATCCATTTTTCAGTTTTTGAGGTATTTCCATACTACTTTCCATGGTGGCTTCACCAATCTGCATTCCCACCAATGGTGCAAAAGTGTTCCCCTTTCTCCACATCCTCTGCATGCACTTGTTTGTTGATTTGTTAATGAAAGCCATTCTGATAGATGTGAAATGGTAGCTCATTGTGGTTTTAATTTGCGTTTCTCTAATGATTAGTGACTTTGAGCTTTTTTCCATATGGCTAATGGCCGTCTGTATTTCCCATTTGGATAAGTGTTTATTCAGGCATTTGCCCATTTTTCAATTGGGTTGTTTTTTGTTATTGAATTTTCTAATTTCTTTATAAATTGTGGGTATTAGCTTCATACCAGATATATTGGTAAATATGTTCTCCCATTCTGTGGATTGTCTTTTTATTTTGTTGATGACCTCTTTTGCTGTGCAAAACTTTTTAGTTTGATGCAGTACTATTTATTTATATTTTTGTTTTTTTCCCTTTTCTGGGGAGATATAGCCAATAAAATATTGCTATAAACAATATCCTAATAAGCAAAAAATTGTCATCTACCATTTTTTGGTTTAGGTCCAGCATTTAAATCTTCAATTTATTTTGAATTTATTCTCGTGCATGATGTAAAAAGTGGTCTAGTGTCTTATTTCTGTTCCTATCTGTTTAATCTTCCCAACACCATTTACTGAATAAACTATCTGTAGCCCATTGTATGTGCTTGCTTCCTCTGACTATAAAGTGTGAGTGTATTTCTGGGCTCCCAATTTTGTTCCATTGATCTATGTGTCTATTTTTATACCAGTGCCATGCTGCTTTGATTACTATGGCCTTATTATGTAGTTTCATATTAGGTAGTGTGGTTCCTCCAATTTTGTTTCTCTTTCTCAGGATCACTGTTGCTATGAGGGTTTCATATACCATACATGTATATGTATAGGGTATACTTCATATACCATAAAGTATATGAAACCTTTATGGTTTCATAGACATTTTTGAAATATTTGTTCCAGTTCTGTGAACTGTGTCATTGCAATCTTGATAGGAATTGTGTTGAATCTATAGATTGCTTTGGGTAGCATGGACATTTTAATGATATTAATTCTTCTTATCCATGAGCATGGTATGTGCTTCCACTTATTTGTATCTTCTTCAGTTTCTTTCTTCAGTGTTTTATAATTTTCTGAGTACAGGTCTTTTACATCCTGATTAGGTTTATTCCTAGGTGTTTTATTTTTTATGTAACAATTGTGAATGGGTTTGTTTTGTTAATTTCTTTTCCTGTTAGTTCATTATTGGCACATAAAAATACAACTGATTTCTGGATATTAATTTTGTATCCTGCTTTTTTGATGAATTCAATGATCAGTTCTAGTGGTTTCTGGGTGGAATCTTTGGGATTCTCTATGTACAGTATCATGTTGACTGCAAATAATGAGAGTCTTACTTCTTCCTTTCCAATTTGGATGCCTTTTATTTCTTTTTCTTGTCTGATTGCTGTGCTAGGAATTCCAGTACTATGTAGAGTAAGAAAGGTGAAAGTGAACATCCTTGCTGTTCCTAATCTTAAGGGGAATGCTTGTATTTTTTTGCCCATTGATTATGATGCTGGCATTGAGTTTGTCATACATGGCCTTTATTATAGTTAGGCATGTTCCCTCTTCTCCTATTTTGCTGAGAGTTTTTATCATAAATGGCTGCTGGATTTTATCAGATGCTTTTCTACATCTATTGATATGATCATGTGGTTTTTATCCTTCATTTTGTTTATGTGGTGAATCAGATTTATTGATTTGAGAATATTGTACCAATGTTGCATTCCTAGAATAAGTCACATTTGATCATGGTGTCAATTTTTTTGATGCACTACTGTATTCAGTTTACTAATATTTTGTTGAGGATTTTAGCATCTATGTTCAGGGATATTGGCATATAATTTTCTTTCTTTGTAGAATCTTTATCTGGTTTTGGAATTAGGATAATGCTGGCCTCAGGAAATGAGTTCAGAAGCCTTCTTTTCTGTTGAATTTTATAAAATAATTTGAGATGGAGAGGTGTTAGTTCTTCTTGGAATGTTTGGTAAAATTCACCTGTGAAGTCATCCAGTCCAGGGCTTTTGTGTGCTGGGAGTATTTTGATTACTGCTTCAATTTCACTAAGCATAATCTGTCTATTCAGATTCTCTGATTTTTCCTGATTTAGTTTTGGAAGATTGTATGTTTCTAGGAATTTATCCATATCATCCTGGTTGTCTAGTTTATTGGCATATGGTTGTTCATAATATATTATTACAATCTTTTGCATTTCTTTGGTGTCAGTGGTTATTTCTCCCTTTCTGATTTTACTTGGGTCCCCTATCTTTTTTTCTTGATGAATTGGTTAAAGTTTGTGAATTTTGTTTATCTTTTCAAAGAACCAGCTCTTGGATTTATTGATCTTTTGTATCTTTTTTACACTCTATTCATTTATTTCTGCACTGATCTTTATTAATACATTCCTTCCACTCACTTTTTGCTTTGTTGTTCTTTTCCAAGTTTCTTTAAGTGTAAAGGTTGATTGTTTATTTGAGCTTTTCTTTGTTTTGTTTTGTTTATTTTTTTAAGATAAGCCTGTAATGCTTGAATTTCCCCTCTTTGGGTAGGTTTCCCTGTGTTCCACAGATTTTTGATTGTTGTTTCCTAATTTTCATTTGTTTCAAGGTATATTTTGATTTCTTCCTTGATCTTGTTTTTGACCCATTCATTGTTTAATAACATGTTATTTAGCTTCCATGTCTTTACATGTTTTCGAGTGTTCTTCCTGTGATTGATTTCCAGTTTCATAGCATTGCGGTCAGAGAAGATGCTTGATGTGATTTCCATCTTCTTAAATTTATTGAGACTTGTTTTATGTCCCCACATGGGGTCTATCCTAGAAAATTTTCCATATGCACTTGAAAAGTATGTATGTTCTGTTGTTTTGAGATGAAATTCTCTGAAAATACCAATTAACTCCATTTGGTCTAGTGTGTAGTTTAAGGCCACTGCCTCTGTTGATTTTCTGTCTAGAACATCTATCCATTGTAGTCAGTGAAGTGTTAAAATTCCCAACTATTACTGTATTTCTATTGATCTCTCCCTTTACGTCTGTCCATCAAGATTTGAGCCTGTGTTTGGTGCATAGATGTTTACTAGGGTTATATCCTCTTGTTGGATTGTTCCCTTTATCACTATATAGTGTTCTTTGTCTCTTACTATATCCTTGTTTTAAAGTCTACTTTGTTGGATAAGTACAGCTACCCCAGCTTTTTTTTTTTCCTTTCCATTTGTATGAAATATCTTTTCCCATCCCATTACTTTTAGTCTGGGTGTATCCTCTATCTGAGATGGTTCTCTTGGAGGCAACATATATATGGGTCTTATTTTCTTATCCCTTCAACTACTCTGTGTCTTTTGGTTGGAGCATTTAAACCATTTACTTTTAAGATGATTATTGATAGATATGTATTTAGTGTCATTTTATTGTTAGACCATTTTCCTCTTTTTTTCATTTTCTCCTCCTCCTCCTCCCCCCTCTCCTTCCCCCTTCTCCTCCTTCTTCTCCCCCCTCTTCTCCTCCCCCTCCTCCCCCTCCTCCTCCTCCTTCTTCTTCTTCTTCTTCTTCTTCTTCTTCTTCTTCTTCTT
>CM052539.1:73197404-73214548 GCA_028533065.1 Trachops cirrhosus
TTCCAATCACTGCCTTCTGGTCTGAAATGTTTCTGTTGAGGAATTAGATGACAGTCTAATCGGTGCTCCGTTACATGTAAGTATCTGCTTTTCTCTTGTGGCTTTTAGGATTCTCTTCTTGTATTTAAGGCTTATCATTTTGATTTGATGTGTCTCAGTGTGCACTTCTTTGGGTCCAACTTATTTGAGACTCTCTGAGCTTCCTGAACTTGGGTGTCTTTTTCCTACACCAGATTAAGGAAATTTTCAGTAATTATTTCTTTAAATATGTTCTTGATCACTTGCTTGCTCTTTTTTCCTTCTGGAATTCCAGTGATGAGGATGTTGTTACGCCTTGTGTTGTCCAAAATGTTTTTTAAGCTCTCCTCATTTTTTAAATTTTTGCTGCTCTACTTGGTGTTTTTTCCTTTGTCTTCCAAATCACTGATTTGATACTCTGCTTCATCTAACCTAGTATTTATTCCTTCCAGTGTATTGTTTCAGATAATGAATTTATTTCTGACTGGTGGGTCCTTTTTTTATGGTTTCTATCTTTTTCATACTATTGAGTATCCTTGCAATCATTACTCTAAATTCTCTGATAAATTGCTTGCCTCCACTTCAGATGAATCTAGCTCTTCTTCTGGAGAATTTTCTTGTTCTTTCATTTGGGGTATGTTTCTGTCTTCCCATTTTGGCTGCTTCTTCGTATTTGCTTCTATCTATTAAGTAGATCTACAAAGACTTTGGTGTAGGCCTTTATCAGACACCACTTGTGACTGGCCCTGGCAACTGGTTTGGAGCTATCAGGAATCAACAGCTGTGGCTCCCTCTGCTGGGTCAGTCGTATTATGGTGAAGTGGTTTCTTCAGTCTGTCCGTGGTTATAAGGCCTCTCTTCAGCTAATGTTCAGTTTGTTATTCAGGATGATATCTCTCAGATTTAGTTGTAATTCCACATTGATCCTGGGAGGAAGTTAGTGTAGCTTCCATTCACCCCTCCACCATCTTGGATGTCCAGGAACATAACCTTAAGGATGATTTTCTGAATTGATTCTAAGGTTTCTGGAATTGGATCTCTATTTTGATTAGATTCAATGTCACTCCAATAAGTTCAATAAAAATTTTTAAAAAATTGAATGAATTGGTAGTTACAAAATAGTCAATGGGATGGAAAGTATAGCATGGAGAATGTAATCAATAACACTGTAATAACTAGTATGGTGTTAGATGAGTACTAGATTTATTGAGGTGACCACTTTGTAAGTTATATAAATATCTAATCACTGGGCTGTATGCCTGAAACTAATACTATATTGTTTATCAACTGTAAATAAAAAATTGAAAAATTCTATATACTAAAACTTGGTCAATTACTTGTATAATATACTTTATACTAATCTTTTTACAATGTGTATAGTGACTTAGAGCATATGGAAGTTCTTAATTTTAAATGTATCAATCTTTTAAATTTTAAACATATCAATCTTTGCCACTTTGCCTTGTGCCTTATATCTTTCTTAAGAAATTCTTTTCCACATTGTGATTAAGATGTTTCATATTTTCAAATTAAATTTAAAGACTTGCTTTTCAAATTTAAAAAATAAATTAAAAATAAAGGCACAGATGGCTCTACTTCTAGTGGTAAAGAAAGCACTGATAGACCATAGTGGGATATGACAATAGAAATATGTGAAATATCACAATTGGTAACCCTATTCAAATACTATAGGTCCTAGATGACCATGTATATGATACCGCTGGACATTTTTGTCAAATTAATAAATACAATGATATCGGCTAGTTGCTCCTAATTTCACTAAACATAGTGAGGAAAGAAAATGATGAGCTCAGGGATTTAAATTCCTAGCTCACATGTGACATAAATGACTGAAAGCTTCTATGCCTGTCCTGAAAGAAGACCCTCAACTCCCATAGCCACAGGGCTTTGATTGCTAAAAAACAAATCCAGAACGTCATCCTGCGAGTGACTAAATTACAATGTAAATTGAATTCCCCAGGCTCACAAGTCATTTACTACTCAAGTAAGGGCATTGATTGGGAAGGAATATCATCCTGAAAGTTGGAACAGGGACATATAGGAAGACTGTCATGAATGGGATCATTGAACCTAAATTCTGATGAGTCTTCTTTGCCAGTAGAAGCAGCCTCTCCTTCCCATCTAAGATTAACCCTGAGGCACTTGCCATTCAAGACAATGCTAATTACCCTCAGGGCTGACACCCTCCATGGTTCTTTGCTCCTAGACTTATCACTAAACTCAAGGCCACTAAAGTTGAGGTACAAAGCATGACCCATGAGGAAGTACACTGCACTCCAAAAGAACTACTTGAGTTTTCTAATATATGTGGAGAGAATTCCTGAAAATACGTGTGGGAATGGATATTAAAGATGTAGAATAATGGTAAAAGGAACATAAAATTGTAACAGGCCTAATTTGTTGATATGGACCCACCAAGCAGAGATCCCGCATTTAATGTTGTAGCTCTTAAGGAGTTAGAAAGGCTTTAACCATTTGGTTGGTTCCCTTGTTGGTTGGCTTAAATATGGAATAGAAGTTGGTCCAGAGTAAGTGAGCTAGAAATGCCACACCTGTCCTGGATTACTGTCGATGAAGGAATTTCAAAGGCTTAGGGTGATTGAAATGTTAGAGTGAATTTGTCATTTAAGGCCAACTTGTGTACCACGGGAGGGTCCAAAAATGACATTCAAGCCCTAGTTCACATTTTGTGTGTCCCCCACAAATGCATATGTTGAAGTTCTTAGCCCCAGTACCTCAGAATGTGACCTTATATGGAGAGTGGATCCTTACCAAGTAATCAAGTTAAAATGAGGTCATTAGGCTGGGCCTTAATCTGGTATGAGTCATATCTTTATAAAAGAGGAAATTTGAACACAAAAACACACTTATAGATGAAATATGATGTGAAGAGACACAAAGTGAAGATGATTCAAGCCAAAGAGATAGGCCTGGTGCAGATTCTCTCATAAGCCTCAGAAAGAACCACCTTTGCCAATACCTTGATTTCAGACTTGTAACTACCAGAACAATGAATTGCTGTTGTTTGACCAACTCCATTTGTGGTGCTTTGTTATGGAAGCTCTAGAAAACTGGTATATGAAATATCCAAAAAAATGCTGCATTTTGAGACTAGGATAATCACAGAAAACCTGTCAAATTCATTGAAAGCTTTTGTATGTGCCAGAAACGCAACTTCCCACCACTGGCATCATAAATGCACTACTTCTATGTTCAGGAATCAGCAAGCATAGCTTCTCACTGGCTTACTAAACTTTTTGGTTGTCCACTTATCTCTGTCATCTTAAACTTTTTCTTATGTTTGGTAGGGTTTGCTATAATTTTTCTTCTCAGTTACTAGTTTACCACATTTAAACCAATTTCATTTTCCCTAAATCACAAATAAAAACAAGGTTGGTTAATGCCATCATCTATTTGGTTCTTTAGACAAAGTACATCATAGTAAAAATTTTCACTTATTCAGTAATAATACATGTACACATTCAAAAGGATGGCATCCAAGCCCTCCTTTGCATTTTTCTCATTCCTCATTGATTTGTCAGCCTTTTGAATGTAATAAAAATACACGTTGAGAATCTGTACTTCCAGAAAATCATCTTAAATCACTTGCATAGAACCATTCCTTCTTCATCACTAGTTGATAACTTTGGAAGGATATGATCTGTTTCTTAGATGTAATTATAGAATATTTCCTATGAGCTTCTTTCTAGTCAGCATTTCAACTCAGCTCTTTTCTTATATCCATCTCAAATCTTTCTCACCAGCAAGATATTTTGCTGGTAAAGTATTAATTTCTATCTAAGCTATATGGAAGACAAAATGACTGTATCCTCATGTTTTTGAAAGTGGGTAGACAGAGCACCTTTAGAAGCCAGGAACTAAGATTTATTAATCCACAAGCTGAAATCAATCTTACAAAAAATTTTTTAAAGATTTTATTCATTTTTAGAGAGAAAAGGAAGGAGAAAAAGAGGGAGAGAAACATCAATGTGTGGTTGCCTCACATGCGCCCCCTGCTGGGGATCTGGACTGCAACCCAGGCACGTACCCTCACTGATAATCAAATAAGCAACCCCTTGGTTCCCAGCTCAGTGCTCAGTCCACTGAGCCACAGCAGCCAGGACTAAAATGTTTTAAAATATTTCTAAAAACCCTGATATTCATCCCCCAACAACTTTGAAAAAGGAGCTAACAAAACCACAAGATGAATGCAAATGTAAATAAAAAGTGTCCCAAGTCTCAGTGAAGTTCTGAGCTTTAATAAACTCAGAAGTATAAAGGTCACAAAATTACAAAAACATCATTTGGAAAATTAATTACATATATTGCCCTTATATTTGTTAAGTTTGAATAAAATTTTAATTTTAACTTTTTGTTTCAGTCACTCTGCAGATAAGATTTTTAAATTACATTAAACATGTTTATTCAAGATACAATTTCTAAACAAGCACAAAAGAAATTGAAATAAGTTTTCAAATGGTATCTCCCTTTAAGCATGTGTACTTCTGCAGTTACAAAAGCCTTAAAACCTTACAAAGACTTGGGACTCCAGGTTTAATTAATTCACTTTTTGTTTTTAGCAAGTTCTTTCCTCCAGTATGACTATAATTTTTGGTTTCATAGTAGGGAAGTGTTTATTTTTTAATTTTGAATGTAGCACTTAACAGATATATTGTGTAGTTGCCAATTAAAAGACATTGTTCAGCCCTGGCTGGTGTGGCTCGGTGGATTGAGCACCAGCCTGTAAACCAAAGGGTGGTGGGTTCAATTCCTAGTCAGGGCACATGCTAGAATTGGAAGCCAGGTCCCCAGTGGAGGGCACATTGATGTTTCTCTCCTTCTCTCCCTCACTTCCCCTTTCTCTAACAATAAAGAAATAAAATCTTTAAAAAAATTGTTCAGTAACTGTCCTTCATGATAAACCAATCTGTCTCTTCCTGCAACATATCAAAGTGTATTTCTATTGGAATTCCTTGAACATACTCATGACAAAATTATAACCGTGGACTTCATTGAATTCATTTACACTTTATATCTATTATTGCTGAAGGCCTAGCTTAAAACCTAGGTAAACAAAGAAAATGTGAGATTTCTTCTGTAAAGAATATTGCAAAACAAAGATCAGAGGCACAATTTTATTTCTCAATCTGTGAAATCTAAGTTAGTTTACAATTAAAGAATGATTTTAATTGTCAAATTTTTAAATTTTATTAAAGGCTTGTGGCAATGCATCAATGAATTTCAGACATATATAAATACACAGGCAGGTGTTTGTAATTTGCATTTTTATCAGTTGTGAAAGAGTACAATGTACTTCCTGCATCTTATTTTCAGAATTTGCATTAACATCTTTGGCTACCCATTATAAAGTGGGGAGTACTTGAATATCTCATTCTTTGAATTTTCATTTTTGATCGTAAATCAGATAATGTCTGGCACTTTCCTCTTTTCTCATTTCTCTCTTCTCTCAACCTCCAGGTTTACTTGCTCCCATTTCTTCTTGGCTCTAATAAAACACAGAAAATATTTCAATTATTTTCTTTTAAGCATCTTCAAGGTATCAACATTTGTGCCCTTTGTTAATTACCATACATCTAAAGGCGAAGCAAAAACTAAGCTATTGCTTTAATTCATACATTTTCAACATGCCAAACTAATTTCACTTCTTTCTGAAGCTTACTGTGTTTTGGATTTGGATGGAGGGACAGAAAGGAATAATATTATCTATAAGGATGCACCACGGAGAACCAAGAATGAACAGAATGAATGTTCCATCCTGTGGAGTCAGGTACCTCCATTCACACCAACTATATCCCTATTGGAAAGGACATGTGTCCTCAAAGAAGTCTGGCAATGAGAATGACACCTCTAATTGTTTTGGGCAACTTTTCTCAATTCCCAAAACACATTTTCCTCTCCTACTGCATTATCCACATAGCATTCAATGACATTTTTCCAAAAGGCTCCTCTTGCCCATTTATATTTCTGAGTCCTTGGCACTCAGATATTTCTTAGAGGAATAGACTACTGGCAGCTTGTGTGTTCGGCCTCTTGTTTCCAGCAGTCCATCTGTCCACTGGGAAATTCTGGAATTGCTCCTCTGTGTCTTAGCGGGAAGTACAGGGGGAGAAACACAAGGTAAACTTTCTGTCTGTTCTTCTAGTGATGCAAACAATTGGCAAGGGTAAGAGTTTGGGGGTTACAAATTTCCCAGTCAAAAGCTTGGGTAAATAAGAAGACTAGCTTTATTTTAATATAACTGTTTTTGATTTTTGACTGTAAGTCCCCTTTCTGCCTGACATAAAAAAATTTACTGGTCCTTTGCACATAAACTTCATCCAATTCAGTGATTTCTTAGTTAATTCACATTTATATTTCAGTCACATTTAGATTTGAAATTCTTTCTCAGGGTTTTTCTCCCTCTTGCACCCCTCTTGCAGCTTATCCCAAATTCTAGGGTGGGGACAGGGAGGAATGGTTCTGCCCTGTGACAACTAGAAAGAAAATACCATCTCAAAAATCTTGTTCCTCAACAAGGTGTGAACCATGTTCTGCTGAAATGGCAGCACACAACCTCCCCACAACCCAGGGATTGTTAAAAGGCAGATTCTGATTCCTTGGGTATGAGATGGAGATTCCACATTTCTAACAAGTTCCTAGTTGATGTCATTGCTGGTGGCCCTCAGATCATACCTCAAATAAAAAGGATGTCATTGCTGGATAATAGCAGAACAATCTGTTGAGATTCCAGCTGAGTCTTCCCCTACGATAGTGCCTACTAAAAAGGCATCTTCCTCATGCTATACCCTCAGTCCCTGCTGGGAGAGTTTGTATAGGCCTATTCGTCCTCTCCCAGGAATTCATTTTTACTGAAACTCATGACAATATGTGATGCCCTCCTGAGAAAACCTGGAGCTTGGGAATCTCTAGAGGCTGTCTCCCGTGCTCTCATGTTAGACATGCTTGCCCTCCCCATAACCCCATCACCAGATGACATTGAGAAACTCTCTCCAAAGCTTTCCTCCCTTAGGTTGCATCTGGGAAGTGCAATGCAGATCCTCTCTATGCTCAGATTCTTCCAGACTTCAAGGGGAATTCTATCACTGATCTTTCTATACCTGGGGCCTGCCATAGCTGGAGGTGGTAGGAGAAAAGAAGGGGACAAGTGGCTTCACACTGTATCCGGTCTCTCACTGCCTCTCCATACCCTCCTCATTACTCTCCAGATTAAAAGGAAAAAAATGGTTTTGTCAGATCACATCCCCTGTCACCTCCTCTTTCCTGTGTCATACATGGATGGTACATGTTTCATGATCTGAAGTGACCCCTCCTTCTCCCAGATCCTCTGTAATTCATGGCTCATCAATGTGTGGTTTAACCAAGGTTTCCATTGATTTTTTCTTTCTCCCCCTCAAAAAAAAATTAAGTGACAAATATGTAAAAAAACACATAATTAAAAGAAACATAGTCAATTAAATTGTGCTGCAACAGAATTTTCTTGCAGTATGATATGTTTTGAGGATAGGAAAAAAATTGACTCCAGTATACACACACACACACACACACACACACACACATACACACTCACAAGTCTGCATACTTTGTCAGAGTTGCAGTCAGAAAAATTCAGAGAAATACTGCTTTAGAAGATCTCAACTGTTTACTTTAGAAAAGGGCCAGTTTCTAGTCTGGATATGATCTGGCTCATTCTGGGAAGCTTTTGTATAAAAAAATAATGGATGATTGTGAAAGTTCTAGGCTACTGATTTAGGTAGGAACTCCCTACTTAGAACTTTGCCTAAAATGTTCAAGTTTCTGAAAAGTAACTGAAACTACTTTACCCTGTGTGGTTTTCCAAACCTACTGAGCCAGGCCCAGGATAAGCTTGCAGAAGACCCAAAGCTTTTTAGCAAAGAACCACCTGAGGTCAGTCTGCTACAAACCTCTACCCTGAGGAGATTACTAGGATCTTCATACCCTCCTAAAGAACAGAGCACAACCAGAAGGAGACCATAGTCATTATAAACTTCTGGCCTGAAAACTTCATCTTGGGGGCCCTATAAGTCCTCTCCAACCAATATTTGTCTATGACAAAATAGAGTAGAGCTTTAATATTTTGTGTCAAGATATAGTTTTATATATGTGCTTTGTAGTTTAACAAAAAATGCAGTTTAACATATATAATCTTGCTAGGTTTATAGCTAATAGAGAAATATGTCAAGAGATTTCTGATATCACATAAAAGTAGGCAAAGCAAAGGAGAACACAATAAGACACAGTAAAATTAATTGCCAGTAGAAAAAGATCCATTTAACTGCAATCAATTATGTTCTTATATACCATGAAAATTTTTAAAATTTTCTAGAATGTTTCTTGAGTATACAAATTTATTCTTTATTTTTAGAATTGTATGATACATTAAAATCTTTAGTAAATATTTACCTGTATATATCTTTTTAGTTTTTGAATATGTTTTTGAAAAAGGAATTCTTTTTTGCCAGGCTGAACCATTATATGATGTTGATATATATTTATCTGAGAAAAAAAAACTGAAGTTAACTATTGTATAACTTTAAAATCATATTCTAAGGGTGTTTCAAATTTCTAAACATCTCAGAGGTGAAATTATTCTCTAATTCATTTTACCATTACAAAGCTAAGAGATCAGGGATACAAGTGAGTTTATTAAGACTATTTAAGTTATCAATGAACATGGTTACACATCTCTTAATTGGCTGTCCAATTCCTCAGGTAAGGATCTCTCTTATGTGACTAAGCTAGAGGAGAGAGTGGTAGCTAGATGTGATAAAAAATACTTCTTTGTCTTGTTTTACTATGATTTTATACACAATTCTGCTAATATTTGTAGGAAAGAGAGAAAGAGAAGGAAAGGAAAGGAAAGGAAAGGAAAGGAAAGGGAAAGAAAGAGAAAGAAAGAAAGAAAGAGAGAGAGAGAGAGAGAGAGAGAGAGAGAGAGAGAGAGAGAGAGAGAGAGAGAGAGAGAGAGAGAGAAAGAAAGGAAAAGAAAAGAAAAGAAAAGAAAAGAAAGAAAAGAAAAGAAAAGAAAAGAAAAGAAAAGAAAAGAAAAGAAAAGAAAAGAAAAGAAAAGAAAAGAAAAGGAATCTGGGAAGTATAGCCCTCTTCCCTTTCCCCTTCATGAAGCAGCTCCCATGATGTCAGATTGCTCTACCACTGTGAACTCTCTGTTCCAAGGAACCAAAGTATTTATATACTTACCTGGTCCTTAAATATCAACTTTCCTTTGATAGGTCTATATTTGAACTATCATTGAACAATGTTGTATTTGTGTTTTCAAGTATGACTGTGCAACTATGACTCTCAAAGCCTGATCCAAAATAATACTAAAAATGTATTCGTTTTTTCCCATGTTGACATTTGCATTAATGACACGTAGGTAAGAGTGAGTATAATGGTGGCCACCTTAACACAAATACAGACAATGTCACCAAACTATTCCAGTAGTCACTGCTTTCTTCACAGCCATCTACTCACAGTAAAGTATAATAAAATTAATAATAATGTAATAATAGTAAGAAATAAAATTAAAAATTTACCTGAGAATATTTTTATATATAAATCTGTACATCATTTTATTTTAAAACAAATAGAAGAAAAGCAATTTAAATAAAGCTAATTTCAGTTTAAATTATAAAAGAAAGGTGCTAAGAGACACAAAGTTTTAACTTACATTTCACAAAGTGTAAAACATTCAGAACTCCACTAACTAGACTGTGAACACAACAAAATATAAACATGCAATCATAGGGAATTGAGTGGTCTTTCATTAGGTTGAGAAAAGTTAGACACAACTTTGAAAGAGCAAAATTCATCTGAGACAGGGATTTTCTTCAAAAGAGATTTGGTTCCTTCCTCCCTTGTGGCCTTGTGCTTCCTGACACATACTATGATTTTGCCTATTACAGGAAATGATTTAGAAGCAATCTGCCCATGGTGGGGAGAGATGAGAGGTTGTCAAAGATATTGCAGTCAACCCTCAACCTAACTCTTTCAGAAAATAATCATGAAGTTCTTAAAAAAAAAAAAAAGCCAGGCATTGGTCTGAAAGTGATAATTGAACAATGCACTTAGTGGAACAAGAAAATGTCAATTATTTGAAAACAATCCTCAAGAGTGAAATAAAGCTATCAAAGTACAGGGTACAAAGTACAGTGCTGTGAGACACAAGGCTAAGAAGCTTCAATGTCAAGTCATCTGCACCAACGTATTTTTTTCCCATATCCTTTAGATCACTCCTGCACATGGAAGAAATCCTCTCACTAGTTTTCTAAGATGGTAAAGATGGCCTGGAAATAAAAGAGGGAATAGGTAGCAATGAAGATTCATTGGACCATCAGGAAATTCCATAGGAATGCAAACCACAGACATGAGTAAACCATATAAGTACCTCACCTGGACAGAGATGGAGTTTGGGGTCCTTATTAACACTGACTTTATTGTTGAAGCCATTTGTGGGCCTGCTGCGGTGAGGTGCACTTACTGAGACAGTCCTGACAGCATCCCTCTGAACACGGATGTAAGATGCATTCTCAGCATTTCTATCTTTATTATTGTGATGGTAACTCATTTTATTTTTTGGATTTGGTGTCTCTACTGCTGTAAAATAAAGTGGGGAAAGAGTGAGGCACAAAATAAGCCGCTTTCATACCCATAAATAACATTGTACATATTGTGTTTAACAGCACAATGGAAAACAATGTAAGCCAAAAGAACAAACGTTATTGTAGATAAGTTGACATCTAAAATAACATATTTCAGGTATTTATTTTTCAGGTATAAAATATTATTTGATATTTAACCTCCTTTCAAATTACAATTTAGAAATATCAAATGTATGGACATTACCTCTCCGCATTCCTTGGCCGGGACAGTTCTTTGGTTCATCATAAACCCACTTTCTTTTTTTCACGCCTTTAAAATGAGGCTTCCTCACTGGCTGGATATCATTCACTTAGAGGAAATACAAATTTTTACAGTTTTTTTAAAGATGCTTTCATCTGAACATTACTGTTGGTGATAATTACATATGCCATTTATACACATGTGCATTTATATGTCAAGCAAGAGAAAAAAATAAATTCACCACCCTAATATTTTACTTTCTAGAACAAAGGATGATTTTTTAAGTACCAAAAAAACCCCATCTTGAAAATAGATGAGAAAACTTTCAATCAGTAACAATCCTCAAGAAAAATACTTTTCTTCAAAGGAGTGTGTGGATTCTTTTAAAAGAACATAAAATTACATTCCAAATATAATTATGTACCTATCTCATTATAATATTATTTTAAGTAGTTTTAAAATTATTTTGAACATAAATCATTTTGTACATTTTTAGCCAAATGTATGACTTCTGAAGAAGCTGGAATAATGTAAAATACTTTTAAAGAATTTTACCTTATTGTTTTAAAATCTTATGAAGTTCTGTGTACAGAGAGTCTTGTGAAAAAAGAATTTCTAAGTACTAAAATCACTAGATTATTCACTTATTTACTGGTATATTTTTTCATAAAAAGTGTTGTATGCATGTTGAATTTTCCAGGAAATTTATGGTATATTTCTCCAGAGACTCTTAAAAGAATTTAGTAGACAAGAGCATTTTTTGTGAGTTCTCTGTACAGAGATCCTGAACATTCACAAGTAACTAATGCACAGAGAAAATGAACATCAAATGCATTGAGTTGGTTGCATTAGCTCTCTATGGTGAACTAATAAATGTCTTTGCCCTCCTACTCAACCTCAACTTTAGCATCAATCTTCAATGAAACTTTGATTCCCCATCTCCTGTTCAATATCAGGCTCCACCCTTACTTCAGGGTCCCACTGCTAGGATTTAGAAACCATATTTTTAACAAGTGCCCCTAAACTGAGCTTCTTCGGGATGAAGCATCATAGCTCCTGAGTGCCTAGCTGAGATCCAGGAACATTATACAGCTTCAATTAATAAAATAAGAGAAAGGCGGGAAGGAAACAGACAGGAAGATTTGTGAGTCCTAAATATATCACAAAAAGGAGCTCAGAGCACTGAATGGCAAGGAGAAGCCAAATCAAGAAAATCAAAAATGTAATAAAAACCTGTCAATGTGTTAAATTCCACTATGTGTTAAATTAAAATGCACTGTTTACAGAATCTTCTGAGAAGGTAGCATACTATTAATTGTAATACCTAAATTAAAATAGTGGGAAAGTATATTGTGTACTAGGACCTACATCACAATTCATTGCCAAAGTAAAAAAAATGGTGTCTTTAATTCTTAATCCTGAATAATTTGTAAACCATTCCTTTTTAATTTTTTTTAAAATTCTATTTCAAGTAAGCAAAACAAATCCATGCTGCAACAAATATGCCTAAAGCCAAAAAGAGAGCTCTCACTTGAAGAGGGGTCCTCTCTGCACTTCAAACTGATATTCTCAGTAGCATTTAATACATGCGTTGTAGGTGCTAGTCGGGTAGGTAGGGAGCACTTTGGATGAGGACTGTCCTTGTTATCTTTTAAAGCAAATTAAGAAAATAAAACGTCAGTATTAGTAAAAGAGGTGTCTCAGTTGGTATTTCACTTTTCACACATTATATGATGGGCATACTTTTTAAAATATATACATATCAAAATACAATGTATGCTAATTTTTAGAATGTATTGCTGAAATTCCCTAATGCTGCCCTGAGTCCCCAAAATTTGTTACTTAAAAAAAAACATTAAAAATCCAGAAATTCAGCCATTATCTTCAATATGTAAATTACATATTTGTGACAATACTTTTAATAAGTATGCAAAAGAATTAAAATGTTATCAGTTTGACAAAAAACACACCAATTTAAATTGAGATTCCAAAAATATTTTAAGTGTAAAAACATTCACTTTGTTATGTGCTTCGGAGCAGAGCCGCCCGGTTTGGCTACCTTCAGTGATGAAAACAGTGTAAAATCTGTGGTGTCTGAACTGGTCACAGGTGGCTATTGCACACTTGCAATATGGTTAGTGCAACTGAAGAGCTGAATCTTTTTGTTCTATTTAATTTTAATTAACTTAAACAGCTAAATGTGGGTAATGCCTACTATTATTATTTAGCTTTAGAGTTTTTTTTTTTGTTTTGTTTTTGATGGATTGGGCAAAACCTTTCCATCTTCAAGTAAGAGAGAGAGAGAGGAAAAGAGATATACATATATTTTCCATAACAATCCTTTAATTTGATTACAAGTGACTTTTCCAATTCTTGAGCACATTTATTAGTGGAAAAAACAGTAGATGAAGTTGGTTAATATTTAGAGAATCCGTGAAGCCCTTTAATGACAGGATGCTGTAATGTTAGCCAGTGACTGGGGGAGCGGCCCACCAGAAAGGCACCAGTCGGGGGATCCTAAGCACGGTAGGGGCATGATAAAACTATGAGCACGTATTTTATTATCACAGCTCTTGGTTATTCACAGACTATAGTCAGTAATAATTATTAAATGGGGAAGTCATAGAAGTCATCCTGAGATTAAAACTCTTCAAAGTGTTCACAAAGTTTTCTAAGAAAATTTAATTATACAGAGTGTATGATGTTGGAAAAAGAAACTATGAATGATTTGGTACAACCATTTAAGAATACCAATAACATCAGAGCTAGCAAAGACTCCTAGAAATGATGTTGCCCAACAGGCTAATTTTTCAGGCTACTCAGATCAAGTGCCAGGGTCAAACAAGTAGGGAGAGAACCAGGCTGGAACCTTAGAGCTCTTGATCCCTATTTAGTGTACTTAGTGTAATTTTTATTTATTACCTTGCTTATTATATGGTTTCCACAAAAATCAAGCTTTATGTTTAACATATCTATTCAAATTACAGATTAATTAAAATTATAAGTGGTTTATTACCTTTAGCATTTGAACATTTCAACATGGTGATTTCTTTTTCTTCAGTTAATGCTTTATTTTCATCTACTCCAAGAAATAGGATCCTCTGTGGAATGTAACAGTCACCTCCTATGACAACACCTTACTGTTAGTGGCAGTGATGGCAGAAAGTTTTACAAAACTACTTTTCAGTACAGGACTACCCTCCTCTGCAATACCTGTTTTGTCCACTTTTGTTTAAACACTTCTCAGTGATACCATCCCCGTGTCAATATCATATAAGTAGAGTAATACATGTGCATACAGGTGTTTATGAATACACAGTATGAACACTTTCATACTGCTAATTGCAAGAAAATTTACATAGTCAATACAATTAATTTTCCTTTAACATACAACGATATTTGCTTCCACCTTTTACCACCTTTTACAGATAAAGTAAATATAATTTACCTTCCATATAATATTTTCAGATATATGAAAGCAGTTTTTGTGTTCCTTAAAGGTCTTCTGTTTCTTCAGAATAAATATAGTTGCATTAAATATTACTTATGTATTTAATTTCCAGATGCTTCAGCACACAAGTCACCCTTTCTCAACACACAATAAGTGTTACAAGTAACCTTTTTTAAAGGTGACAGTCAAATGTAAGTTGCCCTGTACAGAAACTAGTGAAACCAGTATAGTAATATATGCCATTTATGGAGTGCTCCTCTGCATGTCACACACTCCTCTGAGTACTTTGAATGACTTATCACATATACTTATCGTCTTATACTACTCCTCATAATTCAACATGAGTTTTACCTTAGCTGACAAACATTACTGAACTATTTCGAGACATTGTGACCAACAAAAAAATATTTTTCTCCTATGATCTGTATCATGTCAAGTCTTTCCCAACTTGAAGAAAACCTACCATAATGCCTCGATCTTTTGTCCCTTGCTTTTAATAAGTCATTTTTAAAAAGTTAAATTTACTGGGGTGACACTAGTTAATAAGATCATATTGGTTTCAAGTGTACACTTCTGTGATACATCATCTGTCTATTGCATCATGTGTCCATCACTCAAAGCCAATCTCCTTCTGTCATCACAGATTTGACCCCTTTCACCCTTTACTAGTTCTCCAACCTCTTCCCTCTGGTAACCACCATGCTGCTGTCTGTGTTTACAAGTTTTTGTTCATTTGTTGCTTTCAGTTTTACCTCCTACATATGAGTGAAGTCATATGGTTCTTTACTTTTTCTATCTGACTTATTTTACTTAGCATGATATTCTCAAGACCCACCCATGTTGTCACAAATGGCTATATTTCATCTTTTTTTATGCTTGAGTGGTATCATGGTATATGTATGACATTTTACCCAATCATCTGTTGAAGGATACATTGATTGTGTCCACATCTTGGCCACCCTAAATAATGCTGCAGTGAATGTAGGGGTGCATATATCTTTGCAAATAGATGTTTTCAAATATTGTGAGCAGATACCCAGAAGAGAGATTGCTTTGTCACATGTTAACTCTATTCTTAATTTTTTGAGGAGCTTCCATACTCTTTTCCAAAGTGGCTGCACCAGTTTACATTCACACCAGCACTGAATGAGTATCTTTTTCTCCATAACCTCTCCAACACTTGTTACTACTTCTCTTGTTGATAATAGCCATTCTAATAGGTGTGAAGTGGTTTCTCATTGCAGTTTTTATTTGCATTTTCCTAAAAGCTAGTGCAGTTGAGCATCTTTTCTGTATATCCATTGGCCATTTGTATGTCTTCCTGGGAGAAGTGTCTTTTCAGGTCCTTTGCCCAGTTTTTAATTGGACTGTTTATCCATTTTGTGTTGAGTTGTATGAGTTCTTTATACATTTTGGATATTGACCCCTTGTCAGAGCTTTTTTGGAAAAACACCTTCCCCCATTTAGTCGGTGCCTTTTTGTTTTGATGGCAGTTTCTTTTGTACCAAAGCTGTTTAGTTTGATGTAGTCCCATTTATTTATTTTTGCCTTGACTCCCCTTGCCTTTGGGGTCAAAGTTAAAAAAAGATCTATAAGATTAGAACTTACATTTTCTTCTACGTAACTTATTGTTTCAGGACTTATATTTAGGTTTGTGATCCACTTTGACTTAATTTTTAAATTCAAGATTTTGTTTTCCCAGTTTGAGCGTATCTGGTTAAACTGGGTTCATTGTTCCAGCATATTAACTTCTAGTCATCTGTAAATTTTTTAAATATGTGTCCATTCATCCAGTCATTTAATTGTCTAAAGACAAAGTCAATCATTCTACAAATATTGACACAGAACACATCGAGTGCCAGACATTCTACTGCAGGGATTCCTCTGTGGCAACTGATTGTGCAGTTTCTGGCCTTAAGGAGTTTACACACAGCCAACAATAAAAATGTTCAAAAGATTTTGATGAAACAAAATTAGTTATAAAAGAAAACAGACTCACTTATTATATCATGATATATTGAGAATTGACCAATAATAACGTAACTCACCTCCATTTTCAAAAGCAGCAATGTCAGCCCTTGGTTTCCTATCCAAAGATGCTTTTATCTCACTCTGCCTTTCCATTGAGCTAAGTTTTGTTGGAACTGTAAGACCATCCCCTAGAAAAAAAAAAATTTAATTACTCAGGAACCATTAAATACTTACGTAAGTTTATAGTAGTAATACTAATAAAAAGCTAAAAGTTAATGCAAGTATTGTTTATATAGTGATACAATGAACAATAAATTTATAAATATATGAATTTTTAAACAAACTGTATAATTATCAGTAAAGTGTCAAGCAAATTGATTTCCCTTATGTGGATAATTAATAATGACAAAAACTTAAACAATCTAATGTTATCTTCTGTGTATAATATAGATTATTTAATGTTTTTGTATAATGAATTTTTGTTATAATTCTTTGTTTATATGTATTTATTATGAACAAATTGAGTGAAAAGTATTAGTCTACTATTGACTTAAAAATGCTAATTATACTGTGATAAATAACTCTCAGCATTTTCCTTACACATCTCTAATTTTTCTTTTCTTTCTTTCTTTATTATTTTTCATTATTTTTCAATTACAGTTGTGTTGCAGTCCACCGACCCGCGGTGACCGCAAACATTGCAGATGCTCGCAAGTCATGAGAAAAACAGACACACGGACTACCGAGTCCTGTGGAGGAATAGGGATGGCATGGCTACCCTCTCAAGGGGAGGGTGCCTCCG
>CM052539.1:73215048-73402254 GCA_028533065.1 Trachops cirrhosus
ATGTTCAGGGAAGTAGGTTTTGTCTCCTTAGGCCTCCCAGTTCTGGGAGGTTTCTCACTCAGCCTTAGCCAGGGGGTATTACGGCTCCGGAAACCAGGCAGGGTGGACAACACACAGTTGTCCCACATTTTCCCCATTGCTCTCCTTTGCCCTGCCCCTGCTCCCATAGTCAATTAGAAGCAGAATACAAGAAATACGAAAATCTAAAGAAATATGATTCTGGGTTGGATTCTAAACCAGGGAAAAAACTTCATTTTTCTATGAAGGACATCAGTGGCACGAAGGGTGAAAATTTTTTTTGAAGTCTGCAAGTAGTATTGTGTCAGTGGTAATTTCCTGATTTTGATGTTTGTAGTATAGTTACATAAGATTTACGTAGGAGAATCATGTCTGAAACTTGCTCCCAAACAGTTCAAAAATAATAACAATGCATATATTTACAGAGAGAAAATTAAAAATCACATGTGTAAATGATAACATTTGGGGATATCTGAGTAAAGTGTATTCATGAATTAACTGAAATTGTATTTTAAAATGGAAAGCTTTTTAAGTGTGGGGGCTGATGAAAGAAGGTGAAGGGGTTATCCAAAGAACGTATATATACACGCATGACCGAGGGACGCAGGCAACATGAGGGGATTGCCTGAGGGGGAGGAAGGGGAGAAAAGGGACTCGGGGGAGGGGGGCAAAGGGAGAAAAAGTGGGAGAAACTGTAATAACATAAATGATAAAATACAATAAAAATTAATAATAATAAACATAATCATAAAGCAAAAGTGCATAGAATTGTCTTTATAATCTACCTTTTAAAATATTCATCGCTAACTTGTTTTCTTTATACTTGTTTAGTTATTGTTTTGGTTTTTTGTTTGTGCTGTCTGGGTAATGAAGCCAATCCCGTCCTTCCTTATATGATTCCGACATCTGACGGTGTGTTGCTGCCACCTACCGCCACATGTTTGAATGGTTTGCCACATACGTACTTGCAAGACAGACACATTAATCTTTATCCTATGTTCATCTTGAGCCTGGGAGACGTTCCCAGCTTTGTTTGTTTTTTATTATATTTTTAAGGTAGGAAGGGATTTAAATCATTCCTACTGCTGCAAAAATTGTTTTTCAACTCGTCCTAGCTGCGAAAAAACTATATAAGATTATGGCATCTATAGATTTTCTCTAAGTTCCTGGTTTTTAAACCTGGAAAACACCCAGAAAACAATGTTCTTATCTTGGCAAGAGAAAAATGTTCACCAATAGCAAAATCAGGTTTACCAAAATATAAGATCCATGAAAGTCACAACCTTCCAATTACCCACCTGCATCATCCCTGAAATTGCCTGATACACAAAAGGCATTCATTTAATGAAGAAATATACCCTAGTTCTGCCTCTAACTTCATTCCATGTGTCTATCTCCTTTAGGTCCTTCTAGGGATAGGTTGTCCTTCCTATTCATAAAGAAAAATCTACACCTATTTCACATGAAGATTTATTTACATAGACAAATAAAATTGTAAAAGCAAACTATTTGCAGAATCAGAATTACTGCATGGGGTATATAGTGTCACCATCTGTTTATGAAGTTTTCATTTTGTGACTCCTGGGAAAATGTAATTATATTAATAACAGCTTTTTATATTAAATTTAGGTCATGTGATAAATGTACATCTTTTCACTCTCAATTCTGATGTATTTTTTTATTATTTAACTCAACATTTCACTGCCAATCACACCAAGTATCTCTAATGCATCACCTTGAAATGCTACCATTTAATTCCTTACCTTCTTGCAATTCGCTGCCATTTTCCAAAGGCTTTTCTAAGTCTTTTTCTGCTATAGAAGATGTGCTTTTTAACGATGAAGTATCTGGGGGAGTATGAAGTCTGTAGTATTCACCTAATTTCCCATAAGAAAAGTAATCGTCAGTATATCTGTCACATCAAATGTTAGAATGCTCACAAATGTCTGGTTGCTTACCAGATTTATAACACATCTCCTTTATTGCTCTTTTTTCTTCAATTTCTTCAGGAGTCTTTGTCCACACACTGGAAGCATCTATAGGATATATTTGTTTTAAATTAAATTGTCCCAAAGCTAAATAATCTGAAAATTTATAAACCAAAATGAAAAAACCCAACATTGTTCTCATGGATGGATTACTATTTTGTTTCTGTAATTTTTAAAATCAATAATTTGTATACTGGCAAATATTTCTCATTTTTATATTTCACATATAAGAAAGACTCAGTCAAGAGAAAAGAAATGACTATACATTATGTGTCTTAAGCTGGAGATATAGATTCACATGTTGAGATCACATTTGTTTGTTTGGAGAGAGAGGTAGCTATGGAAGACATGGAGCTACAGCAGTCAAAGGCAAAAATACCCGGTCCTATGCATAGAAGGACACATTCTGAGGCAAAGACAGAGAGAGAGTTTATTTTTCAGCATGTTTGTCTTGTGTACATACATGTTATCCACCACATGTGATAACATGGGAGGAACAGGATAAACAAGGAAGAAAAAACTGGGTTTTAACCTTGTTCATACTTTTGCAAAATTTACTTGGGATAATGTGGATGATAGGACTTTATAAATCATAAACTCTCTAAAGATTAAGTGTGAGGCAGATAGACATAATCATGCAATAAAGACATGGGCACACATATATCAATGTTAAGTTACATATGAATAAAAGAAGTTATTAGTATCCCTACAAGTGACTATACATATTTAAATAGGAAACGTGTCTCCTAGTCATATAACAAAAAACCTCCCAATACAAATAATAAATGTGTGTAGACATAAAATAAATTAGAACATAATAAATTTAGTATACTTAATAAATTTAAAGGTATTCTTCATCAGATCTGCCCTATGTATCACATTATAAAACCATAGTAGTTAAGTAAATATGTAGAAAATATTATGAGGTTTTTGAAGGCGTATTGTAAATCAGAGAAAAAGTTCACTAACCATTTTGCTCACCTCCTTCCTCCTCTTCTTCCTCAAAGTTAGTTTTTAAAACTAAAGGATGTTGAATGGGCCGTGATAGATTCTCTTGAGGTTTCAGGGGTTCTTGACTGTGAGTCAGGGGTGGAGTTCCATCCTGAATTTCCTTTTGTAGTGTACTATCTACAGAGAAAATGCAACATTTCAGTCTTATCAAAGTATTCAACAATCAATCATTGTCCTGATTAACTGTATGTTTATGGAAAAGTTATTAAACTAACTTACAAAACATCAACATTTTCCTATAAGGCATAGAAAATATGCTAATTTATAGACTTTAGATAGTAATTATAACCATGACTTAGTATATCACACTTTTAGTATAAATGCAAACTGATCACAAGTAGTACTGCATTCTTGCATTATATCTGCAGGATAAAAATATAACAACTGATCACATTATGACAAATTAACAAAGTCAAGCTCATATAAGGGACAGCTTATGATGGCAGACTTTATGTGTCCAAAAGAGGAAAAAAATCCAGTGGTTCTAGTTTTCTGTGGTTGGGGGTGATTATTTGGGAGTAAGAAAAATCATACTTTCAGATTTCTCCATTGGATAAACAGGAGTTAGACTGGCCAAAGCTCTAGGTCATATTGAAATATTCTGTAACCTCCAAAACTAACCAGTAAATAATAGAGGTGGCTAGTGAGCACATGTATCTTCTATCATTCCTAATTCAACTTCCTTTGTTTTCTGAATCAGTATTTACCTAATCTGGCTAATTATCAGAATCAAGTAAAGAAATTTTTCAAATCATCTTTGGGTGTCTGCTTTCTAAACCTCTGATTCAGTAGGTCTGGATTAAAGCCTAGAGATCTGATACTATGGTTTAAATTTCCCCGGCAATTATAAAGGCAACCAAGTTTGGAAACCACTGCCCTAAATCGATGATCACCTAACTGGGGTCCTAGGTCATGGGAAGCCTTTCAGTGAATATTCCATCCCAACAATTTGAGAACAATCAACCCTATTCTAGATCCTCAATTTCCACTTCCATTTTCACCTTAAAATTAGTTTGTCTAAGAATAAGCTTGCATTCACAATAGCCTTTCTCCTCTTTGCAAAATAAAAGCATACTTTCACTGATGCCAGCCCCTACTTTAGCACATTGCCTAAAGAGAAATCCTCCTTTAGTGATTAATCAAACTACCATGAACCCACACGGCTTTCTCCATTACCTTAACTTGTACACATTTTTACCAGGAGAAAATCATTATGTGGCAGGCAAACGAGTGCCCCCCACCACATATATCCATAACCTGTGACTATGGATAGAAGTAAGACTGCTAATTAGACTACCTTAAAACTGGAAAATTATCCTGGATTATTTAGGTTGGCCTAAGGCAATCAAAAAGTCTTTAAAAGTGGAAGAGAGATGCAGAGGAAGAGAGCCAAAAAGATGTGACAATGGCAGCTAGGTAAGAGCGATGCAGTGTTACAACGCCTTGACTATTCACTGCTGACTTTGAAGAAGGAAGAAGGGGGACATGAGCCAAGATGAATACAAGACCTGTATAAAATGGAAAAGGCAAGGAAACATTCTCTGTCAGAGTTCCTAAAACAAATGCAGCACTGAAGACACCTTAATTTTAATCCAGAGAGATCTGCATCAAATTTCTAAACTATGAAACTACAAAATCATAAACTTGAGTTGTTGAAGCCAGTTGGTAGGTGGTAATTTGTATTGGCCACACATGGTGAGTGCTACTGAGTGTTGGAAGTTCCGATTTCAAATGCATGGTAGTAGCTAAAATCTCTTGTTGAAAAATTTTGCTTCTTCCATTTCTGGACCATTGTTAAAGTACCTGCCTCTATTAAGGGAAAGTCTAATGACATCAATTAAAAGAGAGCCCTCGTAAAAATTCTAAAGTGAAAACACGACTTCAAAGCTTCTTAGCTATTCTCAGTGTACAGGGTCTGGCAGAAGTAACTCCTGCCTGAGTGTGACTGGTAGGGTAATAATATGCATGTAATAATTTATAGTTTTAATTTGAACATTTCACCTAAAATGTCATATGGTGTGCTTAAGTGTGATATTGTTATATTTCAAAACTACATGCTTATGATTTTGTAATAAAAGATTTTGTAAAAAGGGGCATTATTTGTGCCAGACCCCTGTATATTCCCAAGATTTGGCGTTAGCTGCAAAGAAAAGCTTCACTGAACATTCAAAACAGTAAATGTTAGAATCACATTTTTTAACAGTTTTTTTGAGCTATAATTCACATACCATACAATTCACCCATTTAAGTGTACAATTCAATGATTTTTTGTATATTCACAAAGTTATGCAACTATCACCATGATCAATTTTAGGAGTTTTGATCACTCCCGAAATAGAAACTCATACCCATTAACAGTCATTCCTCATAAATTCCTAATGTTCCCAGCCCTATAGAAGCAACTATGATTTCTGTTTATATGGATTTGCCTCTTCTGGATATGTCACATAAATGGAAATGTGGTCTTTTGTACATGACTTATTTCACTTACCATAGTGTTATGAAGGTTTATCCATGCTCTCAAAGAATAGAAACTTTGGTTGTTTCCGCTGTTTTAGGCTTCTATAAATAATGGCATGAACACTTATGTACAATTTTTTGTTAGGATCTATGTTTTCACATCTCTTGGGTATCCAAGGCTTGTCCAGAAAGAGTCCAGCCATTGTTAATATAATAAGAACGGTCTGCACGACTTCGACATAACCTGGTAGCTGAGGAGAGTAGACTGGAGTGTGCATGCATGAACAATGATGACTTCACTGTACTAGTCAGTGAGGGCAGTAGATGCCATTGAGTGAGCATGTGTACTGTGTAGCCATAGTATTAAACATGCCTAAGCAAGTAGAGCAACAAATCTGCATGAAATTTTGTGTTAAGCTTGAACATCCCTCCATGGAAACTATTTGGATGATTCAGAAGACCGCAGCTATGGGCTACTGGTGATTGTCAGCTTCCTGATGACAATGCATCCACTCATGCATCATGTCTTCTGAATTTTTTTTGGAGAATCATCAAATCACCCAGTGACACAGCCCTTCTACAGCCCCAGTTTGGCACCCTGCAACTTCTGGCTTTTCCCAAAGCTAAAATCACCTTTGAAAGAGAAGAGATTTCAGACTGTCAATGAGATTCAGGAAAATACAACAGGGCTGCTAATAGAGAATGGAAGAACTGTGTGAGGTCCCCGGGTGCTTATTTTGAAGGAACTGAGGTGTCATTGTCTTGTGTTCAATGTTTCTTGTATTTTATATCTTCTTCAATAAATGTCTCTATTTTTTATATGACTTCTGAACAGACCTCCTGTCCAGCAGTGCAATAGCTGGGACATATGGGGACGCTATATTTAACCTTTTGAGCCAGACTGGTTTCCAAAGCAATTGGTGCAATTTTATATACTTATGTGTAACGTATGAAGATTCCAATTTCTGCCCATCCTTTTCAATTATTTTTATTTTTTTGATTTAACTATCCTAGTGGGTGTGAAGTGGTATCACACTGAGCTTTTAATGTGCATTTATCTAATGGTTATAATTGATAAGCATCTTTTTATGAGTTGATGGTACATTTGTATATCTTTAAGAAATGTCTCTTCAGATTCTTTGCCTACTTTTGCAATAGAATTATCTTTATATTATTGGGTTGTAAGATTTTTTATATATTCTATGTATAAGTCCTTAATCAGATATATGATTGCAAATATTTTCTCCCACTCTGTGGGCAGTCTTTTCATTTTCTTGATGTTGTTCTTAGAAACACAAAAGTTTCTAATTTTGATGAAATTCAAGCTATTTGCTCTTTGGATATTTGTTCTTCTAGTGTCTTGTATAAGAAGGTTTGCATAACCTAAAATTTCTTATAAGAATTTTGTAACTTTAGCTCTTATATTTAAGTCTGCAGTGTATTTTAAGTTAATTTTTATGGGATATAAGGAATGAATTCAAATTAATTTTTTTTATGTGGCCACCCATTTTACTCAGCACAATTGATTGAAAATACTATTTTTTCCCCTAACGAATGGTCCATGCACCTTTGTTAAAAAACAATTGACCATAAACTGATTTATGTAAAGGTTTAATTCAGGTCTGCCAATTTCATCCTTTTGATCCACATATTTATATTTTATGCAAGTATCAGATGGTCTTGATTACTGCAGCTTTGCAGTAATTTCTAGCTTTTGAAATCATTAAGTGTGAGTTCTACAACGTTGTCCTTTATTTTCCAAGTTGTTTTTACTATTCTAAGTCCCTTGAATCTCCATATACATTTCAGAATCAGCTTGTCAATTTCTGTATATAAGTCGATTGAGTTTTTAATAAGGATGGCATTGAATCTATAGATTAATTTGGGGAGTATTGACATATTAACAATAAAGCCAACCTATGAACTTTGGACGTTATTTAATTTTTTAAATTTCACTATTACTTTCAACAATGTTTTGTAATTTTGAATATAATTTTTGCACTTCTTTAGTTAAATTAATTCACAAATATTTTATTTTTATGCTATTTTAAGTGGATTTTTTCACTTTATCTTCAGTTTATTTGTTGCTCATATATATAAATACAGTCAATTATTTTATGTTAATCCTTTATTCTGTAACTTATAGAATTTTCTAAATAAGACTTCCAGCCAAGAAGGAGGCTTAGGTAGATACACTTTGTCTTCTTGCACAACCAAAAGAAGAACAACAAATTTAAAAACAAAAAATAACCAGAACTGCCAGAAAATTGAACTGCACAGAACTCTGGCAACCAAGGAGTTAAAGAGGAAATACTCATCCAGACTGGTAGGAGGGATGGAGATGGGCAGCCAGGCAGAGAGGATGCATGGCAAGGTGGTGGCTGGCAGACTGAGTGGTCCCGCATGTGCAAGCACATAAACCAGGAGGAATAACTGGGGAGTGAGACAAACCACAAAACCCAGGGTTCCAGCATGGGGAAATAAAGCCCCCAAATCTCTAACTGCAAAAATCTGCGGGGGTTGGGGCAGCGGGATAGATTCCCAGGCTCATAGGAGAGTTCGTAGCAGAGACCACAGATTCCTAAAATGTACACAAACCTACCCACCCAGGAATCAGCCCAGAAGGGCTCAATTTCCTTGTGTGTAGTGGGAGAAGTGACTAAAAGCTGGCCAAGAGCTGAGAAGGCCGCATTGTTCCCTCTCTGACCCATCCACCCCATACAATGCAGCCAAGTGGGTTGCCATGCCTTGGCTCTGCCCCTTACAACTAACAGGCCAACAAAAAATATGGCCCAAATGAAAGAACAGATCAAAATTTCCAAAGTAGAACTAAGTGATGAAGAGATAACCAACCTGTCAAATGCAGAGTTCAAAACACTGGTAATCAGGATGCTCACAGAAATGGTTGAGTATAGTCACAAAATACAGGAAAAAGTGAAGGCTATGCAGTGTGAAACAAAGAAAAATATACAGGAACCAAGAGTGAAGGAAAGGAAACTGGGACTCAAATCAATGATTTGGAGCAGAAGGAAGAAATAAACATCCAATCAGAAAAGAATGAAGAAACAAGAATTGGAAAAAATGAGGAGATGCTTATAAACCTCCAGGACAACTTTAAATGTTCCAACATCTGAATTATAGAGGTGCCAAAAGGAAAAGAGTAACAGCAAGAAACTGAACATTTATTTGAAAAACTAATGAAAGAGAACTTCCCCAATCTGGCAAAGGAAACAGGCTCCCAGGAAGTCCAGGAAGCTCAGAGAGTCCCAAAGAAGTTGGACCCAAAGAAGCACACACCAAGGCGCATCATAATTACATTAGCCAATATTAAAGATAAGGATAGAATCTTAAAAGCAGCAAGAGAAAAGAAGACAGTTACCTACAAAGGAGTTCCCATAAGACTAGCAGCTGATTTCTCAAAAGAAACCTTGCAGGCAAGAAGGGGCTGGAAAGAAGTATTCAAAGTCATGAAAGGCAAGGACCTACACTCGAGATTACTCTATCCAGCAAAGCTATCATTTAGAATGGAAGGGCAGATAAAGTGCTTCCCAGATAAGGTCAAGTTAAATGAGTTCATCATCACCCAGCCCTTATTATATGAAATGTTAAAGGGACTTACCTAAGAAAAAGAAGATCAAAACTATGAACAGTAAAATGACAACAAACTTCCAAATATCAACAACTGACCCTAAAAACAAAAACAAACTAAGCAAACAACTAGAACAGGAACAGAATCACAGAAATGGAGATCACATGGAAGATTATCAGTGTGAGGGGGAGAGGGGAGGATGGTGGGAAAGGTACAAGGAATAAGAAGCATAAATGGTAGGTACAAAATAGACAGAGGGAGGTTAAGAATAGTATGGGAAGTGTGGAAGCCAAAGAATTTACATGTACCATCTATGGACATCATCTAAGGGGAGGGAATGCTGGTGGGCAGGGGGTGCAGAGCAGAGGGGAGTAAAGGGGAGGGAAAAAATGGACAACTGTAATAGCATAATCAATAAAGTATATTAAAAACAAGATAAAAAATAATAATATCAAGAAAATGCTTAATATAAGAGATTACTTGAAAACTAATATGAGATCTAAATATGAGATTTTCCCATTCTGATAACCCTACTTCATTTTTTAAAAATAGTAATTAAAATTTTGGTTAATACTGTCTCAGAAAGCAACTCTGTGGAGATTTCAGACATAACTAACAAATGTTAGGAGTAGAGGACTAATATTTGAGTACCTGCTTTTACTTCTTTGCACTTTTAGAGGAGACACAGTGTCCAGTCAGGATGAAGAGTCACCCATTTAAACGCAAATTGTTTCAAAAACCAACATTGTTTGGGTTATTGCATTTACTCAACACCTCTTCTCCTCCCCCAAAGAGGAAGGAACTGAGTTAAACAATGTTTCTCTCTTATAATCATTAACAATTAATTGTCTTACTCTGTCTTAATCTCCCCCACACACACACACCAAAAATTAGTCTTTTACTGATGCATATGTTCAAATCAAATTTTTTATTAACCTATTTAAAAGCCATTTATTAGACAATGGTTTTTCAAGACTTAGGATAAAAAGATCATGTACACATATTCACTTAGGCAAGACCTTTGAAATGAGCTGATGCAAGGTTCATTTAAAGTGTCCACATAGTCACCCAAGGCATCTATAAGACATTGGCGTAGAATAAAGAGAATCAAATATCCCATTCATTATAGAACAATTGCTTCAATGTGTCAGGTACTGTGTTTTGAACAAATTCTCCCCTAGCAAAATTTAGGGGTTCATTAAGAACAATTATTCTGAGTAAACAGTTATATCTGAGTATATCTAATGTATATCATGGGAGAAAGATAAAGTACCTGCCATGCTTGTAAAGAAAATATAAAACGTACTCAGAAATGTCCACCTAATTTTTATAATCAGAGCAAATATCAACTGATTTGTTTTCTTCACATAATTTAACTGAGCTTGGTAATTCCTAAGCACTATCATTTGGCTTAGCAGCTCTTTGCTTTTAAACTTGGAGATGATAACCAGAGGGATCCTATTTTTAAAATGTCTGGTTTAACAACATTTAAGTGAAGTCTCTTTCAAAAGTCCAAAATCCTTTTTAATTTTCTAGCAGATTAAAGTTTAAACTGAAAAAGTTTTATATCCTCAGACCAAAAAAAAAAGGTAGGTCTCTTGATAATTGCAGTTTAAAGATAACGCACAACGGCAAATCAACTAATGAAAAATCGCTTTTGGCAAATGCCTCCTTCTGGAAGAACACAGCTGGCTACTAAGATAGCATTGCTGTGGTTGGACTCACCCACTTAACACGGACCGCATGATGGGTCTTAATGCCTTGATCAGAGACCTTAGGAATTATCATAGGCTGCACTTTTTAATGTCTAAATTTTATCTTATTTTAACCTGACAGACAAAATTACTCATACATTGCACAATGCAATGTGAATCGATAGTTATAGTTTGCTACCAAAGATTGTCATAATACCACCTGAATTTCTCAAGCATGTGCACTTATTGAAACATAAAAAGGGAGACTTCGATAAATATAGAGTTTTATACAATAATCTTTGTCTAAGGTGGGAAAATTCATGGTCCCAGTTTTGATTGACATGGACCTTGGTGGATAGGTGTTCCTGGATATTGTAGGAAATATTAGGTCTACAAAAGATCAAGTTAGAATTTCTGAGGTATTGAAATATTTCCAAAATGAATAGGTAACATGGTAGTTCAACATATAATTTAACTGAGCTTGGTAATTTCTACAGTCTAGAAACTGAATATGCTTTTCTATAGCACAGAAATGTGTCTGGACAGAGGAAAAATAGTTGCCTCCTTAACACAAATACATGGATAGGTAAAAGTAAGTATGCAGAAATAAATACTACAATAATTTAATAAATAATAAAATAAGAATAAACTGTGTGTTTTGCAGATTCACAACTAGAAATCTATTTTTGCCAACCTCTGTACATACTGTTTGAAACTTTCTAGGGTGTAATTGGCCACTATGTGAAAGGTAATACTACATTCCTAGTTTACGTGCTTGGGATTCATCAGTGAACCAAAGATAGATTCTTGCTCTTATAGAACATTCATTCTAAAAAGACAAGTCAGACAATGAACAACAGGTATAGAAAATAAGGAAATTATATTGTATCTAAGAAAATTATAAGGGATATGGCAAAAAAGGTACAGAAAGGCCAGGAAGATAAAAAATGTGTAGGAAGTAAGTGCAAAGGCTGATTACATTGCAAAAGAGTGTTCAAGATATAATTGATTAAAAGAAGAAGTAAAGGAATTAGCCATGAAGATATTGAGAGAAGTGGATTTTATGTAAGAACCCTAAAGCAGGAGTGTGCTAACATGCTCTAGGAAAAGCAAGGAAACTTGTGTGGCTTGAGAAGAGAGAGCAAGGAGAAGAGTTGTGGGAGATAAATTCAGAGAGGTAACAGAGCACCAGATCAAACAGAGTCCTTTAAGCCTCCATAAAAATCCAAAGTACAGAATTCAGAGAGCTTCTAGGTTGGTGAACATATCCACGTACCAGGAAGGTGGCACACCCCAAATCCACAGGAACAGAAGTTCCTGTGCTCCAGCCTTTCCAGACCTTACTTACGTATCTCTTCACCTGACTGTTCATCTGCACCCTTTATGATATCCTTAATATATAATAAACTGGAAAACATAGGTAAGGGTTTCTGAGTTCTGTGAGCCATTCTAGCAAATGATTCATTTCAATGAGAGAAATCATGGGAACCTCAAATTGTAGCCAAGTTAGGTGTGAGGAACCTAAGGACCTGCTACTTGGAATTGATATCTAAAGAAGGGGCGGTCATTTTGGATTTTGCTTGTTAAGGCCTGTGGGGTCTTTCCAAATGTCAGAATAAAATTGAATTGGAGGACATCCATCCGGTGTCACAGAGAATGTTCGGTGTGAGTTGGGAGTATGGTAGTAGTGTAAGAGTAAAGGAGAAACACAAAAGAGCATTTTTATTTTCCCAGACAAACTCACATAAAGAGGAATAAAGGCAGAATGGAATAAGTCCTGGTGAATTCAAAACAGATTAGTGGACACGATGAGACTGCTGGAGGATAAAATGAGTGTGTGCGGTTCCCTCTTGTCCCCATTAGAAGAAAGGAGGTTTGAGGAAGTGGGGGATTAGCATCCTAAGAACATTTTATTCCCTTTCACAGTGGAGGCAGAGTGCTGAGGGGAAGGGTTTGGTCCCAGTGCCTGAATCTAGCTTATACTGCACTAAGAGAGGGAAAAGCTTACTCGAAGAGTCAGGCTCAGCCGGACACTTGTTGATGAAATTGAAAACTCTAGAAAAGCCATGTTATATTTGACCCCATTATTGTCTGTTTAGTAGATGATATAATAACATGTATCCCTATAAAACTTAGCCCAGAGAATGTCTTATAGTTGGTAGCCAAATAATTGTCACACATTCTACCCTTTCTTTGTCCAGCCACATAGCCTTTGTTTCCTGCTATCCTGAAAGAGCTGGTTTGACAGATAGTAATTTATCCATAGACTATTAGGAAGCAAACTAGATATACACTAGATATAAAAAATTTAGTAAAATGTTCCTCATGAAATAAAATCATGCTAAATGTATGCAAAAGGGGTCATTAATCATTTTAGTAGGTGCAAAACTTTCATGCCAGTAGATTATCTTTCAGTAGTCATCTATCCATCCCCCATTTGTGTCTCTATACATCCAGTTTTACTGAGCAACTGGGCTTCAGATACTGTGCAAAGCATTTGCAAGGGAACTAGTCATGATCCCCATCCTTACAATGTTTACAGTTTAGTGAGGAAGAGAAACACTGATCAAGCTATTACATGTGTGATAAATATAAGGTCAGAATTTTCCAGAATAATACAATAAAGGGAACTAATTCTTGTTATCCATTTGCCAAGGATTAGCTGAAGCCAAATTTTCAAATCACAAGATCTGATACCCTGTAGGCTTATTTCTGGAACTACTATTCCATCATGAAAAATATTCCATAGCAGGAGAGTGAAATGACTACAACATCAGGGAAACCTGACACCCCTTAATTTCTTAAGCAAGGTTCTTGACATTTACTGTTTTAGTCTATGGTGTCTTCTGAATCTTCCCCAACCCCCCAAACGTAGTGTGAAGTTCAAGCACATAGTCAACTCTCAGTATCATTTAGTTGGATTGAATTGTACCATAGCTTTTGTAGGAGTGGGAACACATTTTCTCTACCACTTTAATCTTAGGAAGAATCCCACATATAGCTGCTCTTCTGGAAACAGAAGTGTGCAAAACTGAGCATGCCCTTGCTCTCCCTACCTATGAGATTGGTTTCTGCACATTCAAAGGGGAAACAGTGAGGCTATGACCTCTGAGCTTGGCCCCAGTTGTGTGATGCTTTTCAGGGACAGTTTCCTTCTACCTAATGAGGTCAGTAGTCATCCTACTTCTCTGGTGAGTAAAATCCGCTGTAGATACACAGAGTTAGAGAAAGTTTAACTTGCTCTTTGTTCATTTACTTTATCTTGTTAGCTACTTGATGGCTCATTCTAAGCTTTACCTCATGATTCCTGATAGAATCTTCCCAAGTCATCCATTGGCTATTAAACCATATTACTCACCAAGCCATACTTTATTTAATGTGTTATTCTATGCTGCTACTCCAAAACCAGATTATAATATGGTATGTTCATGTTATTAAAAATATACTCACTGCTACTTGGTGGCAAAAATAATCCATTGATATTTCGAGGTTTGCTGTGATAAAAGATACAACTGATCTTCACACAACCAAGAGGTTGAGTTTCCCAGAAGCATGAAATACTGCAGTTTTGCTAGACAAAGGAGGCGGGAGACATGTAATGATCAGATGTCATAATAAATACTATGTGCTACAACACAACACAAGGTGACAAAATCTATCATAATTAGTGATTCAGGATTCTGTGTGTTTCTTGGTTTTCAATGTTCTTAAGCTTTGCTATTTAAAAGATGCAATAATTATTCCTAAAACATACTCCTCCATTTTCCTAAGATTTTAAATTGAGCAATGTGCAAAATGCCTAAAATTAAGGAGTAGAAAAGTACTTTCTCTATTGTTTGTAATAGTTCAATGTTACTGAAAGGAGACCATTTTAACAAACATAATAATGTTGAGTCATTCTACCTGCATTTCCATGTGTCTAAATCTGCAAAGTGGATCTAAACATTTGCCCTCTCTCCATAATGAGCACACAGTGTCACTGCCAAGGGCCTTTTTACAGTGTCGGAATCGGCACTGGGAACCCTGAAAGAAAGAAGTAAACAGTGTAGAAAACTCAATATATTAACATTAACGTTCAACAACAATAAGATGCTAACTAATTAAAGAAAATATGAGATCAAATTAGAATTTAAAAATATCACAAATATAAGGCCACAAGTTTAAAATCTAACAAATTAGTATATTTTCAGTAAGAGATTTACATTATAATCGAATTAAATAGTTCCTGTCACAAGTCATTGACCAAATGTTATTTTTTATAATCATTTAATCCATATGGTTCGCTCAGGATAAATATATTAAACCGGTGATACTTTTGATCACAAGCCAATGACAGACCAACTTCCTTTCAGAAGCCAGATATTTTTTTCCAAGTCATATTCTACTTGTGGAGATGATCTGTATTGCTCAATCTTTTTTATTAAATAATGTTTTCTTAGTCTATGAATATAATGTGTTTATACAAGGAAAATGAATGGAGCTTAAACTTTAGATTATTATGACATTTTAAGTAATTACCAGATTATGTTACATTAAATGTGCTTTATGCCTTTGGTCTACAAAGATAAAACAATTGTGCCAAAATATATACACACCAACATCTTTATACCAACAAAAGCAAAAGCAGATGTGGGTTATTTTAATGGGCTGCTATAATTTTTTTTATTCTTTGTCTTTTACAAACAGATCCAGAGTGGAAAAACTGTAGGTTTTCTAGGCAGAGAGGTAGGTAACATACGATAAAAACAGATCATTAAGTTCTTCCCCATTTTGACACATGTCCCATGATTGTTTCTTATCTTTGACCACCCACTTATTCCTGTCCTCATGCCCTACCCATTTTGAAAGTAGATCTTTTAAAACAGTACAAGGTACTCATAGTACAAGGTAGTGTGAAGAGGCTAGATAAACTAGTATTTGAACTACTGGCTCAATCACTGGTCCACACTCACAGTCAACACGTTACTCCCCACCATGAGGCCTCAGTTTCCTCATAGGCAAAAGGGGAATAATATGACCTCCTCACAGATGGTAGTAAAAAATTATGTGAGATACAGTATCATGATTGCAATTGTTATTTCTATTTATTTATTTAATTATTTTTGAACTTTCTATCCTATCGGTCACTGTGCTAAGTACTTGCAGATACTAGCAATGAAACAGACAAAACTCTCTGCCCACATAGAACATAAATTCTATTACTATTTTTCATCCCAGGATTTAACCATAAGGTAACAAGCAATAGAAGCAAATCTAATTCTAATGGTCAAAGAGGTTAATTCTATTCAGGTTTCCTAGCAGAGATTAAATACCTTAAACTAGACACGTCCTGTCTTTTACCAGGTTCATTCTGGCTTTAACATGAAGCTTCAAACACTGAGTTTTTACATTTATTTGGTTTCATTGTGATCCATTACTCTTAATCTCTTAGATTAAAATTTTTTTCCATTTAACTTTATAAACCTAATTCATATCTGGCTAACTTGTTTATATTACTCCCTTTCATTTTTCTATGGTATTAAATGTTTGTTGTTACTCAGATTTTTGACAGATGAAAATTCATAACCTGGGTTAATGAATTTCAAATAAGGAAACAATTTGATTTTAAACAAAATTTGATAATGACCTGTATTTATTTGAATTTATATGGCTGAAATCACATTAACCAAAACAGTATGATATATCATATAATGTTTCATATTAGTATCTCAAAGATACTAATATCTCAAAGAGTCATAATACAGGCAAAAGTGCCACATGAAGATGAAAAAAAGCCATCGGCATGTAACTGGCATAAATAAGGGTAGTTTCAAACAAATATTTTAAATGATCACAGATTTCCCAAGAGATATTCAATATATCAAAAATATAAGATAAGCTTTTACTTCTGATTTTAAATACATAAGATATTTTATGTAAAATTAGTAAATTTTGATTCAGCAATAGAAATTATTGCCATATTGTCCTTCAGTCTAAAAAGATTTAACATGTGAAGTACTATAAATTGTATAATATTTACCTTTATGCATGTGGAATTAAAAAAGAAATAGCAGTCATTCCCAACTTCTGCCATTTTCAACTCTTGTGCTGCTAATCCAATGTTTTTTAATAAAAATTGCAGAAACACAAATGTAAGAACTATCAGTGTGTAAGGGGGGAAAAGACTTTCTTTTCCACAGTCTTTCAGGCTATCAGTAGTATTCCTTTAAAACTGACCTCCTGTTGACAGTATATCACACAATAGGTAATTCTTAAAGAAATTTAAATTAGAAGATACCTTCTCTAGCTTTCCAGAAATGTTGTAAGTGGTTGCTAGTCACACAAACTCAAACTTCCAGAATTTTCCTCATTGTTACCAAATCCATTGTTTGCTCATCATAAATGACCTCACCTGTAACTGTAGGTTAGTTTACCTTAGTCAAGACTGTGCAGTACTTCCCTTAACTATGCTAGTATATTAACCAAAAATGGCTAGTAAAAATAAAATAATATGTTTTCTTTCAATGTTCTGATTGAATATGAATGTAAATTAGTTCATAATTTCATAACTTCAAATTATTAAGTATTTCACAACTAAATGGCTATTTTCTAAACCTTATTTCTACATATGGTTTGAAAACAAAATTAAAATTTTAAATAATAAATATATAATATATGTTTCAAGATAAAAAAATTATTAAATTATGTACTCACGGCTATCCACTGATTTGGAAAAAAACATCATTCAGATTTCAATATTTTAATAGGAACTTGAAAATAAATTAGATTACTTATTCATCTTGTAGCTATATTCCATCCATTCATTATTCATCTGTCATAAAATGAGGAAGAGCTTCTTCCTAAAGCAGAAAGGTTTCAGAGCGCTTGCAAATTTTGAGTATTTGTTGAAAGCAAAATGTACTCTGATTTCCAGAATGAAACATTTCAATCAGCAGTTGAAATCTTTCTTCATCTTAGTATCTTTACTAAAAGTACTAGAACCTAGCAGAAATTAACAAAAATATTCACAGTAGGTGACTTGGAAGGTGTCATAGAGGTGACAGATTGCACTAGATCAAAATGGACTATGAAATTGCAATGTACTCTTAATTGGAAACTTAAAAGATCAAGAGATATGTATTCCCATTTTTGTCTAAGTAAAACAGACTAACTTGGTATGAACTTGTTGAATACAATGCTTTGGGGTAAAAATCTAGGAACTAAAACAAAAAAATTAATATTTAGAAAAAAGTTGTTTGCCTATAACTATAAAATAAGAGAATAGAATGAAGTAGGCAGTAGTAAAAGTAAATGAAAAGGTAGAGAATGAATATTTGGCTGAACCCTTTAGTATATTAGTAGATATTTATAGAAAAGTCTAATATCTTGTCTTTTATTTTGCCCTACTAACTCTACAACGAAGTATCCATCTTAGGCACATAGGTTACTGGGAAAAACACCCCTAAGCAATATATGTAACTAGTCTTTAGGTCCAGGTAAACTCCTTCTCCACCAATGAAGTTTTAGCTGCATTGGACTATTTGTAAATACTGTTACCAAACATCACTATTGTATGTAATGATTATATGTAATTCCCTGATTAAAGTCATTGTGAAAAATCCATGTTTTACATTTGGAAAAGAAGGAAGTAATGTTTTTACCTCTTGAAGTATATCATGAACAACTACATTCTAATAAATAGCAAAAACAGGTCAAACTAAAATGAAGATTTTTTGTTTTGTTTTTGTTTTTTGTCATTGCAAGGAACAGTAAATAAATCTATATGTTTTGGTAGTCTTTATAATACCTGGGGCTCTAATCTCTTTCTCTCTCTTCTTTTATTTTCTTTTTCTTCCTCCCCCCGCCGCCTTTTCCTTATTCATGTTTTTTCTGTTGTAAAATTCATTCTTGTCTTCCAGGGAAAACTATGACCATACCATGTGAGTTTTTATTCCTAGTAATAGAGATGCAAAATTTGCCTCTGTGGATGGGGATAGGCCCCAAAATTCTTTAAATATTTTGTGTTGGCCACCACACTGTGTCTTTCATCTTAGGTGCATGCTAGCACACTAAAACATCAGTCAGAGAAGAAAGTCTCTTCCAGGGTGTAATCAAGTAACACCACGTTAAGTGTGGGGGCTGGTAGAAACCTATAGATGGCTGTACAGGTTTATGAGGATCAGGCTACTACCCATCCACATAAAAGTCTAGTTTATAACCCTGGATTTGTCTTTTGGCCCTCTCCTGACTGGGACTTCTGTTTCTGCCAGTGCCTTTGCTCCAGGCACTAATGGACAAAGCACTGGAAATAAATAGTGGTTTCTTGAAGAATGGTTCACCTACTGCTACTATTCAAAAAAGCAAGTGGAATGTTTTTAAGATAAGCCTTTCCCCCAAATGTCAGAATGTTAGACTTAGAAGATTCTGTGGCAGTTTGGAAAATGGCAGTTGATAGTTGTGAGGGTTATTTAATTGTTGTCCCCTTGAGACTCATGAAACAAGCCGCTTTTTAGAATCCCCTTGGAAGAACAAAAAAGTAACTAGCTCTTGACTATAAAATGCTAAGAAGGTTCTGGTCCCAAGATCTTGCAGCCAGTATCAAGTGAAGCCCTCCTCCAACCCCCTTAATTTTTTTTTTTTTTTGCCATGTTGTGTTTTCCTATGAGAAAATCAAAGATAGCAGAAGAGAAAGCAAATACTTTGAAATGACAAATCTCTTCTTTCCTCCCTCCCCTCTGAATCTAGCAATAAAAAAACTGAACTAGTTGTTGTTAGTGATATTTCATTCTTTGGGAACTCCCTTATATGTAGATACTCGAATGAGACATAGTTGTTTACTTTTCCAATGGCTAAGTCAGGAAAATGCTGAACAGTGTAATACTTGCAGATAAGACAATTATAGAAATGAGACCTACGTCTCGTCAAAGTACATAAAAAAATGGCTGTAGTCAAAACTCCCTTATTGAGAGATTGCTAGGTTCAATGAGATAGAAAGGCCATTACTAAATATTTAAATTTTAATTTTATTCAGTCATTAACTGTCTTATCACTACCCTCCACTATTCTTTTAATAGTCAAAGCTGTTAGTTCTGCAGTTGACTGCAACTACTCGAGCCATTTGGACTTTGTTGGAACTCATATTTAAGATAAATGAGATTCCTATGGAAAAACTTGAAATTGCAACCTGGTTATAGATATTTGTGCGGTTTTGGATTAGTTTAAGGCTAAACTTTGCACTCACTCCTTAAAATCAGAACCAGTTTCGGCGGTATTGTGGTTCCCAATGAGGGTAATCCAAATGTCTCAGGTGTTTTAATTACAGCGTTTCCTAACGTTCTTACTGGGAAATCAGTTTTCATTCCACTTTGAGATGTTTCTGGATGTTTCTAAACTTCTACAATGCTTCTCTAGCTTCTCTAGTACTTATAAGAGAACAGGGAATAGGTTTCATGAAAATGGTGTTAAATCACCATAGAAAAAACTCGTTACTTATAACGATGTTATTTAATTTCATAGACATCATCGTTGAATGTAGTTAAGCACCAACTCCCCAGAAACGGATCTTTGTATTTTCAAAGTGATTAGAACCAGAGAGAAGCCCGCGGGAGAGCACGTGGAGGTGTGTCGGCTTCCGCACTACAACTCCCAGAAGGCAGAGGGGCCAGGTACGCTTCTGGGCGTACTGCGCAGCCGCCCGCTCCGTGTTGTGGAACGTAGCGCTGCCGCGGTGCCTGAGCGTAGAAGTTTGCGTGACTGGAGTGCGACGGATGACTCCTCTCTCCGCTAGGACCAGACGGTGTTCTGCAGTCTGCTTTCCAACCGCACTGCTTATCCTCCTCATCATGAAGCGCCTGGGCTCTGTGCAACGCAAAATACCGTGTGTGTTTGTGACGGAAGTGAAAGAGGAGCTCTCCACCAAAAGGGAGCATCAGGTAGCAGGGGTGGTCGCGTGTGGGCTTCTCGTGGTGCTGGCTCCGTTTCAACCTGGCGAGGGTGCGCGGGGGCGTCGAAGCCGGTGTGTAGTTTTTTGCAGGTTTCGCTGGGGATGTGTAGGGTAGGGGTCTCATAGACGTGAGCTCCATCCGAGTTCTTGTACCTTCTCACTTACAAGGGAGGAAATCCACCAGAGGATTTTTCTGGTCAGGCGATTCAAACTTTTGTTCCCGTGGACATCGAAAACCACATCTTAAGTAATATTCCTTTCTTCGTAGGTTACTGCTTTTGGGGAACCCCTTAAGTATTATATTTACATAATCACCACAGTCCGAGCCTTCTTTTCAAGGGAATGGTGACAGAAAAGAAGATGGTGACAAAGTGGAGTTTTTGGAAGACTTGCTTTACATGTTCTCACTAGCCTAATTTGGTCTCAGAACTCTTATACCAGTAATTCTAAGGTTTTCTATTCTTTTGGCACCGAGATTTAACCTAGAGGGCCCTTAGTATAAACACTGGTGAATAAGGTTAGTAACCTGTGACGAGATAATTTTTTAATGTATAGCAAAGCCTTTTATAGTAGAGTCCCCAGTTATCAGTTGGGTGCTTCCAACTCATCATACAAAACCAGCATGTATATTTGACATCGACCTCCAGCCCCCTGACATTACCCTCACCGGCCTTCTTCGCAGTTTGTAGGACCTGACACTTGGGCTATGGATAAATATTTGTTGAATAGAAGAATGAACCCTGGAGTCATATCATACCAGTTTTCCATTTACCTTGATGCTTTTTTACTTACAATATCTCTATTTTCCTTTCTACTGTCCCTGCTTATCACACTGCCTTTACATTCTTTCCACCAGAATGACTGTCAGTATGCTTTTTCTTAGTTAAAACACAACAGTAACTACTAAATGTCTGTAGCAGTAGTTGTCAAGCTTTTATTTTTTCAACCCCTGATGAAGCTAATCCATATGAAACACTATCATCCTGAATAGTGATTCACTCTAGCTGTGATTCTAAACTTGGAATGTTGGATGGGGAGTGTAGTTTGTAAATGTTCCCTCCACCGGGAAAAATAAGCCTTTCTCTTGTCCATCTGTAATTAAGAGTAGCTTATAGTATTGCTTATAGCAGTGATTTTCAACCTGTGTGCTACAGTAAGTTTTAAAGCATGCAGAACCTGTCCAATCAGGGGCGCTGACCTCTTTTCCCTTAGATTGTCAAACAAAAAAAATGAGAACAAATGACAACAGCCAACACAACAATAGCCATCTGGTGCGAATGCCGTGTCTTGAACCATAAATATATAGGTCATATAATAGAATTGCATCTGATTGGTTAATTCTTGGTACCAGAAATCCTTATATACAAGTGTAACCACCTTTGAAAAGTCACTTTGGAGCAAAAAGGATAGGTAATTACTGTTATTTTATTTTTTTGTAAATAATCAAAATTATACAGGTTATTTTGTCAGATTGGCAAAAATACTTTTTGGTGTGCCACATAATTTTAGTAATTAGTCTATGTATGCCATGAAGTGAAAAGGTTGAAAATTGCTGGCTTATAGCATAACATACACATCCTTACTATAATTCAAGGCTTCCTGTTCATGAGGCCCAGTCTACTCTCAAGCATCACTACAGTGAAGTCTTGTTCTAGCAAAGTCTGTTTTATCCTGTGAGCATACCAGGAACAATCCTGCCTCTATATTTTTACAAATCTATCTACTTAACCTAGATCCCCTGTCAGAATTTTTAATTTTTTGAATCAGACCTTCTATGTGAAATCTTAGTTATCTCAGTGATTTTCCCTATCCAGAAATTTTTGAGGACCTCTTTACTATTAGTTTTTATACACACATGCCTTGTTTTTCTCTTCATGGTTTGTCTGTAATGGCAGTAGAGGAGGAGAACTTTTGTGTGCCGCTCTTTATGTTATGTTGTCCTTTGGACATGTCCATATAGGAGAGTGGTAGATGATTTATTCTGCAAGGGATATTTGTGTTCATCAGGAGCTTCACAGACACAGTGATCTCCTCTCTAGGATCTGTGATAAATTTAAACATACACTGATGAGCCAGACCTTGGTTCTGCCACCATAGGTTAAATCGATATCCTTTGATAGTGATGTCACAAATTAGTAATAAATTCCCCATTCGTTCAGTTTTATGTTAAAAGGATTGAATCAGTACCAGAGTGAGGCTAATTTCCTGTTTACTCCACTCTGAAATAGTACTTCCGCTTATTAGTCTTAAGCCTATGTACCCAAGTGTAATGTTTATATTTTGCAGTGGTGTTTTTCACATTATGTGAGGTGAATGTTACATCAAATCGTTTAGACTATAAAACAGTAGCATAAGCCTTTCTCAGAAATGAAAATACATTACACGTGAAAAGTTGATAGGAACACTAGAAACGGTCTTTTCCTCCACTATTGATAGTCTTTTGGCTTGTCTTCCTGACAGTGTAAAAATCATAACTTAAATAAGCACTTTACTCCTCAGAAAGCAGCTTGTTTTTCTCCTTAGTACTTTTTAGACCTAACATTGTATTATGTATTTTGTTTTTGTTGTCTCCCTTGTTAAAAAGAAAGTTTCAAGAAAGATAGGTACTTTTTTGTTCGTCTCTATATTTCCTAGGCCAAGAGCAATGCTTAACCTTCAGGAGGCATTTAGCAAATAATTGTCAAGTGAGTGAGTGAACATACTAAACACCTGTGGTAGGAAAGCAGCGCTGCATAGGACATGGTTCCTGGTGTTGAGCTCATTGTGGCGGATAAAGCAACGTGAACAATCAGTAATCTGTGGAAAAACAGGTATTGCTGTGATAGCATGGAAAGCAGGGAATGATCCTGAGAACTTCATGGACAAAATATCTTTAAATTGTCGTGAAGGGTAAACAGAAGATTGGCCCTTAGAGCTAGTGAAATCAAGAATGTCCCAGGTGAGAATGTGCAAGGGCATACATAGATGGTGTCTTTGTTAAACAAGTTTCTCTCTCTTTCTCTTTTTTAAGCCATTTAAAGTTTTGGCAACTGAAACTGTAAGTCACAAGGCATTAGATGCAGATATATACAGTGCAATTCCAACAGAAAAAGTGGATGGAACATGTTGTTATGTTACTACCTACAAAGGTAAAATAAAACTACTACAAATACTGTTTATTACTTAATACCCATTAAGGGCCATATAATATGATAGTTGCATTATACTTTATCGCTAATTTGTATAATAAGCTCTCCATTTCACACATTCAGAAACTGAGGCTCAGAGGACTTAAATAATTTGTCCCAAATCATACAATTAATGAATGGCTGAACTGGTAATAGAACCTTGGTTTCTCTGACTCTAAAGCTGATCCTAGTGCTGATTCCATGTTTTCATCACCATTGACAGTGTCTGTAATTTATTTTATTTTAAAGTGCTTTAAAAAAATGTAAAAAACTGAAGTAGCAATTGTCTACTATGTTAAGGAAAATAATACATTGAAAAGAGAAATAATCTTTTAATTTCTTTTGGATGGTGAAATTACCTCAGTTCAAGCAGAAGAAATAGAACAGTTAAATACAAATTGGACATATTTCTGGTATCAGGACATCTCTTCTGAAATGCATTTTTTGCACTTTTAATTGTGATAAAATATACGTAACATAAAATGTACCACCTGAACCATTTCTAAGTGTACGGTTCAGTGATATGTATAGTCCATTTGTTGTGCTGTTACCAACATCTGTCACTAGAACTATTTTCATCTTCCAAAACCGAAACTACCTGTTAAATATCTCACTGTTTCCCCTCCCTCTAGCCTTTGGCAACCACCTTTCTGCATTGTATGATTTTGGCTACTCTAGATAACTCCAGTACACCTACTGGAATCATATACAGTGTTCGTCTTTTTGTGACTGGCTTATTTCACTTAGCATAATGTCCTCAGAGTTCATCTATATTTTATAGTATATGTCAGAATTTAAATCTTTTTTAAGACTGAATAATATCCCATTGTATGTACTTACCACATCTTCTTTATCTACTCATCCATCAGGGTACACTTGGGCGGCTTCCACCTTTTGGTTATTGTGAACAATACTGCTATGAACATGGTATAAAAAAGTCTTTTCCAGACCTTGCTTTCTAGTTCTTTTGAGTACATCCAGAAGTAGAATTGTTGAATCATATAATTCTATTTTTAGTTTTTTGAGGAACTTCCTATCATTTCCCATAAAATTCTGCACCATTTACATTCCTACCAACAGCACACAAGTTTCTAATTTCTCTACATCCTCACCGGTACTTGTTATTTGTTTTTGATAGTAGCTGTCTTGAAGTGAGTGAAATGAATTTTTGTTTACTAGAAAAAGAGCAAAAGGTCCATTCAACCAGAAATGACAATATTATTTAAATCAGGTTCTTCTGTATGTACGTTAAGAAACTTCAATGTGCATCGTTTTGTGTGATTATGTATAATGGTAGCAGTTGAATAAGGTTGGATTGCTAAAGGAAACTTAGCAATGACAGTGCTTACAAATCCACAGTTTATTACAGGTGAAGGATACATAATATAGCAAGGGTATTAAAGGTAAGGATTTACAACATAACCAGAAACTGTCACAACAAAGGGTCAGGAGAGGTCAGGTGAAAGCTCCTGTTGCCCCCCACGCTCCTACACTCCAGGCCCTACCTAGCAGGACACACACTCTCAAATCAGGATCCCCTGATGTCTGCCCGGAACACCTTTGAAACACGGAATCCATAACAGAGTCTTAGCTGGGGATTTCTTTATTTTGCTGGTCACAAAGGCACCTTTCTGCTAAGTAACCAGCTTCAACAGCAGAGCCTTCCAGAAGTCTCACTCTCATTAATGAATGCAGGCACACTGCCCTGAAACTTCTCAGGCCCATGATTACACAGTGTCACTGTTAATCAGTGTTTTATGCCTTGATCAGGGGTCCAAGCCTTGCAGAACAGTTTAGCCTAATTCCAAATCTTCTGAGTTTAACCCTCATAATTAAAAAGTTTCAGGGAAGGTGTGAATTACCTGGTTATATTTCCATTTAGTATAGAGGTAACTTCAGTTTCTCACAAAAGCTAGCAATAATAAAATATGGTCTTGTGAAAGGGTCACATACTGCCTTTTTATGTCATCCCCATTATACTTTAATTAAAACTTGTCTTATAATATCAGATACCACTAGGTAGAATCTGTCTTCTAGACTGCTTATCTTACTTTGTCCTCTAGGCTTGCTTCTCTTGAAGATGACCCTACTATTTATTGAAAAATTTTATTCTGAAATGTGATTCAAAGTAAATTTCATTGTTTGCCTTTTACTATTTTTCCTCTTATTATTTTCTTAGGTCAGCCATATCTATGGGCTCGACTAGATAGAAAACCTAACAAACTAGCTGAGAAAAGATTTAAAAATTTTCTACATTCAAAACAAAACTCAAAAGGTTGGTAGGTATTTTCTTTAGCTTTTCATGATTTAAATGCCTGAAATTTGTGATTTATTTATTGCTGTGGTGTTAATATACATTATATCCTTTTGTACAGTTTAAGCTCTTTGGGAAAATAAAAAAATTAGAATTGAATATCTTTATGTGTAAGAATTAAAAAGTATTCTAAAATGTTTTCCTAACATTTATGTGCTTCTTCATACAGTGAGTCAATTTTATTAAAAACTACAAATTACTACATATATTACAATAAGTAACATGTTTTGATTTTGTCTGCCTGAGAGACAGCCATGTAATTTTACAAATCAGGCACAAATCTCAAAGTTATTATAATTTTTAATTATTAAATTAAAATGCCTCTATTATATAAGTAGATTGTATACTTGTTGCAGTCTACTCATTCATATATGTATGTAATCTATAGATATCTGTATTCATAGTACTCAAAAATATATCATAAACCTACACATGGGAATATTAGCTACTTAGTTAGACGATTATTCTGTATTTGCAAATGCTGATGTGTTCAGAATTGAAAACTTAAGGTGTTAGTGTCCTGACCCTGAGAAGTATAGTCACATTGTGGTGATAATGAAGGAAGAAAGATTATGTGGTACCTCGTATTATGGGGTTTATTAGCTATTCCCACTTTGAGTTTGTTCAGTATTTTATGTGTTTTTAAAGTATTGCCACATGCAAGACTCTCTCTTTCAGAATTTTTTTGGAATGTTGAGGAAGACTTCAAACCCGTTGCGGAGTGCTGGATACCGGCAAAGGAAATAGAACAGTTGAATGGAAATCCAATGCCTGATGAAAATGGACACATTCCTGGTATTGTGAAATCTCATCTAAAATGCAGTTTTATGTTTACTAGTATAAAGAACAAAAGATACATCTGATCAGAGATTACAGAATTTAATTTTAATTTGGTTTTTCATAGTATTTATCTGTATGGCACAAAATTTCTTAGTCTGATTTATGTTAACTAACAGTTTATACCAAAGATGCTTCATATCCAGAATGTTCTTCTCTTAGGTTTAGAATCACTTCTAAGATGGACAGTTTACTACCTATAGTCTGAAAATAAAGTGTTGAGTGGGAATAGCATCTTTTCTGAAATGAGATATTAAGAAGCCTCTACCTTTCAGATTAGGGATAAGAATGTGTTTTTGTTTTTTTCCAAGGATCCTAGAAGACTATTTCAATTAAGGGAGGTGAAAATAAATATCTCACAAGTAGTTTTACTGGAGAAGACAAAATTTTTTGCAAAAATGTGCCAGGTAGAAAGATAACCCAGCTGAAGGTTTACAGGCATGTCTTGAGTACCTAAAATTTTTACAGTACTCTGAGGTTCTAGTAATACAAAATGAAAATCAGAACCCTGATCCTCAAAGGTCTTATAGACATGAGAGGAAGTCCACCAATAATGGTATGATTTAAGAATGAAAAGCAAACGTACATAGGGTATAGTCAGAGAAAAGAGTAAGAATTCATAGTTCCACCTGTGGTGTTCAGGAGGCTTCTAAGGGGAGTGACATCTGAACTGAAGCTTGAGAACCAGGAAGTTAGCTGAAAGGAAGAGGGAAGGTCAGCTTGGGCAAACTCCCATATGGAGAGATCATGGAGAGTTTTGGATATTTTATTTAACACTTTATTCTGGCTGGAATATTTGGATGTATGACATTTGAGGAGGTTATAAAAATTGAGGCTGGAGATGTGGAATGGGCTCAGGTCTTAAAGGGTTTGTATTCCATCTGAAGGAATTTGAAATGTATGCTGAAGATTATTAGGCAGGGATACAGCAGAACTAAATTTAAATGTTTTTAATGGAACTATGATAAAAATGGGCGGGGGGCGTTTCCATTAATCTGGGTAACGAAGGCCAGAGATAATGATGGTCCCAATGGTGTACATGTCATAGAACAGTGAGGATGTCTGTTCTGACAACTGAAGTTAAGACGAGAATAGTAATAACATTCAATAAACGTGGAATCAATACTTTTTTCAATAAATATGGGAATACAATAAATCATGGAACAGTTACTGCATGTTTGTTGTCCCTAAACTGCAAAGAAGGGACAGAGAAAACTTAATTAAAACATAAAAAAAAAGGGATTTTAGTTGTTTTAGAATGGTGCTCAATTCTTATTGAAAAGGTGAATTTCCTAGTAAAAATACTGGGTGCTCTGTAGTGAATAATGAAGTTAATTTTTCAATAGAATCAAAAATAAAACCTTAAAATTAAAAAAATGATTGATTAAAAACAGTACAACTGTTACTTTTGCTGACTATGAAAGTAGTATTTTTGTGTGATAAAACATCCAGAAAATAGAGAAAATTTACAACAAAAATAAAAATTACCTCGTCTCAATGCACAGAAAAATAGTGCAATAATAAACATGTTTTCGTTAAATGATAGGTTGGGTACCAGTGGAGAAAAGCAACAAACAGTATTGCTGGCATTCCTCTGTAGTTAATTATGATTTTGAAATCGCCCTGATACTGAAGCAGCATCCTGATGATCCTGGTCTTTTGGAAATTAGTGCAGTGCCTCTATCTGATCTATTAGAACAGACACTGGAGCTTATAGGAACAAATATTAATGGAAACCCATATGGTGAGTAAACGTTTGTTCAGTATAGTAATTCATTTATAAAGAGAACTTTCTAGGTTCATCCTCACACACACGGAAATGACAAACTTAAGAAGCCTAGGATTAGAAGCCATTTTATAGCTATTTCTGTTAATTTTATGTCCATCGAGAAATTTACCTAATTATTTTATTAGTCCAAAATGTTCTTTTTTAATCTCTTTTTCTTTCCTATAATAACATTATAAAACTATGTTAAGAAAGGTGTAACTCAAGTGTAACTTTGCATTGCTTTTTAAAATTTAAGTGAACTGAGCTGAATGAAAATCATAATGTGCTTTCTACGGCTAGGTAATTAGTGTAGGATTAATTAATTGCTAAGTGTAAAGTGACTAAAGAATTGGCAGTGAATAGCAAGCATATCAAGCTATGATGAATTTCGTAGCAGTCCCAATGGCACTGTGGAACACATTGTTGACAAGACTGATGAAGACGGGCCTAAGAACATTATAGCTTGAATGGCAAAATCCTATATAAAGATCAGAAGCAGACTGGCAGGTGGAAAGAAGCTAAGATAGTAATTAGACAAATTAGCAGAAATATGGCATGGCTGTTTGGCAAACATTGAATAATAGTGAGTGTGGCTCATGATGTAGAGGAGCAGGGGTGGTCTTTTTGTAAAAAGACAGGAGAACTTTTAGTTTTGTGATACCTCTAAAACAGGTTATAGATAGTATACATAAATGAATAGGCGTGCCTCTGTTCCTTTGAAACTATTTACAAAAAGACAGACATGTGGCTGGATTTTGCCCACAGGTCAGTTTGTGGACCCCCGTTGTGGAGTAGAAAAGGTAGAATTTAGATTTAATGGGATGTGGTGCCATTTTTGAGTGAGAATACTTGTGTATCTCTCTGCAAAGAAACCAACTAAATTAAACCTTTTTTTTTTTTAATTTTTACATTTTTGAGAGGTAGATTTTCTCATTCTTGAAACCTTTGACTAATGGCAAAATTTTACCACTTTAGGGTTAGGAAGCAAGAAGCATCCATTACATCTTCTTATACCACATGGAACATTTCAAATAAGAAATTTACCAACCTTGAAGTACAAAGATATGTTGTCCTGGTTTGAAGGTTGCAGAGAGGGTAAAATTGAAGGAATAGTGTGGCATTGCAATGATGGCTGTTTAATCAAGGTAATGGCAGAAAATAGCTTGTGTGATTATGTGCTCTTACGTTCCTAAAACAAGGTAGGAGTGGCACTAAGATACTCTACAAATTGCAGTAATTCCGATGGTGTGATAAACAAATTTATTTGTTCATCTCACATGCTGCGTTTTTTTTAGATAGTGTTTCTCAGTGTATTTATTCTGTGGGTCATGAGTTCTTTTAGATGTGCTTCAGAATTAAAGCGATGAGAGCATCTGGAAAACCCTGCATACTATACATATTCCCTTCTTGGAAATTCACGCTGCGCATTAGTGTTCTCTCAAACGTTCTGTAATTACAGCATTTAGCCCTGTTTAATTCAGCATTTCCCAAACTTACTTCTCTTGAGTTAAAAGAGCGCCAAAGGTCAGTTAACATATACAGAATGAATTATTTTGTATTTTATGCCCTTTTCTGTCTGTCTTCTTGATTTCTCACAGGTTCTTGAAATTTGTCATGTTCAAAACCGGACCTAGTTATAACAACCCCCTGACTCCAACAATTCATTAAAGCCAAAAATTTAAGATACCATTTTTAACCCTGCTCTCCATTACTTCATACCTCCAATTACCAGTTCTTAAAGGTTCTGATCTACTGACTGCATGTTTCTCCCCAACTAAGTAGCTGCTAATTTAGGCCAAGATTCATGTGAGTTATATCACCCTCTTAAATGTTAACTTTCAGTGTTCTCTTTCCTATCCGTTCTTTATAAATGAATGAGAATATTAACTTCTCTGCATAAAACTGTTGAATGACAGTAAGATTTTTTATGATCCAGCTCCTTAACTTTCTGGAACTGCCTCCATCCCCATCTCCCAAGCACATCCACAATGTGTATGTTCGAACCATACTTAAATAACTGGCGGGGAAAAAAAGAAACCCCATCTGTCATGTGATATTCCCTTCGAGTAGAATGTCCCCTCACCCACCATTAACTAGCTTCTGTATTAGCAGCAGACTCTATTATTAAAATTTTTGGAGCCCTTGATTATGTTCCTGGCATGTTTCCAGGTGCTAGAAATACAGAGTCCACTAAACAGTGTCTCTGCCTTCATGAAGCTCACATTTTATAGGGATGATAGACAATAAACAGCTGTGTATTATGTCAGGAGGAGAAGCAGCTCTGAAAAAATAAAGAGTAAGATAAAGTGGAGCCTTAAATAGTACCTGGCATAGGTAGGCACTCAAACATTTTTTGGCAAATGAAGATTATACAGCCTAAAGCTAATACCCTTTTATCTTTTTTTAGGTCCATCGCCACCATCTTGGTTTATGCTGGCCAATTCCAGATACTTACTTGAATTCAAAACCAGTTATTGTTAACATGAACCTGAACAAACATGACTACGCTTTTGATACTAAGTGTTTATTTTATCATTTTTCAAAAATAGACCATCAGAAATTTAGTAGGCTCAAAGATATAACACTTGATGTATAATCTGAAAATGTAATTAAAAACCAGCTTTATTGTTATATTTGAATCTAGAATATTCTGCCATTTTTAAAAGGTAAAGCTATCTCAAGGTTCCTGTTTATCATTTAGTGTCTGTAGTAGCAATATATCTTGTAGCATTTGAAGAAAAGAATTTCCCATATGGAAGTATCTATTTAAAATCTTATTTAGAATCAGCAAGTGAATTTTAACTTCTGGACTTAAAACTGTAAGTAATAGTACACTCCCCACCTTTTACAAAGGGTTGGATTCTGTCTACTTGAAACTGGGTAGTAATTTAATGAAAACAACAAATTTGGATCACTTACTTTCAAAGTTAAATAGTTTATGCTAAATTTAATGTAATTTTGCTAGACATTTAACAAAACATAGCTCAGCCTTATATATACAGCTCTATATAAATAAAATAGGTATACATAAAATTTAAGTATCATAACACACATAAATGGGCAAGTATATATAAGACCTCAATTTTAAACATTAAAATTGCTAAAGTTTACTCTCATTCTTTAAAAACTTAAAGCATAATGAATGTATAGATGTTCACCATAGCTCATTGCCTATTCCATAGTTGTAACACTTTGAAAATCTTCAAATACATACTTTTCTCAAGGTTGGAAATTCCATATAATTTTATTTACTAAAAATTCAAATTTAGGTAAAGGTATACGGTATTAGAAAGGAAATCATGTAGGTCAGAGACTTGCTTGATTTCCAGATGGAATTTTAATTTACAAAATTAATAAATAATTTAAAACTACAGGTATAGCTAGCTGTCCCTTAATAAATGGGGAAATTAACAGGACTTTCCTCTTCATCTTCCAACTGTTCAGAAGCAGCAGTAGGACTAGTCAGTTGAATTCCAGATTGCTCAGAAAGTTTTTTTAACTTCTCTTCTAAAAGAATATTTTTTTTCACTTCTTCTTTGTAATTATACTTCAGATCTTCTATTTCTTCAAAAAATGAGGGATCAAAATTTTGTAGTTCATTCTTCAGCTTTTTTATTTCCTCCTGATAGAAGAAACATTTTATCTTTAAAAGCCATACATAAGAGATATAATTATAAATATGAAAGCCAAAGTAATCTGAATACCCAAATACACTTATAAAGACAGAAATATTTTCTTCAGATTTTGTTAATAAGGTTTCATTGTGTAGCATAAGTAACTACCGCATTTTTCGGACCATAAGGTGCACCTAGGTTTTAGAGGAGGAAAATAGGAAAAAAATTTTTGAAGCAAAAAATGTGGTAAAATAATAGCATAACATTTCACCTATGTAAATGTAAACAGAACTCAACAGCAGCATTAACAACCATTATTCCTCCCAAATGGGGGAGGAATAATGTACAAAATGGGGGTGAGGGGGCGCGTCTTATAGCCTGAAAAATACAGTAACTTGTTAACTCAAATTATTTGTTAGGTTCTAGTCTTTGACTAAAATTTATTAGCTCTTAAACTAGAGGGGGGTTTAATCTTTTTCCAAAAGCATACTCTCAGATACTCAGTGAGACCAGCAAAAAGATGTGGCTATTCACAGCATTAAGGTTTTGGTTAGGATTCTTTGGCTTAGGCTTCATTTATATTGTCTTTACAAATGTAATTTGTAATGAATTAATGATCAACTTCATATAAATATATTTATGATCAGGGAAACCCTAGGGCTTCTGCCTGGCTAAAGAGTTAATGCATCTGGTAAAGAGACAGTTTGAGCTTTAATGACCATTTTAGAATAGCCAGTGATAGTTAACTTTCATGTTCTTTTGTTCTATTTACAGATTCTTAAAGAAAGAGATAAAGCATAGTAAATATCTTTTTAAGGGAAGGAAACTTCCTGAAAAGAATTTCAAAAGGAAATAAAAGACACTGTTCACAATGTGACCAAAAACTTAATATTAAAACTGAGCTTTATATTTGTGGCAATTAAGAAATAAATTTACTTTTTAATACTATTTATGTTGTCTCAATTTTTTTTATAGCTGTTGTATAATAAATAGTTTAAAACAGCTGAATATAATGAACTTTGTAGTGTCAAGGTCAACTATAAGTAAAAAATGTAACCCTAGAAATTTTTTACGATACAAACTCAAAGACAGCGATCATAGTTTTCAACAGCTGTTTTCCCAAAACATTTATAATACTATAATTAGATATATATTTATACCTTCAAATGCTGCTTTTCTAGGTCTGAGGTTTTAAGCTGTGTCTCTAGATCTTTTAATTTTTGCTGTAGTTGATCAGAATCTGCCAAAAAAAAAAAAATTCAGCTTTTTCCACTCAGTTCAAGATAAAGAATTTGTTTTAGAAAATAAGGACAAAAGTTATGGAAGCTAAGAGCCTGGAGAATACATCATTTTGTGGCTGACACACTTTAGGCAGTGACTACTATCTACTACCTCTGTCAGGATGGTAATTCCCTAGCAGACTAAGAGGCATCTGCCAGATATGAGAGATACAGAGTGAGGTTAATTTTTTACATGGAAGAAACTTATTTTACACAGAAAAATTCTAGAGCCAGGAAAGTAAGTGAACTGTTAGACAAAGGACTACAACCATAAGCCAGCCCAGTGCCCCTGCTACCCAGCAGCACTGGCTATTCCACGCACGTCACTACGCGTGTAATTACTATGTGAAAAATACATTGGGCAGGATGGATAACACAATGGTGATGAGTAAGTCCTCATAGGTGGAAAAAGTAAGTAAACAGCACAGGGGCTTTATTTTATGGATTTCCTCTCCAGAGTGAACATGTCTAATTTTATAATGAGAACCAATGGGCAAATGGTATTTTTGCTTTACCTGCCATCTGCTAGAAACATACTTTCTTTAAATTAAATGCTATAATGTGCCATGTGGTGGTCATGTTGCAGCCATTGAAGGGTAAAATAAAAGTAATAGTTTAAGAAAATGGGCAGCAAACATTTTCATGAATGGGATTAAGTATCGTCTACAAAGGTGTCTTGAAATGGTCCTCTATAAGTGGAGATGGGAAATATTTTCCTTACCCTTTTATGGAAGTGGTAGAGTCAGCAGAACCCATCTAACTTCCTTTGGAAAGCAGAGCAAAATTGTACTTTTCAAAGCTTCCCTTACCTTTACAGAAAGTGCTAATGATTTTTTACAGAACTAATTCTTAATCACTGGAATGCTATATTAAGTTGATTGTCTTAATCAGTGGGATGCTATATATTACACAGATTGGGTAATGTGTAGCACTTTCCAAAACTTAGTTTAATGACCACTTACATTAATACAGTGCTGTAGAATTTCCAGGGCAATTTTTGTCTGATTTTGAGCCTTAAGAATCTTTGAAATATGATAGGTACCTTGTCTCTAAAGGAGATAAGCAATATGGGCGTTCAGAAATACCCTCTCAGCAGACTGAGGGTTAGAACTGCCAATGTCAACAGCATTAATGGGTCTTTGGTCTATTGTGTCTAGTCCAGTACATCAAGCTAGACGCTATGAGAGACACAGAGATTATATGTACTTTTAGTCACTGAGAGGCAGTGCAGCATAGTGAGCGATAGAGAATGTAGAGGAGCTTTGGAGTTCCCTAGATTTAGGTTTCATCCTGCCTCTTGTCACTTCTATCTGTGGTGACCTTGGGGCCGGGTAAATTAAACCTCTTTAAATATGTTTATCAGAGGTCAAAGGGAAACAGCACCCACCATACAGGGTTATAAGGATTATAAAATGGTCATAAAGCACTTAGCATATGTGTAGTGTCTGGTACAAGTCATACATGAGAGCTTTAATGCCAAGTAGCAACAGGACTATAGTAAGATATTGAAACAGCTATATAAAATAGACTGTTCAGATATAAATTGGTATAATTCTTTGGCACAGAATTTGGCATTTCTATCCAGCTTTCAGACATACACAGTACAAATAACCAATTCTCATTTATGGTAGTTACAGTCTATAAAGTCAACACAATGAATTAGTAAATATTGAACCACTGCTCTTAGAGGAAAACTATGCAGTTTAGATATAAATGTAGATATATAAGTATATTTATATCTAAACATATACATATATCTCAGATTATAATCTTAAATCCTGGAAACAACTCATTCTGGTAGATTCTATTTTGTTTTACAAAAGAGAAAACAAGGTTTAGAAGTGTCCAGTTACTTTACTGAGGCTGCCCCAATAAGTGTCAGACTTGGGATTTAAATCTAGTAGAAATGTCCCCCCAAACCAGAGCTTCCCCTAAACTGCACTGCCCCTACTATCTCCATCCTCTGGCCATCTCCATATGAAAGCTGAAATGACACACTGCCTCACCTTGTTGGATGTCATCTGGGAAAGTGTGGGTCTGAGAAATTTTTCACCCTCTGTGTATATTCATAGTGCCATGAATGCTAATTATGGGGTTACAAGTAAAATTTAATGAGTAGTTGAATTAACAGATACAGAATCTGCAAATAATGATCACCTATTGTGGGTGTACACGAGGAAGGTTCAGGAAATACCTAGCCATGTAATATGAAAAATAAGATACCTTTATTGAGGAAGATACCAAATATGAGAAACACTACAAAGGACAATGACTCCTCAGTCCCCTTTCAAAGGAGGCATCTTGGGACCTCACACACTTCTCCCAGTGTCTCTTCCACTGTTCAAAACACTCTGCAAATCCTTTGTTGGAATTGTCATCAGCTGCCCTGTTGTATTTTCCTGAATTTCATGGATGGTCTGAAATCACTTGTTTCAAAGGTGATTTTAGTTTTGGGAAAAGCCAGAAGTTACAGGACATGAAATCTGAGCTGTAGGGAGGCTGAGTCACCTGGGTGATTTCATGTTTCACTAAAAAACTGCACAAGATGTGATGTGGTAGACATGATGCATCAGCAGGTGTGTTATGAAGCTGCCAATCACTACTTGCCCATAGCTGCGGCCATTTTCATCGTATTGCATCTCTCATCCAATGAAGAACACTGAGGTAGTACTCACTGTTTTTGGCCTGGAGGGCCGTGCTATTGATGGACAATACCATCTCAATAAAAAAACACAGTTAATATGGTCTTGCTCTTGCTGTGACTTTGTCATGTCTTCTTCAGGCATGGACAACCAGGCTATTTCCATTGGGATGGCTGGGCCTTCATTTCCAGATCACAGCCATAGATCCACGATTCGTCTCTGGTCATGACCTTTTTGAGGAAATCTGGTTCACTGGTTGCAGTTTGAATTGTCACTAGCAACTGCAGCAAGTTTCTTCTGCTCTGCTTCTGTAGCTGAAGCCGCGGAATGCAATTTGCCACAACATGTTTCATGCCAAGATCCTGCGTCAAAATCTCAGACATGGTAGTTTTTGGAATCCCCAGACCAGCTTCTAGGTCTCGCACTGTCAGTCGTCGAGCCCATACATATCTAACATTCTCAGGTGTTCTGTTTCTTGCAGGCCTCTCAGAACGTGGATCACTTTTGACATATTGTCAACCACCTTTGAAGCACTTGTGCCACACTTGTATTTGCACTGCACTCATCCCTGAAAGCCTTCTGAATAATCCATATAGTTTCTGTGCATGAATGGTCAAGCCTAATGCAGAATTTGATGGAGATTTGTTGCTCTACTTGCTCAGTCATTTTGAATGCAACGGCCACAGTACACATGCTCACTCAACAGTGTCTACTGCCTGACTAGTACAGTGAAGTTATTGCATGCACATTCCAGTCCACTCTCCTTGGCTGCCAGGTTACATCAATGTTGCGCAAACAGCTCTCGTTATATTAACAATGGCTAGCCTTTTACCAGATAGACCTCGTATGTGCATGTAGATTATGTATATATGTATATATGTACATAAGCACATAGGAATAGGGGAATGACTAGTAATCACTTCTGAATGCAAGTGGAAAGAGATAAAGGATAGACATTCTTTTACTTTGTAAAAGAAAACATTTTTACCTGTTTATGTAGTTTTAAATTAACGAGGTTAAAAAACATCTAAAATAAAATGTAGAGTGTTTAAAAGGGACTATACTTAAAAACCGGAAGCAACAAACTAACCTAGTATTCATTGCTCGGCACTGCATCCTAATTAAATCAGTAAACACCCATATAAAACACAAGGAGAAAAACATTGAGTACTTGCAAAGGGCTTGATGGTAATTAATAATATTGCATGGAGGAAGAAACAGCTCCAAAAACTTATATTGGGGATTTGACTTTATAGGAAGACAATTACCAGAAATTTGTGAACAACAAACAAGGTGAATCCTAATTAAACAACTTGGGTTACCTAAAATGTTATAAAATACATTACCATGCATGGTGCTCTCGGCTCCACTTTGGTCTTTCTGTGTTTCTATCTGATGGATTAATTCTGCTTTTTCTTTTTCCAGCTGCTTATTAGCTAATCTAGAGCACAATGATAACGTTATTAAACCAAAAACATTGCTCCACAAAATATATGGACATTTCCTATGAACTGTGAGGTACAGTGCTTAGGAGTTTCTGATATTCATAAAGGTATCAATTTACTTTCCTGCAATGCTACCATTCTCAAAGATCACAGGATCAAAATTTTTCATGTTTTTCTTAAAATAGAACCTGATGTCATTTTTAAGAGTAGTTTTCCCATTGGATGAGCCTCATGAGGGTAGGCTACAGAACCATGGAAGTAAAGGTGTTTTTCCCTCTTTTGTTAATATTTGTCTCTGGAAAGTTAAGGTTTAATACATTTTATGTTACTAAGAAAGTGTAAAAAAACACATTAAAAACTTGGTAACCTATATTAGGATCTGGTTTACTGTTTTTTTCAGCAGCTGTTACATAAAAGATAGAATGATTGGAATTAGGATAAAATAAGGCTCATAAGCCTTTTAGGTAGCTAGGTTGAAACATCTTACCTCTCTAGAGACAGTAAACTTGCTTATATTAAAAGATAATAAAAAAGAAAAAACGCCATCACAGGAAGAGAGAATGTACCTAAGAACCTGAAGCTCCCGTTGAAGGCCTGGCTCTGTCTCAGCACCCTCAGGGACATGTTTGAGATTCTCAATCTTTGGACACAATGAAAAGTTAGACGACAAAGTTTGACATGAAAATAATGAGATTTTATAAAGATACATTTTCAATAATACATAATATTAAAAGTTGGGTTTTCAAAAGCACACAAGCATACATCCATCATCTGTTCACCACTCAATAATTATTTATTAACTATTATTCTAGGCATAGAAGACACAGACGTGAAAAAAGCAGGCAAAATCCCTTTGTGCATGTTCCAACGGCCCTTACATTTTTAGTGAGCAACAACAAACAATGAGGATATGGTGTGATGTGCTGTGATGTGATGACAGTGCCACATGGAAGAAGGGGATATCAAAAACATTAACCAGGATGAGAGGATAGAGTGATGGAAGGTGCCATAAGCTTAGGGAAGGTCTAAAGCACCTCCATTTAAACAGAGAAATAAAGTGGGTAAATATTCTAAAGAAGGGAAGCAAGTGCAAGGCCCTGAAGCTTGAATGAATTTGATTCGTTCCAAGGACTGAAGGTCAGTGTGGCCAGGACACTGAATGAAGGGAAAGTAAACATGAGGTTAGGGAGGAAACAAGACGCCAGACTACACAGGTCCTTAGAGAGGCTATGAAAAGAACTTTACAATTTTATTGTAGGTAATGTGAAACTACTGGAAGACTGTTAAGATGGGACTGCTATGATTTGCTTTAAGGATTACTTGGAACTATGTGGAGAATAGATCAGTGATAGTGAGAAGGTAAACGCAGGCAAGATTGGGAGCAGGGAGACCAGTGAGGAGATTATTGTAATAGTTCAGGTGTGACAGAACAGCTTGTACTGGACTGGCAGTATTGGAAGTGCTGACGTGTCACCAGATTTATGATATATTTTGAAAATTGAGCTGACATGACAATGAAAAAAGTGTAGGGCATGAGAGAAAAAAAGGACTTGATGATCCCAGGATTTTGGCTTAAACAAACAGAAAAATGGTGGTGTCATTCACTTAGATGGGCCTCCCAGGGTAAGAATTAGTCAAGAGTTCATTTTTATCTGCATAGGACAATATGAAGGAATGGCTTGAGATAGAATACATTATTTTATCATGTAAATAAAAATTACATTACTTGCCTGTTGCTCAAGGCCTTCGGTGTATTTCTTAATTTTTTGTTCCCTCTCTGTTGCTTGTCTTACAAGTTGCTTAAGATCAGTGAGGCTTTGGGTTTTTTTGGCAATATCAGTTTCCAATTCTTTCAATTTGGTTTCATACATTCTAAAAGAATTAAGGAAAATAACTGGTATAGACATTGAAAATAATTCATCTCATTGATTTAAGTCAGTTCAAATTATTGCACTAAATAACAAAGAATATCTTATTACACTGTTTCTGTTAGTCAAATTTTTTGCTACTTATTTATTTAGCATTAGATGACAGCAAGGACTAAGTATCCCCAACTAACAGAGGGGCCAATTAAAAAGAAGGATTTAGGTGCTTCCCAAGTATAAATAAGGGTGGAGCCTAAACTATAAAATATTAAAATCCCCTTTTCAGTTGCAAAAGAAAAACTTGAAAGTAAAATTCATCAGAGCATCATTCTGTATTATTGGATATCCTTAGGAATATTGTGAGAAATCATAAATTAAAACATTTCACAGACACACACACACAAAGATTTAAAAAAAGAAGTATCCAGCTAAAACAAAACTAAAAGGGCACTGCAGGGAGATGAAAGAGAATGGGCAAAAGTGTGGGTTAGAGAAAGGGTCTATGATGGAGAGGGGTGAAGCTTGTAAAAATCTGAATAGATTTATAACCTTTAAAGGAATGGTCAATAGTTCAAAAAAATCTAGATTTCAATAGAAATTTTTAAAACATTGAGCCAAAATGGTTTTACAAGCACATCATAAAGGGAAATCATACTCATAATATTCAAACATTTTCAGAGAAAAGAAGGAATCTTTTGGCAATGGAATCAGGTAAAGACAGTACAAGGAAGGAAAATTATCTTAATACATTCAAAAAGCTTTTGATAAATCTTAGAAACTCAGATTAGAAGGCAATGTTCTTAACCTAATAAGGACTATCAACCCAAGTGGTGAAATATCAGAGGCCACTCCTTCATTTCACTCAATTCCCTGCTCAAATGCCACCCAGAGAGGCTTTCTCTGATTCCCCAATCTAAAACAGTTCTGCATCACCCTGGCCTGTCTTGGCAGGCACTGTAAGGGCTGACAGGAATCTCAGCTACAGACCTCAGCAATTTTTTGGTGTATGTAGAGAGGCTGGAGCCCAAGGATTAGAATGAGTCTTCTCTTGACCAAATGGATTCTACTAGGACTTATGTTTTTTTCAAGAGGGTTGACTGAAGGCTTATTATAGGCTTAGTTACCTGTACAGTTCTCAGACTAAACACATATAAATAATCTAAAAGACAAAGTCATCTTCAACTAAATATTATCACCCGTCTCAAGTGTTTATAAACTTTGTAAACCCTTTTCACCATACTCTTTTTCTGCAGGCTCACAGAGCCATTTTTAGAAAAGGAAGGACAGGAATTATCATTTTCATAGGCACAAAAACTTGAGCTCACAGAAAAACAAAGTAATTTACTTATTGGTCACAGTGAAATTAGGTATTTTTCCATGGAAACTATTTGGCTCTCTGAAGGAAACTAGGCAAAGTAGGCCTTTTACAAAAACACAGAGCAGAGTCTGGCATGCAGCAAGTACTGAGTATATATCTGCTGAATGAATGCATCTTAAAGCAACTCAAAATACTTTGAGGCCATATGTTATTACAGAAAAAAAAATGAAGAACCAAGAAATCAACTGAGAGTGTTATTGGTTGTGAGCGTCAGCTGGGGTCCAAGCAGATAAAAGAAATGCCTTCTCCCCTTTACACTATCACACATTATTCCATTTAACCCCTACACTAGCCCTTGGACAGAACTAAGAGAGGGCTAGCGTGAGGAAGAGTGGCTTCTGATTCCTCAGTATATTAGGACTGGAACCTCCACCGGACTGCCTGGCTTCGTGGGCTGCCCTCCAATTACCTGCATCACTTTTCTCTTTTCTCCTCATCGTTGGTTGTCAAGGGCCAAGTACAGTGCAGCAGGTCCACTCCGGGACGTGCTGTAGCCTCACAGTGTTAGGGCTCCCATCCCAGTTGTAGTTAATGGTGACTGCCATGCCCCCTCTCACCATATCCATTCTAAATAGCAGGTAGACACTGAAAGAGGAGCTGAGGATGCACGGACATAGAAAACTCTATGAATATGTCAAGATAAAGATGAGTTTGCCTTTGAAATGGGGCCAGCAGATGCAAAGAACACAATGTAATACAGGATGACTTTAATGGGAAAGAACATGGGCAGGATTTCATTGGTCCCTGGCTTTTATACTATTTTTAAGCAGCTGCTAACAGTTGGAAATGAGAATGAGAGCAAAGCCTTTTACTGACTCATCAGAGTCATGATGAAGCACTGTGATGAGAGTAGCAACATGAACATATGAATGTGTACTTGTGAATTCCCATCACCTCTTTCACAGCCACAAAGATTGACAGTCAGGAATCACACATACTCGTAGAAAAGGTTCACGAAGTGTGACAAAAGCAAGTGCCAGAGAGCCGAGGCCAGTAAGACACTAAAACTGTTGCTGAATTTGTCTGTTGGGGTTATTTGAAAAACAAGTTGCTGAGACTATACCACCAAAATTACAGCTCAGCCCAGATCCAGTGTGCTACAGGTGGTAACAAAACAGCTCAACTGTGCCTGGCTTATACCTGAGGTTGAAAATGAACACAACAAAAAAGATGAGGTGTAGCTGGATGAAGCCATGCCCAGGAGAAGCTAGGCAGCATCAGTCGAGGCTCATGGCTGAGAGCAGCTTCATAATGTCCATCTAGCTCCAACACCAAGCTCCAACACCCAGCTCTGTCCCATGCCCTGCTGGGTCCCATGCCCTGCCTCCCAAATTAGTTCAATACTTAAAAGAAGAGCAACACTCTTTGGCAAAAAAAGACTTAAGGACAAAAAAAGAGTAAGCATCATATTAAAACAAGTTGCTGTTCATCAGGAAAGAATTAAGTTAATGGGAATAGTGTCGTATTCTTTTAAAACAATAATGGCAGAATTACAACTGATTAAACTTTGTGCAAGTTGTGAACTACTTGTTCGTACCTTGTAACAACAATTGATTTCCAGCTCTTGCTGTCAGCACCTTCAAGCTGTGGGCCTCTACTTTCTGCCAGCTGTAATCTCTTACCAGTCTCTTCTAGCTGAAGTGTCATCTTCTCATTTAATATCTCCAAATTATTCTTAGCTATCCGCAACTTCTCTGCAGCTTCAGTTTCCTATCATTAAAATCTAATTAGTATATTATGACAAAACATAATACTGTTGTCACAGATGCAATATATTCAAAATTTTTACTATAAGTTAGAAATTTAAAATAATCTGGAATTCAAACGTTCACTAAAATTCCAATAGGAATCCAATATTTTACTCTAAAACAGCAATATAATCATAATTAGAACAGATCGTTTAAATGAGGTTAGAAAAATATATTTACAAGTATTTTTTTCCAGTCATTTCTTTAAATGTCATATTTGGTTATTTTAAGTCTGTCATCTTTGTCTATAAAATTTACAGAATAATGGAGAGTTTATGACTTTACACATTTAACACTTTTTTTTAAAGATTTTATGTATTTATTTTTAGACAGAGGGGAAGGAAGGGAGAGAGAAATATCAGTGTGTGGTTGCCTCTCATGCGCCCCCTACTGGGGACCTGGCCCACAACCCAGGCATGTGCCCAGAGTAGGAATTGAACTGGCGACACTTTGGTTTGCAGGCCCGCGCTCAATCCACTGAGCTACACCAGCCAAGGCTGTCTTTATACATTTAAAAGATGCTTTGTTTTGATTCTCTATACTTGAGACCCCACCTATAAGCAAAAACTATGTGTAAATACAACAGATTATTTTCACTAATAATCATCTACATTCAAAGCACAGTATAACTCTGGCCTCAGAGTACATTCAGATAACTAGTTTAAAAATACTAATTTTAATTTATTCACTGGATCATCCATAAAAATAATAATACCTACTTGTCTGGTATTATATAAGGAATATATTTTGCTGTTTGGAAAGGAATCTCACTGTTCATTTAACAAAACTGTTTCGGATACTCCTTATTGCACAGCAGGCATTGTTCTGTCATGTGTACTAATACTAACTCACTTAAACCCTACAGCAGCTGTGAAACAGATACACTAATTATTCCCAAATTTATAAATGACGAAAATGGGGATAGAGAGAGGTTAGTAGTTTCACCTGGTTACCATGGCTAATAAACGATGGAGCTCAGATATAAATCCCAGACATGTAGCTTCTATATTACATTACACTGCCTCTTAATTTATTAATTCTTTATTTTCAATGTTTCTCATTATGAAAGTATGGCTGGAATAAAAACACAATTCCGAAAAGTCTTAATAACTGCTTTGAATAAACATGCTCATCAACTTTTTCATTCCATTTTTCCAAGGTGTATTAGTTCCTAGATGTATTATAAAAAGTAATTATAATCACTAATGAAAGTTGTACTTTTTTAAGTTCTTTACGAAGCCGTTCATTTTCAGCCACAATCTTCTCTGTGCCTTTGGTCTTGGATTCATAGTGCATGCTCAGCTGTCGTCCAAGATGTGCTTTAAGTTTTTCTAATTCAGCCTAGCAATAATCAAGTTATACATTATTAAAACAATTAAATAAAGTAAAAGACGATCTTGTACACTTATAAAGCTTAACTGAAAGTAGTTATAGAGATCATATTTGATATAATTAGAATTAAAGTCTTCCATCTAACACTGGTCATCTACAGCACAGCTTCCCAAGCTTGGCTACACACTAAAATGAACGGATAACTTGGGAAAAAAAGTTTAAATCACAATACCTGTGGTAGAACCCGCCTATGAGGGATCTAATAATCTTGGGATGGGGGCTTAGGGATCTGTATTTTTGAAAATAGATGAGGTAAATATTTAATGCTGCCAGAGTAAGAAGCCCTGTCTTGAAATAATAAAATGACCAAGTGGGATTACTCTAACTATTCTTAGTCTTGTTTCCAATAAATTTTTTTCTGTATGTGTAAAATATCTACTGCAGTCATTAAAGCCATTCTGCATAGTTGGAATATATTTAAAAATTTCCTAAAATGTTAATAATAATTATAGCAGTAAAATATTCCATGCAAATAATCATATTTAAAATATTACCTTCAACTTCTCATTTTCCAGCTCAAGATTAGCCATTTTTTCACTGGTCAGTATTCCTGATGCTTTTTTCAACTGTTCATTTTCTCTTTGGACTTTTTCAACTACTTTTTTCATTAAACCAATGGTTTTCTCTAGTTCTGGGATTGTCTTTCCACTTCTACCAGACTAAAAAAGAATATATTAACTTCTATTAAATCAAATATTTTAAAAGATTTTATTTATTTATTTTTAGAGAGGGGGGGAGGGAAAGAGAAAGAGAGGGAGAGAAACATCAATATTTGGTTGCCTCTCATGTGTCCCCAACTGGGGACCTGGCCCGTGACCCAGGCATGTGCCCTGACTAGGAATCGAACTGACAAACCTTTGGTTCGCAGGCCCATGCTCAATCCACTGAGCTACACCAGCCAGGGCTAAATCAAATATTTTACAAAGCATATTATATAAAAATTATCAATAACTACAGGCTTATTATTACACTCAAATTACTGATTCCTAACATTTGAAGCCAAAACTTGTATTACTTAAATTTAACATTATATTAACCCTCTGAGAAAGGAATTATAATTCTCACTTTGCATACAAGAAAGTCAAGATTCACATAATTTGATACTCTTCAAGTCATATAGCTGTTAAGTAATAGCTTAAATATTCTACCCTTGATGTTTGTTCTCCCTTCCTCTCTCTCTAAAAGCAATGAAAAAATATCCTTGGATGAGGATTATAAAAAAAAAGAAAGACTAGCCATTGATCAGAAATTCAGTTTCCTTCCAATATAAGTAGAAGATACGTCTGAAAAAAACATAGTATAAAGTTATCAAAAGACATGAGTCAGCAATTAACATGTTTAACTTCTTATAATTTAATATAAAAAGTTTAACAGTTGAATAAAATATCCTGCTTTTTTAGCATTTTAGTCAGTATTCACACTGCAGTGAATAGCCCTAAAATATAAACTTTTACATAATTTTAATACTGTACACTTTTATAGATTAAAAAAGGTTAAATTAACAAATAGATTTTTATTTATAAAATGAATGTTGCTAACTCTCAACAAGATATTTGTCCTGAATACTTTTCTAATTGTATTCATTATTTTTACCAAAGCCATCATTACTTAATATTGTTACTTGAAAAAATTTTTTGTCCATTATGATTGCTTCCTCTTCTGCTACTTAACAACATTTGGCCTTGACCTCATAAGCAACATTTACTCATTGTAAAAAAGGAAATACAAAATACATGGAAAGAATATATAAGGATACAAAGAGAAATGGAAAATATACACAGAGCATTATATTAAAGAGTTGCCATGGACATCACAAAATAATTACAAAACGTTAGAACTGGACCAAGGAGCACTCAGTAGTTACCTCAGTCACAGAAGATGACCCCTGAAAGTTAATGCTGCCAAGGTGAGGAGGGATATGCAACAACAACAACAAAAAGAGGTGACGTGGACTACAAGTAGAATAAAATGCATGTAAGGGTGACAGATGATAAAACACATTAACTCAAAACACAGAGAAAAGCTGTATAATATTTTACATTGTGGACTTAGCAGAATAAACACTGAATCCGTAGGCACTAACCAGTAAAGACATATCACTGCTGTTATGACATATCCAAACTTACTTTTTTATGTCTTGCTTATCACTTCTGAAACCAAAACAAATATATGGCATATTCTCCCATACATACCCCTCTAACATGGCCAAGCTTCCGCTCAAGTTCTGCTTTTTCTTTTTTAAGAAACTCACACATTTCCTTTAAATCTCTTACTTGATTCTGTAAGATTAAAGCAAACATGTAACACAGCTATAGTCACTGGAAAGAAAAGACAATTCATCTGAACTAGCAATCTCTGTAAATGGATGGCCAAACTAAACATGGAAGATTTTTTTTAAAGATTTTATATTTTATATTTAGACACAGGGGTAGGGAGGGAGAAGGAGAGGGAGAGAAACATCAATGTGTGATTGCCTCTCATGCACCCGCTACTAGGGACCTGGCCCGCAACCCAGGCATGTGACCTGACTAGAAATTGAACGAGTGACCCTTTGGTCTGCAGGCTGGCACTCAGTCCACTGAGTCCCACCAGCCAGGGCTAAACAAGGAGGATTTTGAGTTAAGACATATGTTGAATTAAAGTATGAGGTCTATCCAGAAGATATCCAGCCATGTAATATGAAAAATAGAGATATTTATTGAAGAAGATGCAAGATACAAGAAACATTGTACATAGGACAATGGCACCTCAGTCCCCTTTAAAACAGGCACCCTGTGACCTCACACAGTTTTCCCAATCGCCATCAGCTGCCCCATTGTATTTTCTTGAATCTAATCATTGGTCTGAAATCTCTCCCCTTTCAAAGATGACTTTAGTTTTTGGAAAAGCCAGGATTCACTGGGCACCAAATCTTGGCTGTAGGAGGCTGAGCCACCTGGGTGATATGATGTTTCTCCAAAAAACTCTGCAGGAGACATGATGCATGAGTGGGCATGTTGTCATAATGAAGCTGCCAATCACCAGCTGCCTTTAGCTGTGGCCTTCTGAATCATCTGAATAGTTTCCTTGGGGGAATGTTCTAGTTTAATGTAAAATTTGATGCAGATTCATTGTGCTACTCACTTAGTCATTTTGAATGTGACAGCCACACAGTACACATGCTCACTCAGTGGCATCTACTGCTCCCACTGACTAGTACAGTAAAGTTGTCATTGTTCACGCATGCACATTCCAGTCCATTCTCCTTGGCTGCCAGGTTACATCGATGTTGTGCAAACCATATTAACAGTGGATAGATGTTTTTCAGACATACCTCATATATAAAAAGTATTTTGTATATGAATTTCAAGAAATATTTCCACATTTTTGCCTTAATGTAAAATATAAATTTGAATTTAGGACTCTGGTTTTAACTATCCCATAAATTATATATGTAGATCCTTATGGTATAAAGAAAGAGACAACTGAACTTGGAACACTGGCTCTAACACTGTAAAAATCAGAACGAGAAGCAGAAAATAGTTTATCTATATGATTACTCATGGAATTAAAGAATTGCTAATAATCTAGGTAAAAAAAGAAACAAAACAATTAACCAGCCAAGAAAAAAGATTCCCATAAACAGGATAAGATTTGAAAAATCAAAGATAAACTTTTTACAAACATCAAAATAAATGAAATTTCTAAAGGAGACAATTATCCTAATATATATTTAATTTAAAGCCTTCAGTGTTTTAAAGATATCCTAATATTTTAAAGTGTGACAACTGTTAATGAAATACAGTCATCCTCTTACCTGAGAATATCCTCTTACCTGAGAACACTTGAACTTGCTATTTCTGTTGTTTAGAAATTTTTCCAGTATTAGCAGGACCTACTTCCTTATCTGTCCCCTAGATCTCTGCTAAACTGATACCTGGAACAAGGGTTTGATCTCCCAAATATATAAAGAACTCACACGACTCCACTCCAGGAAGACAAAAAAAACCCAAATGAAACCCAAAATGGGCAAAAGACTTGAACAGACACTTCTCCAAGGAGGACATGAAGAGGGCCCAGAGACATACAAAAAGATGCTCAGCATCACTAGCCATCAGAGAGATGCAAATTAAAACCACAATGAGATACCACCTCACACTCATTAGAATGGCCAACATAAACAAATCAACAAACAAGTGTAGGAGAGGATGTGGAGAAAAGGGAACCCTAGTGCACTGTTGGTGGGAATGCAGACTGGTGCAGCCACTGTGGAAAACAGCATGGAATATCCTTAAGAAAACTAAAAATGGATCTGCCTTTTGACCTAGCAATTCCACTGCTGGGATTATACCCTACGAGCCCTAAAACACCAATCCAAAAGAACCTCTGCACCCCAATGTTCATAGCAGCACAATTTACAATAGCCAAGTGCTGGAATCAACCTAAGTGCCCATCAGCAAATGAGTGGATCAAAAAACTATGGTTCATTTGCACAATGGAATACTACACAGCAGAGAAAGGAGCTCCTACCCTTTGCAGCAGCATGGATGGAGCTATAGAGCATTATGCTAAGTGAAATAAGCCAGGAGGGTGAGGGACAAATACCATATGATTTCACCTTTAACTGGAACATATCAACAAAAGAAAAAAGCAAACAAAATATAACCAGAGACACTGAAATTAAGAACAATCTAACAATATCTAGAGGGGAGGAGCGAGGGGATAGTGGGGAGAAGGGTTTGCAGGAACTACTATAAAGGACACATGGACAAAACCAAGGGGGAGGGTTAAAACAAGGGAGGGAGGTGGGTTTGGTTGGGGTACGGGGGAGTGGTGGGGAGAAAATGCAGACAACTGTAATTGACCAACAATAAAGTAATTTAAAAAATCATTTTATTAAGGAAGCCTTTCCTTTACTACTGTATTTTACATAGCTATACCTCATACCCTCACCTAACACACACACGCCCCCTTCCACCAACCATGTTTTTCTCCTTAGTACTTAATATAAGCTGACATATTGTATATTAAGTTGTTTATCACCCTTCCTCACTAGAATGTAAGTTCTATGAGTATAAGAATTTTTTTCATTGTTATTTCCCAGCATCTAGAAGAGTGCTTTACACAAAATCTGTTGAGGCTCTCAACAGATAAGTGTTAAATGAACAAATGTAGAAAGTATAACACTACCATGGCATTTTTATGAATAGAGTTTTTAATTTCTTCATAAACTAATATGGTAAGTATACCAAGTAAATAGAGAAAAAAGGGTTTTCAGGCATTAGATTTCTTAACCATAATAAAGAACATTAAATTTACCTTCAATCTTGGCAAATCTTTATTTGCTTGTTCAAGCTGAAATTTTAGTTCAATATTTTCAGATGACAACTTCAAGTTTTCCCTCTGAAGCTCCTGTTCTCTTTGCCAATGATCATCTGACTCTACTTCTGAAGTCTTCAGGAAAATAAAGTTAGGAATATTTTTAAGACTTAACAAATAAAAGCTGCATAAGACATATTGAATAAGGAAACACTACGTTAAAATGGAACATTTTTCCTCAAAGGAATATAAGAAAATTGGAGCGCTCTGGAGAAACGAACCAAAAATAAATAAGAATATAAAATTTAAGGAGAAAGGTAGTAAAATATATTTTAATTAATGTTGAAAGCAAAGTCAAGTAAGTATAACTTAATGTCCACACATATGTTTAAGTGTGTTTTATTCCAAAAATAAAGTATGATTGTTATCCATTACAGACTGTATTATGTCCCACCCTCATCCCACTCCCAAATTCAGTATGTTGAAATCCTAACTCCCAATACCTCAGAATGACTTTATTTGGAGACAGGGCCTTTTTAGAGATAATCAAGTGAAAATAAGGTCATTAGGGTCGCCCCTAATTAAATGACTAATGTTCTTATACAAAAAGGAAATCTGGACTCAGACATGAAAGAAAGAAAGACACTGTGAAGGCACAGGGAGAAGACAGCCGTGGAATGACGAGAGAGGCCTGGAACAGACACTTCCCTCACAGCGTAGAGAAGGAGTTAAGCCTGCTGATGCCTTGGTTTTAGACTTCCGGCTTGTAGAACTATGAGAAAAAAATTATGTTGTTTCAGCCATCAAATCTGTGGTAGCCATAGCAAGTAATACACACAAACCTACAAAAAGAAGTGCCTCAATTCCTGGAGCAAAAGTAATCACTCTGCCCTTGTAACATCATATTTGCATTTCTCTTGGCATGAATTCATCTTGGGTTACTATTTATGTTCATTTTTACTTCTCATTCTAAACTACAATTTATTTGAAAGAGAAATCTGCACTTGATTTACTTTTTTCTAGAAAATGGAGAATTTCAAATTCTCAATTACTTATTATCCAGCAGAAAAAAAAAAAGAACCATTACCAACCTAAAAAGAGTAGTTAAATAAGAATTAACTTTCATCCACCTTCTCTTAACATTTAAATGTTTGATTATGGTTAATGTTTTGAAGATGCACGCAACTGAAGTGGGTGGAAAGCGTAAAGAAAAAAAAATGCTGCTTGATTTCAATTGGGAACAAACTTGTCTTTATCTGTACTGTAACATAAATCAAACTGCCCCAAAGTAGTGTGTACACAGAAGTTCATAAACTGTAGAGTCAAGCCTTTAGGCCTGCATTTAAATTCTGTTCCACATCTTCTTGATCACTGGAGATGTTATTTATTCTCCATGCGTCCTATGTAAATTATGAATAATACTCTGCTAAATACTGCAGATATTAAATGTAGGCAAAGAGTCTAATACAACATATATAGCAAAAGCTTACTTTTCTCATTATAAAAAAGTAGTTTTATAATACACAGAAAAAAACCACTAAAAGAACTTGTTATGCATGTCAGAATGTCACACAGCATCATAACAAATTTTTACTGATACTATTCACCATATTAAATTTTACTTGCAGTAAGATTTTACAGCATGGTACATTAAAATTTCTGAGGTGAAACAAACACCTCTAAAGTGCCTCATTTTTTGTTATTCTGTGATCTAATCTAATCATTTTAAGTAAGCACCAATGTCACAACAGGGAATATTAGAACGAATTAGGAAATGAATAACCACTTATTTGGTCAGAATTAGGCAAATGCTAGGGTTTAAGGAAAAGTTCATTAATAGTTAATATTTTTTACAAATTCTGCTTAATCTTTTTCCATTTGCACATATCTATACTACTTGCTATAAGAAAACTCAGCTAACAAAGAAATAAAGACGGTCATGTCCTCAAACCTGGGGCCCACCATTTCCCGGCTGGACTGGTGCATCAGTCTCAGAGTTTGCCTGTGCAGCCTCCTGTGCACATGGCTTCACTGCGGCCGCAGCCGTGGCAGAGTCATGGTCCTCCCCGGGAGATTCTTCTGGACCCATGACGTGACTCACATCTTCAGCTCTGTGTCCTTTTCCTTTCTCATTCTTGCCTAGTTCATTCTCTTCCTTGATTTTATATTCCTGCTTATTTTCACAATAGTCTTGATCAATTTTCTCAATTTCAGGATCTGGGTCATTTTCAAAACTGGAGTTAAAATCTGCCAGGTTACCATTATTTAGCCTAAATGTACTTGATTTATTGTCTGGTCTTGCCTCAGATATATCTGGATCAGTAGGATCTACAATATCTTCTGCTTTGTGTTTTTCTTTGTTACTGGAATATTGTAGAATACTTCTAGGTTCCTCATGATATATGTTGTCACTGGTGTCTATTACCTTCCCATTTTTAATTCGGAGCACCCTTAGGGTTTTTTTTTTGTTCCTATGTAAAGTATTCTTTTTGTGAAAAATGTTGTGCCCATATTTATTAGCACTGGCAGAAAGGGTAGAAAGCGTAGTTGTGTCTTGCAACAGATTCTGCTTGAAGCAGAAGAAAAAGATGAAACACGAAAAGAAAAGAAAAAAGTAACAAACATGTACACACTAAGTGATTTAAAGATAAAACAATTCTTCAATAATGATTCTTTATAGAGAAAACTATAAACATATCACATATTTGATGGAAATAATGCAATAACATATTTTTCTATTTTATCTAATTGCATATTTGTGCCACAGCAAACTTGTATCAACTACATTTATAAGAAGTTCTATGTGAAGCATAAGAATTTTAAGTTTATTGTTATTATATAAGAAGAATTAAAGAAGTTAAAATATATAAAATATATATTTTTAGTAACTACTAAAAATAAAAGTTTAATTTATTGCATTAATATTAAGGATAGGGATCTACTCGTTTTGGCCAGATAAAAACTGATTTCACTTCTAAACTTTAATGTGAAAAAAATAAACAGGAATGATGTATACTTACTGAAGTCCTGGAATAGGTATCCTTTGAAGACTGTTTTTCTAAAGCATGAAGTTTTTCTTGGAGGTATCTATTTTGTAAACGTAAATCTTCTATAACAGAATCTCGAGGAAGAGCTTGGTGGGTCCTATGAACAACGACCACAGACTTTTTACTATTCAAATGTCAACTTTTCATTGTTTTATTACATTAAAATACAGGAAAGAAAGAAAATATATAACATATTTATTAACATTTATTTTAAATTCTAAAAGACAAATTTTATGAAAATTAAATTTTGTTTATGACTATTTACTGACATGACTATTTACATTATAAAATGATCCTCTATAGAGGATTCATTGCAGGCCTCCTTTGAACTATGTGTTAAAAAGTGTTGCTTGAGTTTTAGAATTACATGAACATCTTTAAAGAACAGGCATCAATTTATATGAAATTATATATAAAAGTTGAATTAAATTACCCACTTTTAAAAACATATATAATAACTTCATAATATCCATGTGCTTCTCAAGAAGCACAAGGATTTACAAAGGCTCTTACTGGTGCCAGAGAATAATCTGTTACTTCATGTCTACACTCATCTGTGTGCCCTACAAGGTCCTCCATGACCTGGCACAACCACACTTACTCAACCTAATTGTCCAGTCTGCCTCATTTACTAAGGCAGACAAACCCATTCCTACCATACATGAAAGATGCACTCCTGCCTCTATGTCTCTGGGTTCTGCTAGGTTATGTCGCTAGGGTTCTGCTTTCTTGGAATGTCCTTCCTCCCTTTAACATCTAGATTTGATTCATAAAACTCAGAAATTTACACTTGCACTGGGAAAGAAGATGAGTTTAATATCTTTTACAGAGTCTTATCATTACTCTAGCCAACAAAGAATCACATTATTAAGAAAAAAAGAACAATTAAATCTCTAAAAGTATTAGAAGGTCTCAAAACTAAAATAGTTTGATTCTTGTAAAAACTGCAAAGGAGAATTAAAGTGTTCAGTTTAGTTTTTGCTCTGAATATATATTTAGGCTAAGGGGAAAAAAGAGGGAAGAAGCCACTGCTAGGACCATGTAGTAACTATAAATAGATGTTTAAAAAAAAAAGTATTCTTCAATCACAATTTCCTTCTCTATCAAGTGAAATTCTGAAGTATTTAAGAAACCATGGCTTAGAAGGGAAGCACTTGGTATGTAAGTTCACAGCTCATGAGTGTTCCTATAAAGGAGTTTCACTTTGTATGTACACTGCATTAATACAGACACAACAGTGTATGTTCAGAAAGAAGCACTAATGGTAGTTTTTGAAGATTAACAGGAAGGAAAAAAAACAGAATAAAAAGAACAATAAGTATCCTCATATCCAAATGTCATAGGTAGGTAACAGACTTTGATCATTCAACCTGATTCCAGATCATCTATAAACACTTAGAAGGGGAAGAAACAAATTAAGTAAACCTAATCTATGTTCATCTTGAAAGATGAGTAAAATAGAAAATTATGAATACTTTCATTTGCTGTTATTGGGACATAATTTTATTTTTCTTTGCATTAACATGACTGTATCAGAAGAGAAAGCTTGGAAAGAAACAGCAATAGAAGAAAATCTCAAAGGCTCTACTGAAAAAACAACCTTGAGGGTTCTGAGTCTAGGTACAATATAGTAAACTCATCCAGTCCTTTCTCTCATCAATGCACGGAGCATCTACTTGAGGACTTTGAAAAGTAGACAGTTTACAGATTAGGATAAAATGCCAGAATTTGAAGTATCAGCAAACAGGTGGTGAATTTACCTCTTCTTTTCCTATGGTATTCATTAGCTTGAATGCAACATTGCTTGAAGTGAGTGTCAGGACTGAGGGAGAGAGCTCTAGGGACGCCTTCAAGCTCTAGCACCAGGCTCTAGCACAGAGTACAAATATCCCTCATTCTTTCTTTCTTCTATTGTTTCATGCCTCAACCCTCAAGCAATCCCATAGACAGTGGTGGCAGACACAGCAATGGGAATCCATAGGTGGCTAAAGTTTTAGAGAGGAAAATCATCTTCTCCCATTAGTAGCAAGCTGTGATCAGTAAGGCAGTAGGGCGAACGTAGTCCCCTACCTCCCCTCACCCCCTTTCTGCCCTCCTGTTATTTGGTTGGCTGCAGATGCGCACAACTGCTGAAGTGCACAGGATGCACAGGGTACTGAAGTGCCAGTTTTGGTTCCAAGGACCTGAAGGGGAGCCCTAGGGAAATTGAGAGTATCAGAGAGATCACAAGAAGGAAGAAGCTCAAACAACTATACAGTTGTTTATGAACTTCTGGGCTCACCCTCACAGATCTGATCCTATTCAGAACACCAAAGACTCTGAGCACCGAACTAACAGAGAGAAGACTAACCACGTACAAGACTGTCAACTGAGAGGTAGGCAAGCAGGATGGATCCCAATAGCACTGTAAAGGCTTTGAAACAGAACTGATATTGGAATCATAGCCCATAGACAGCAAGTTGGAACTTGGGGTCTCAATCTACCTAGACCAACTGCCTGCTAAAACAAAAATAACTACATTTTTCCATATATTTAAGATCCAGAAATTCACAACATAATATTCAAAAGTTCAAGAATATAATCCAGAGTTACGTGACATACAAAGAAACAAGAATGTTTCAACTCACAAGAAAAGACAATCAACAGAACCCAAGCTTAAAATAACATGTTTATTATGTCAGTTTCTATGGGTCAACCAGTTTCCTTCGTTATAACTGATAGCACATTTCCATGTAATAGCTTACCTTATATATGATATGTCATTTTCTAAGTCAAGATTTCTCTTTTTTAATTCTTCCAACTCGTTTTCAGACTCCAAAGCTCGCACTCCCATAACCTGATTAACAGTCATGCCAGTTGTTTTTAGTTTCCTCTGCAGAGTAAGTTTCTCTTTATCGGCTCTGCAGGATTTAATAGAGAAGCATGAAAATACACCATTCACTGTTCGGCTTGTTCAGTTTCTTTCTTTCTTTTTTTTTTTTTTTGATTTTATTTATTTATTTTTTAGATAGAGGGGAAGGGAGGGAGAAAGAGAGGGAGAGAAACATCAATGTGTGGTTGCTGCTCATGCGCCCCCTACTGGGGATCTGGCCCGCAACCCAGGCATGTGCCCTGACTGGGAATTGAACCAGTGACCCTTTGATTCACAGTCCTGTGCTCAGTCCACTGAGCTACACCAGCCAGGGCGCTTGTTCAGTTTCTTAAACTGCAGGTTACTCATTGCAAGACCAATGTATAAAAACCAGATTATTCTGCATTGGCTATGAGCTAACTAATTTTAAAGTTATAGAAACTCCATTTATATGTTGTTAAAATATACTTAAAACACATTTTTAAAATAGAAAATAAAAAGTAAATCAGATAATAAGTTATAATTAAAACTAAAGAATTTCTTATATTATCAAGTATAATAAAACTATATAACTTCCAGGTCAATTAAAGACTTTTCATATAATTAATTAAGTTTACATTAAACTCACTTGGCAAAAAGATCCTTCAAAGTATTCAACTGCTTTGTTAGAATATAGATTTCTCCCTCTTTCTCTTTTAACTTGTTTCGAATTCCTTCTATTTTGCTTTGCCATTTTTTACCTTCTTCCCACCTAATTAATTCTTCTCTAGCACTCTGTGAAAAATAATAGAGGAAGAAAATTACCAATATTGTTTTTAACTTCATTTTAATAATTATCAACTACAGTTTACTACAAAAATGGTAAAAAAATACTTTCTAGAAAATAAATAGGTCCTGACTTCTACAATTTTTAGGTCTGCCAAGCTATTAGCAAAAATGACCTTCAGTTTAAGTATTCTGTATTTTCTAACTTGACAAACAAATTTCTAGGGAACATTCTGAGCCAATGCTAACACCCTTAAGTCTTCACATGAAGATTTTGATGTAGATGATCATGGCTACAGTAAGCCTGCAACAAGAATCCACAATACATGTATAAATGGCCAGCCCAATTCTGTCATCCCACAGCAATAGCCTAGCACAGGGCCCCTTCAAATCTTCAGTACACATTACTTTTCTTATCCAACAAATATTTATTTAGTCCTAGTCATGTCCCAGGTACTACTTTAGGCACCAAGAATAGAAGCAATGAATAAACCAGAAAAAATATATCTATCTGTCTGAATACTAGAGTCCAGTTTATGTTGTTTAAGTGGATGGATTAGGAAAAGGGAGCAAAATATACAAAAAAAAAAAACAAGAAAAGAAATATTGTGGTTATGTTAGTGTGATAAGTGCTAAAAAGGGGGTGGGCAATAGGGAAGGAATCCGAGCCTTATAGGGACAGGTGGTCATGGCTTGTTACAACTGAGACACAGTGATCAGGAAAGTGCAGAACAGCCCACGTACTGCACAAGTTTCAGATGTGCTACTGGACATTCACATAGTTAAAAAGTCTGCTCACAAATGTCTGAGCTAAGAATTTACATCTTCATTCTACCAAGCAATTTTTAATGATTTTACTGTGTACTAAATTTTCTAGGAATATAACAGCTGTATAAAAGGAAAATCTGTAGAAGTCATTTTGTTGAGAGTTACATCAACAATTGTTTACCATATTAGAAATGACATTATAAATGGAAATGCCATCGTGATATATCAGCTGCCAATACAACATATTTTGTAACAGATTGCATTTGTTGCTCTGAATTCATATTAACACCACGTAAAGGTGAAAGGACAAGACTACTTCATCATGTTTTCTAGTGTGCTCATGCCAGAGCATTTACATGTTGGAATATAGAATGTATATGAATACATTATTTTTATAAAGTATTTTCCTTTTATATTTCTCCTTTATCTTTTATTTTGGGAATTTATAATGATAAATTTGAAATTATGCATATACATAGTAGTTTATAGTAACCATACATATCATTTGGAATACTAAAGGGGATATTATGAAATACTGTATTCACTTTAAAAAAGAATTTTGGTTCCATATGAATTTTTTATTTCTTTTTTTTTTTTAAAGGTTTTATTTATTTATTTTCAGAGGAGAAGGGAAGGAGAGAGGGAGAGAAATATCAATGTATGGTTGCTTCCTGTACATTCCCTGCTGGGAACTGGCCTGCAACCCAGGCATGTGCCCTGACTGGGAATCGAACCATGATCTCTTGGTTCACAGGCCCGCGCTTAATCCACTAAGCTACACCAGCCAGGGCAAATTTTTGATTTCTTTTAGATCTGTAAAATATGCCATTAGTATTTTAATAGGAATTGTGTTGAATCTACAGATTGCTTTGAATAGTATGGACATTTTGATGATGTTAATTCTTCCAATCCATGAACAGGGTATATGCTTCCATTTATTTGTATCTTCCTCAATTTCTGTCTTCAGTGTCCTATAGTGTTCTGAATACAGGTCTTCTACCTCCTTGGTTAAATTTAATCCTACATACTTTAACTTTTTTGCAGCTATAGTAAATGGAATTTTTCTTGGTGTCTCTTTCTGACAGTTCATTTTTGGTGTACAAAAATGTCATTGATTTCTGAGTATTGACTTTGTATCCTGCTACTTTGCTGAATTTATTTACTATGTCGCGTAGTTTTTGGGTGGAGACTATAGGGTTTTCTGTGTACACTATCATGTTGTCTGCAAATAATGCCAGTTTTACTTCTTCCATTCCAATCTGGATGCCTTTTATTGCTACTTCTTGCCTGATCATGAGGCCTGGACTCGAGGTCCTAGCCTTGAGTACTATTTGAATAAGAGTGGTGGAAGTGGACAGCCTTGTCTTGTTCCTGATCTTAAGGAAAACACTTTTAATTTTTGACCATTGAATATGATGTTGCCAGTAGGTTTTTAGTATATGGCCTTTATTATATTGAGGTATGTTTCATCTAGTCTCACTTTGCTGAATGTTTTTATCATAAATGGATGCTGGATTTTAGCTAATGCTTTTTCTGCTTCTATTGATATGATCATGTGATTTTTTGTCTTTTATTTTGTTTGTCATGTATCATGTTTATTGACTTGTGAATATTGTACCATCCTTGCATCCCTGGAATAAATCCCACTTGATCATGGTGTATGTTCTTTTTTATGTATTGTTGGATCTGGTTTGGTGGTATTTTGTTGAGGATTTTTCCATCTATGTTCATCAGAGATACTAGCCTATAATTTTATTTCTTTGCTGTATCTTTATCTGATTTGGGGATTAGCATAATATTGGCCTCATTAAAAGAGTTTGGGAGCCTTCCCTCTTCTTAAATTTCTTGGAATAGTTTGTGAAGGATCACTGTTAGTGATCCTAACTTCTCTGAATATTTGGTAAAACTTGCCTGTGAAGCCATCTGGTCCAGGGATTTTTTGTGTTGGTAGTTTTTGATTACTGCTTTAATTTCGCCAATAGTTATTGGTCTATTCAGGTTTTCTGCTTCTTCCTGATTCAGTTTTGGAAGATTATATGTTTCTAGAAATTTACCCATTTCACCCAGAAATTTATGGGGAACCAAAAATGACCCCAAATAGCTACAGCAATCTTGAGATAAAAGAACAAAATTGGAGGGATCACAATACTGGATATCACACTATACTAAGGCCACTGTAATTAAAACAGTCTGGTACTGGTGTAAAAACAGACACATAGATCTGTAGAAAAGAATAGAGAGCCCAGAAATAAACCCACGTCTCTATGGTCAACTAATATTTGACAAACAGGGCACAAGCATACAATGGAGTTAAAAGAGCCTCTTCAACAAATGGTGCTGGGAGAACTGAACTGATACATGCAAAAAAATGAAACTAGACCACCAACTTACACCACACAACAGAATAAGCTCAAAATAAATAAAAGACATAAATATAAGTTGTGATACGATAAAAGTCCTAGAAGAAAACATAGGCAATAAAATTTCAGATATCCTATATAGCAATATTTTTGATGATATATCTCCTAGGGCAAGGGAAATAAAGAAAAAAATAAACAAATGGTACTATACGAAATTTAAAAGCTTCTGCATGGCTAAAGAAACCATCATCAAAACAAAAAGAGCATTGACTGTATGGAAGAATACATTTGCCACTGATACATCAGACAAGGGTTTGATCTCCAAAATATATAAAGAACTCATATGACTTAACACCAGCAAGACAAATAATCCAATTAAAGATGGGCAGAGGATCTGAATAAACACTTCTCCAAGGAGGACATACAAATAACCCACAGACATATGAAAGGATGCTCAACATCACTAGCCATCAGAGAGAGGCAAATTAAGACCACAATGAGATACCACCTCACACATATCCGAATGGCCATCATTAATAAATCAACAAACAACAAGTGGTGGAGAGGATGTGGAGAAAAGGGAACCCCATGCACTGTTTGGTGGGAATGCAGAACGGTACAGCCACTGTGGAAAACAGTATGGAATTTCCTTACTAAATTAAAAAATGAACTTTTGACCTAGTAGTTCCACTGCTGGGAATATACCCTCAGAAGTTCAAAACCTCAATTCAAAAGAATTTGTGCACCCCAAGGTTCACTGCAGCAATATTTACAAAACCCAAGTGTTAGAAACAGCCTAAGTGCCCATCAGTAGATGAGAAGATCAAAAAACCATGGTACATTACCACAATGGAATACTGTGTCGCCAAAAAAAGAAGAAGGATTTCCTACCCTTTTCGACAGCACGGATAGAACTGGAGACTATTATGCTAAGTAAAGTAAGCCAGTCGGTGAAAGACAAATATCATATGATCTCACTTACAAGAGGAATTTAATGAACAACATAAACTAATGAGCAAATAGAAGCAGAGACATGGAAACAGGGAACTGACAGCTGCCAGAGGAAACGGGGGCTGAGGGAATAGTGGAAAGAAGGGGAAGGGACTAGTCAAAGAACATGTATCAGTGACCCACGGACATGGACAACAGTGTGGGGACAGACTGTGGGAGCAGGGAGAAGGCAGAGGAGGAAAAATTGGGACAGCTATAATGAAATAATCAGGAATAAAAAAAAGAATGTTTGGACTGAAAAGGTTAAAACCATAACTGTAAGGCAAATACTCAGTTTATTTGAAATACCTAAGATATTGCCCTCTCAAAACTAACTTTTCTGTTACTGACTTAGTTTTTACCTCTTTTATTTAGTAAAGCTCAAAAGTATCCTTTTCAAAAATGTAAAAACTTCACTAAGTATTTGATAGTCATGAACTTTTTTTTCTGAAATATCACAAGAAATTTTGTGTACCTCCAGAAACAGAAATATGAGTTGGGGGCATAGGTAAGTAAATTTTTCTGCAGCATATAGTACTTTCTAGGGACTGGGCAGTTCTATTCCATCTGACATTGTCTTTTAAGTACAACTTAGGAAAGAAAAGCCAAAATAACTTAAAAATGAACAACAATAACAAAATACCAAAGGCAAATGTCACCAAGGGTCTTTTCTGGACTGGGGGAGAAAAGGTGAAAAGAGGGGATGGGAAAAGAAGTTCTCTATTCATACTTTCTGTGCCAACAGCCTCTTAGGCATAGATTTCGGAATAATGTTATTGTATTTAAAATTTTTCATTCATTTAACAAACACTGAGCATCTACGATGTGCCAGGAACTGTTTTGTGTGTTAAGGATGCAACAATAAACCAAACAGGCAAAGTTTCTGCCATCAAAGCTTGCAGACGAAAAGGTAAACACATGACTAAGTAACTCCCTAGTCTGTCAGACAGCAGTACTGTATTTTTCGGACCGTAAGATGCACCTAGGTTTTAGAGGAAAACAGGAAAAAAAACTTTTTGAAGCAAAAAATGTGGTAAAATATTAAATAACATAAATAACATAATATTTCACCAATGTAAATGTAAACAGAACTCAACAGCAGCATTAACAACCATTATTCCTCCCAAATTGGGGGGTGATGGTGCGTCTTATAGTCAGAAAAATAAGTGCTAAGGAGGAGGGTAAAGCAGCATAAGAAAAACCGGACTTCAAGGAATGGGGGTGGGTTTTTTATAAAGATGGGCTTCAAACTTTGTTTTCAGAGAAAAAGGTGCTGAAATTTCAATATGAAAGGATTCTTTGATTATAAAAATATTCACAAATTAGATATGCCCAGCACTATATAATCTGAAAGAACATTCTACCTCGATTCTTAGATATACATTTAATGTAAGTGTAACTTTCTGTGTTCTCTCTTTTTCTAGTTAGTAATAATGTACATGGGGATGAACTTCTTGATGGCTTTTTCAGAAGACTTTAACATATTATTTCATTGTCCACATAATCCTGAGACACTGTCAATGCAAACAGTATTATCTATTTTAAGGAAAAATAAGCTAAACACAGAGGTTAGGAGTCCAGGAAAAGCCACAAAGCTATTGAAGTATTCTGATAAGAATCAGGTGAGGAACTGGTATCCAAGAATTAGTTTATACCTTTGCTCAAATAGGGAGACAGAGAAGAGAGCTATCTAGAATAGGACATTTTGATTTGCATTTTTTAACAACTAAGCTTCTGAGAGCAAGTATGTTGTGGTTCCATGTATGTAAATGTAAGCATTTTAATCAAAATTATACTAACATTGATAAATTTTAATAGGAAAAATATTTTTGTAACATACTCTGGTAAAACATTTAGTTCCATTACCTATTTATTTCTATATGGAATCAATAAAGATATGTAATTTTCTTTTTTCATGTTATTCAAATTATTTTATAGATATTGAATGTTTTCTCTGTATACTTTTTCTTACTATAGTTCCTCCACTGTGATTTTCTTCAGGGGCAAACATTACCACTAGCACAAATATTTGCCAGGTCACTTTTGATGTTCTCAATGCTTCCAACAAGATATAAGTATTCAGTTTATCTCTTATACAAACTTAATTACATGTATTTTAGCAAATTTTAGTTTCTCTTTGGGTTGATTATTTCTATCAATAATTGTGTTATAAAGTAATTTACTATTTAACTTACAAGGGGATTTTAAGCAATTTTTCTCAAATTATAGAATCAATTTATTGAGTGGGTTGGTTATTTTAATATTACTATATGTACTGAACATATCCCGTGGCACATTGTTTCCCCTGAAATACCCAACAGTCCAGACTACTGAAGGACAAAAGAACACATTTGAGTCAAAGTAGAAGACTATAAAGCCCAGCTTTTTTCCCCAAAGGACAAATCACCAAAGTATAAACAATTACACTGGAAGAAGTGATAAATACAGTGATAAAAAATGCAAGGTGTAAAGATATTTTGGAGGTATTATAATATCAGGAAGGCGACATGGACATGATGTAGTAATTTCCAAATAAGAGTTACATTGTAGGTATCTCCCCAAGTTCCCTTGTAAATTCCTACAGAATGGAAACTTGTCTTAGACTTCTCTATGTTGTTCAGTATCATTTACAGTAAGTAGCAGGTCCTCAGATTAATACAGTATATTGGCTATTCATCAAGTACTTATTAACTCTGTCTCACCGCCTCAAACACATCAGTGTGTTTCCTCACATACCTTTTCTTTCACAGGCTTCATTTCTACCTCATCCACTTTTCTTTCTAGTTGGCTTTCTAGCTTTTTAATTTTCTTTTGGAGTTCTTCAATTAAACTTTGTTTATTATCAATCAGAGTTTTGCCCTGAAAAATAATATGCATTTTAACATTTTATAAGTAAAATGTATCAAACAAAATAGACAACAAATATTTCAACTACAAAAATTTCCTGAAACCATAGTTTACCATCCTTTCTAAATGACACTGAATATAACAGCTTATCTATTTCTGCACTGTCCTAAAATATGCTACTCTAAAATTACAATACAATGGAGGTCATTGAAAGGATTTAGCTAAACTAATCAAGGTGAGATGTAAGCTAAGTCCAGCAAATATTATATACAAAATTAAAAAGTTGCAATCAACTGTCACCTATATATTGTAAATCAAAGACATCATCACAACTAAATATAAAAGTACCTGTAATCCGCTGGTTAGTCTTCTTATTTGCCTTTTCAGTTCATCATTCTCTTGATCAATCCCACCTTTCTCTTTAAGCATTTTGTTATATGCTTTTTGTGTTTTTTGTAGTTCATTAGTTAAGTCACTCAAATTATCAGTTAGTGAATTTTCTCTGTTTTTACTTGTTTTAAGAGCTTCTTTCAACTTTAAAAGGTTTTCATTTAAATCTTCAATTTGTGACTAATGTAGGAAAAAGAAAGGTTTAATTCTTGAATCTTCACCAAGTATCGATGATAAAACAATAAAATATGAAAGTATACCATTAAGACTTAAGAAGAAAGTTTTATTCTAAATGTTTAAATACACATAGGAAAAAACCCCTACAAACTACACATATTTTTCTATCTTCATTTCCAGTGTCCCAAGGCTACCTTGAGGAAATAAAACAAAACATGAAGAAATAGTCTAAAGCAATTCATCACCAATGAATACCTAGAACCAAATGTTTCTAGATATTATCAAATAAGCAAATGTTTCATTGCAGCTGAGATAATTTATTAAAAAACAAGCATATATCAATGTGTACAGCAATGTCCTAAGCACTACCAAACATAAGAGTAGAATAAACAAAATCTATGCCTTGAAGCAGTTTCTAACCAACTTTGTAAAGACAAGGCATGAAAGAGTAACTCATAATACTAGACAGTATACAGAAGAAAGTATATATAGAAAGGAGTTTCTAGCTGTGTTGTATAGTAACAGTGATGGAAATACTGGTACTTAAAATATGTTTTGTTGAATAAGTTACAAGCCAAAATATCATTAATAACAACAGAAAATTAGAACTTAGTATTATGATGCAGTGAGGAGAAAAACAAATTTTCATGAAGAAGTCAGAAAAGGCTTCACGAAAAAAGAGTTGAAGAATGTGAGGAATTCCGAGAAGACATTTCAGGCAAAGAGAAAGGTGTTGAAGAAGACTCAACAAAAGGTTATTTCTACAAATACATTTATTACTTAATGGATCTTTACTGTCACCTGTACTCATAGTCTTGATAGATGCAACAGAAGATTTTTAATATCTGAGTAAAATCCAGTCCTTATACAGTTTAATGGGGGTGAAGTACATATACACATAAACCAAGAGTAAGACAAAATTACAAACAAAACAACATATAAAACGATTTTTCATTTTACTTAAATACAGTATATGAAACTTTGTGTACAGAAATTTGGAAATCATTATGAAATATATATTCTGGAAAAAAATTTAAATTACCAAACCTAATGATCAAGTAAAAAAATAAAATATTGCCAAAAAGTAATAAGTAACTTCAAAAACAAGGCTTCAGAGCCAGGCAGCTATCTAGATTAAATGTCAAGGACTATGTGACATCCATAAACTACTTCAGGGGGTAAAAAAAGGAAAACTAATTAACTCATATTATAACCAGCAAAAACTAGACAGAAAATTCTGATATGGCAAAAGAAATAAATGAAAAATCTACACACTTATCTCATTTATTAATACAGAAGTAAAAATCATTTATAAAATGTTTCTTAAATGCAATTCTATTAGGAAGAATAGCTTAAAATGGCCTATTCATTGCTAATTCCAAGGTGATAACCAAGGCATAAGTACAATACAGACACTTACTTATTGTGCAAAAAAAAAGTGGGTTCTCTTCCAATGGAATTATCAGGAATGTTTTTATATTAATGAATGTGTTCATATTTACCCTTAGCTCTTTAGTATGTCGATCAACAATCTGTTGAACATTGAGATCCGCCTCTTTCTGAGAAGTCGCAGAAATAATACGTTCTTCAGCTGCTGCTGTCATTTCCGCCCGGAGTTCCAAAAGTGCTCGACTAAGTGCCTAAAGTTTTAATAGATAAAAAAAATTGTATATCAGCAATATGTAATACCTCTTTCAACTAGCTGCCTAAAAATACCACGTGCTTAATCAAATATAATTCACAAACTACAACATAACCTTTTCAAATGAATTTCCTTTAGTAATGGAACTCAATTCTTTCCAAATTGAGTATGAGAGTTCAAAATCTTGACAATAACAATTTTGGGAACTTGGTACTAAATTAGGCAATTTGTATTACGAAAACCAGGTATGTTTTGTTTTCAAATATCTAAGTTTAGATATTTATCTGAATTACTCAATACATGCTTCCATATGAAATTAAATGAATTTAAGTATAATAAAAAAGTCATTAGATTAGAAAAGGCTTAACATTTGTCAATAAATTTCAAGAGCTAGCACAGAAAAACAATAGCAACTTCTAAAACAATTGAGTATATCAAATCTGATAAATTTAAAGAACTAATAAATCAGAAAATCCACTGACCTACTTTTTATAAAAGTATCTATATGAACTTAACATTTCCTATTCAATGTCATATCACCCCTCTTAAGCCCAAAATTGTTCAAAATTATTTAGTTATTCAAATTGTTCAAAACAGTCTTACAGTACCATAAAATCCCAGTAGAAAAGGAAAGGAAATAATGGAATTAAGATCTCCTCTTATTTCTATTTCCTACAGATAACACACCTCTTAGACTGATCACAGCATGAAAACATAAGCTGGACTATATCTGTATTTACAAACACCATCAATAAGGTTGGTTAGAACAATTTTCTTAAAAGACCCTACTTAACAGAAATAAAATAAGGCTCATACTCTTTATTCCAACAGAGAGATACATACTAATCATCTTTAACAAGTCTAATCTAAAACAATCTACCACATGTATTTCCTGAGTATTGATAATTTTCTGTTGTTACTTACTTTCTGTTGTTTCTCTTTAAGGGCTAACTGGCCCTTTAACCTTTCCACTAGGTTTTTCATTGTTGTTGTTGGAGCTCTTGAATTTGCTTCTTTCTGAACCTGAAGTTCGGATTTTAAACTCTGTGACTCATTTCGTGACTGGGCCAGAATGCACCTTAAGTCCTCTAGTTCTGCTTTCACTTTTTTTATTTCATCTTCATGGTTTTCTTGGAGCCTAATATAAGCAAACATATGTATTTAGTAGAGTGGTTGCTGCAATTAAAACTTTGATTGACACAAATTTTATACAAAGAGCAAATATTTGGTCCTAAGTATTCTTATAACCTAAGTCTTGATTCAAATCCAAAAGAAATACAATTCTTTATTCCACTTAACTACTCTTAAACTTAACATAAAATAGACTTTTTCTTTCTAGTTTCTGTCTACTATTTTGGTAATGACTGCATCAAGTAATTTTATGGTTTAGACAAATAATACAAAAAATGAACAGCACTTAAATACTATGTGCCCTGCAAGATGTGACTGTTTCCTCTTCTCAGAGTTTCTCAAACATGGCACTATTAACTATTTGACTGAATAAATTTTTGTCGGGGGGCAAGGGGTGAGTGGTCCTTTGCATGAAAATGTTTAGCATCATCCATTGCTTCTACACACTAGATGCCCGTGGCACCTCCTAGTTGTCACAATAAAAAATGTCTCCAGACATTCCCAAATGGCCCCGAGGGGAGACAATAGCATAATTACCTCAGCTGAGAACCACTCTCCTACACTGCCATGTTGCAAAGACAAAATGTAAACTCTCAGAGAAATTATGTTGTTATTAATTTGTTTATGGTTCCAAAGTCACTAGTATTACATCTCTAACTAATATCTTATATCTATAGATATGGAAGTAGATACAATCAGCAGACTTAATTCGGTTAATCCTATCATTCAGTCATCATTAGTAAGTCAATATGCCAAATTATATGCAGTCCACTTTGTACTTAAACACTGCATAATAAAGTTAACAATATGTAGAGTCAAACTGACCAATAAGAAGATTGTATTAAACTATAAACAACTACTAAACACTGAGACCTGTTGCTTACAGCAAAAAACGAGCCACTTTAATCATCGAATTGGGAAAATTAAGGTTTTACTGAGAAAAATACAAAGATCTGTAATTTCTTAAGACACATTAAAATATGCATACTGGACAAAAAGGGAACACTGTCATAAATCTAACCATACGCAACCCTAGGTGATCTGATCATAAATTCCTAACTGAAGAAGCAGTTCATGGTGCTCCCAGGGTTATAACTTCTTTAGTAAAAGGTTTATCTTTGCCTTAAGTGAGCCCTGTCCACTGTTTTTGTTCATCTGGGTCAACACACCTTTGAAATGCTCTTTTTCAGACTCTTAGAAGAGAGAGCACATAATCCTTGTTAATTATTATGTAACCCAATCCCTGACTTGCTTTTTCCCACCTTCATGTAATCCTCTTTGCTGTTCCTTCCTTAATTTCAAAGGCAAAAAAGAAACCACAAACTGTCCATCCTTGGAATCATTTCTGTGTCTATAGGAATCTTGCTTCCAGGTGCATCTCTGTTCGACTCAAATTCTCATAAACTCTTACGAAACTTTCCTACAGGTTTGGATGTTCTTATGTCAATAATACCAATTTGCATACAGAAAATAAAAGTATAATCATAGACAAAAATGACATGGTAAAATACAAAACAACTCAATTATTTCAATGGCAAAAACAATGATATAAACAAAGTAACTTTAAAGATGATTATTTTCCACATTCAGACATTAAGGTCAAAAGCAGAAGCAATTTTATAATCTAAAACATGATAGACAGTTTATCAAAAATAATATCTCATGTATGAAAGTCAATAGAATGAGAAAAATTATATACCAAGAATACCATATGCTACTAATTCTCTTTCAGAGAATAATCTCTTTAAAGTGGCAGCTTCTTAATAAAATTATAGTAGTGCTAATGTTATCAGAAGTATTTTGAATAACTGAGTCAAGAGTCAAAGGTTCTAATAACAGTTTCAGAGCTGGAATAGAATAATTAGTCAAAGAGTTCAGCTTTCTCATTTTTTCAGATAAGAAATCGATTTACAGAGAGAGAGTTCTATAATGATTACAAATACATAACTATAAACCTATATAGGTTTAAAAGTCTATATTCTGATAAATTGAGCAATGTTTAATATCTCTAATGCAGAGAATGAAAGCTGTGAACCATTTACTGCCACTATAGTAATAAAAAAAGTTAATTTTTCATTGAACAAATATCTATTAAACCCCCATGTGTGCCAGAAACTGCTACAGGTGTATAAACAAACGTTTTATATTTATTTGTTACATTGTAATTTTCAAATCACTTTCATATACAGGAGGATTTGGCTTTCAAATGATCACCCTAAAAGGGCCAGGTTAAGTACTGTCATTTCCATGTTACAGATGATGAAACAGAAACTTTAAGAGGTTAAAAACAAGATTCTGGACAAAAACTCTGGGCACTTGAATCAGGCTGACTAGGTTCAGATTGTGACTTTCCCATTTCCTCCCAGGCAACTTACTGAGCCTTCCTGTGGCCTAGTTTCCCTGTGAAAAATGGGGAGACTATAACGTATGTCATAAGTAGTCCTGAAGATAAACAACATAATAAAGTGCTTAGAAGGCTGCACAATACAGAAAACAGGTTTATCCTTATTCTATCATTATTGCTATTCGCCTATTGTTATGAGACATTTCGAAGGCTTACCGTAATTTGGTATTTTCAAATTCCTTGATTTTTAATTCAGTGATTTCTTTTTGTCTCTCTAAATCTTGAGACACTTTTTTCAGTTTGATCAAAAGTGAGGAGAGAGAGTCATCTTGTTCTGCTACTGTCTGTTCCATCTCAGCAAGACGAATGAAATGCTTGTTGGTAGGAACTGGTGTAGGAGGCTGTTTTAGTAAGTCCTGTGAAATATGAAAAAATTAGCTCTGAACATTTACAACTCAATGTGATGCTTATTCCATGATTTAATGTGATTCCTCAAATACTCAAAAATATTATCTAAATTGTAACAAGCATTGGAAGCCTAAAGAAAACAGGAAATAGACATCATATTGTTTGTATTCCCAATATCTGGCAGAGTCTCTACATGCAGTGAAAGAACAACAAATGCAGGTTGAATTAATGAGTAAGGCTCAAGGATGATACGGTTTGCCTGTCAGAAGATGAAAGACCATTTCACACATACAAAGGACACAGATCAAAAGAGGCAAGTATAAACTGAATTCAGAACATGAAAATCAGTTACATTTAGGTAAACAAATAATGAGCAGAATTTGAAAAAAAAGCTTTGAGTACGTGGCTAAAGAATATAAACGTGATTTTATAAGCAGCAGTGAAATATAAAGGATGTGAGTCTAGGGAGAAGAATGATCAGAACTGTGTTTTTAGAAGATTATTCTAGCAGCAAAAAACAGGGTGGCTTCTACACCCCCCACCCCCCAAAAAAGGAGAACTAAATTTTCAATTATATGGTCTCGGACATCTATAAAGAATAGAACAAAGTTCTTAGAATCTTACCCAGGCTGTTTGTTTGAATTTATTGAGTGAACTATCAGCCTGTAGTTCTAATTTATGATGAAGAATCTGAAGATCTTCTTCATGTTTCTTAACAATTTCTCTTTGCTCCTGTTTTACAGCAAATCAAAACTATATCTTAAATTATGATTTAAATAAATTTACAATCTAAAGATATTAAATATTTTTATCTTTAAACTTTCAAAATCCCCGTGAGACAGGGAAGGAAAAATGGTGGCATGCATATATTTACACCAATATGCATTTTGCTAGTACACATTCAAGTTGCCAAGTTCAGCCTTAGGTCATAATTTAATACACATATTAGAATAATATGTATCCATCATCTTTTAACTTGTTTCTAGAAATTTTTTTAAATACAGCTTCCCCCCAAGGTTCTAGCAAATCTGATTTCACTTACTGCTAGTGTGACAAGATTTCATTCTAACTTATTGACTCAATCTTTACCTATAAACTCAGATGGTGTTTTTGAATATCATATAGTTTCACCATGACAGCTATTCTTGATTTAGTCAATCCATAAGAGAAAGATTTATTTGGAAACTGCCAGTTTTACTGACAGATCTGTAATCCAATCAATGAAAGTAACAATTTCTAAATGGAATCTATTTGAAAGCAAGAAATGAACTGCCACTTTAGGGCAGAATAATATTTGCATTTCACTAAAAAATATGATAATAAATAAAATAGCATAACATAATAAATACCTCTCTGGCCTTTTCCAGAAGATGCTGATACTTCTTTAACACTTCTTCCTTTTGATTTAACCTTGCCTGCATGTTGGCAATCGTCTGCTGAGCAATTTTCAATGTGTGATGTGACTGTGGTTCCACTACTTTTCTGCCTAGTTCAGCTATAAGCTTCTCTCGTTCTGCAGTGGCAGGTAAATGAAGCCTCAGTTCATTGATTACTTTGTCTCTTGACAGAATATTTTGTTCTGCTAACCGTAAAGCAGATTCTTTTTCCTTTAGCTTCTGCAATGATCAAATCATAATAAATGATTAAAGTATATTTTTCTTTTAAAATGTTTCATCTGAATTTTCAATTAGTTATATGTTTTTAAAAGTTTCCCTTTATTTTTCACAACATACTTGTAATAGCCAAAAGATATCAAAAAGGTTAAAATGATTGTATTTCTATGTAATGGCTAAGTTATCTATATGCATCTCTTATTTATAAGACTGTATCGCATGTGTTAGAAATTTCATTGTTATGATGAAAATGAAATTTAAGTTACTTTATTTAGATCTTGTAGTTTTAGAAATAGAAATGTGTGGTGGTGCTAAATTTAGAAAGAAAATGTAATGAATTGGTCCTTTTATTTCAGTCCATTGATTATCAGATCACTAGAAGAGCAATTTATAAGTCAGCAGTGTAAAAAAATTGGAAGTTTAGTTGCCCAAGTCAATAAATCACTATTATAAAATATGTGGTTTATGAAAACAAAACAGAAAAAACCCAAATTAGCCATATCTATTGTTGTTTATTGGCTATTAGAAGCATTATAGGAGAATATAAAAGGAAAGTGGAATTAGCAACAGGTTCATCATTCTACGCATCCTCCTCATTAAAAAATATTACAGGGTGAAGCAAAAGTAGGTTTACAATTGTATGTGAAACACAGTTTATTCTTACATTACTATTTATGATTGTATTATTTTCCATATGAACAACTGTGGAACTTTTGCTCCACACTGTATTTAGAAAATTCCACATACACAACAATACATTAATCAAAATGCAAATTTTTCTAGTTACCTCTTCTAGTGATTTGCAAGTTGCCTGTGTTTCTAGAATTACTCGAACATTCTCCTTAATTTTTCTTAGAGCAATCTCAAGTTGATTTGGAAGGGGCAAACTTGGGTCTAGCATTGATCCTGGAGTCTCTTCAAACTATTAAAAATAGCATTTTGAAAAAAAGTTGTAGCATTAAGGAAAACAATATTAATTTTTACAATTATATGATAAGACATGGTTAAACCCCACTTATATTTGAAATATAAAAGGATAACATAAATTAAAATTCCATCTGACTTTAGAAAACATTTCTATTGGTTAACATTACAGGCCACGCTACAGAGTAGCAAACAGTAGCAAATCACTCATACCTTTTGTGCTGCACTTAGTATTTCATTTTGCTGACGGTCAAAAACGTCAAGCTGACGTTCTAGCTCAACTTCTCTTTGGTCCCAGGCCATTTGCCTTTCTTCATGAAACTGATAAAAGACAGTCTGTGTCAGGCATACACAGAGACACGCACCAAGCAAAAACAGCAATTTTATATACATTTCCTTATTTAATTCTCACAACAACCCTTCGAGGTCACTGTTATTTTACAGGGAAAGGAAGCAAACTCAGAGCAGCAAAGTAACTTCCTTAAGGTCACAGAATAGGCAGACATGGAGTTGGAATTTTAATCCATTCATGTACCCAGCCACTCATCCATCCATCTATGCATCCAAAACACACTTAATGACATGTACTATGTGCGAAGTGCTACTCTAGGAAATGTAAGCATAGCAGTGAACAAAGACCAGCCCCTTTTACCGTGGAGCTTATGTATGTATCAATGAGAAGGAAAGATAAATGTACTTATGCATTATTCCTTTTTTAAATTTAAGATTACTATTTCAACATAAATATGCATTTTTATAATGGTTTAGAAAACAAAAAATAGAATATTTTATACCAAAATAATGGAAGTTAATTTCAAGTAGGAGAGTAGTCATTCATACAATGTTTTTTGTGTTTAAAATATTACAATAAAAGATCAAAATAAATATAAAATGAACCTTGTTCTGCTGTACAATTTCTTCCTCCAGACTGCTGATCGTATGCTCATATTCAAAAATTATATTATTCAAATATTTTATTTCTTCTTTATCTTTAACTAATTCTCGATTTAGTTTAAGCTCTTGAAGACGGAGTTCTTCTATTTTCATATGCCAATTGATTACCTAAAGATTTATATTTTACATACACAAATGTAAATGCTATATGAGGAAATAACATTTTTCCCACAATCCTAATGATTTTAATTCAAATTAATGAACACTGTATAAAATAATATATAAAATTATCCTTTGTTATGCCACATGACAGTTTATTTACAATTTCCATAGAATTTTCTAAAAATATGTGGGATCTTAACATAAAACATTCTTCAAATTATGTTTTGAGTGGGTAGTGCTAACATTCACCTTCATTTACTCATTTACTTTAATGTATTTATTAGGTACTTACTGTAACTGTGTAACTGAAAATTGGTTTTACTTTAAAAAATGAAAATCCTAAATATTTTTAGCTTCGAAAAGGAAATCTAGTTGCAAGACAACTAGATTTTCATTTAATTATTTAAATGAAACTATTTTTCATTTAATTATTTCAAATGAGGGTAAAAACAAACTATTACTAAAAATAAATGTGGGTCTACTACTTGTACATAATTTTATACAAATAATCATTACAAAGAGTAGAACTCAAATGATCACCACATAATGTTTAAAAATAATTACAAATTAGTATTTTATTTATATATATAGTTTTTTAGAGTATTTAAAATTATTCAATATTTTAAAATCTACATTTCTACTAAAACCATTGCTTACAAGAATCTCATTTTATTCTTATAAATAGACATTTAAAAAAGCAAAACCCCTAATTTATAAAATCTCAAGTAATATATTATAATTGGAATTTTGGTCATATATTAAATGTTTTATAATATAGGTACATATTAAGAACCTAAAATTATCTAACTCTTCTGGAAATGCTGAAGATAAAAACAGTGTTTTACCTTTTGGGCTCCCCTGGCATCTTTTAAAGTGCTTATTAACTCTTCTAGCCCCTTTAACTTTAGTTCCAACTCCATTTTTTTGTTTTCCATATTTCTACATTCTTGTCGAGAATTTTTCATTTCTTGCATTATCTTCAGTTTGTCACTCTGTAACTGAATCATTGTTTTAGAGAACTTTTCCTGCTGTGCCAAGGGCAAAGCTCCACTAAACTGGCGTCGCAGAGACTGAATTGTTTGGCGCAGATGTTTTGCTCTGTTCCTCCCCTCCGAGCGGGCATAATAGAGAGCCTGTTCCTTTTCATCCAGTTTCTGTTCTAAGCGCAAATTACAGGCCTCCAACTTCTGCAGTTTCGATGTAAGAGACTCCAACTTACCAAGAGCAGTAACCTCACTAATTTGAAGAGAGACGATGTGTTGGTGCAACTTGGCAATTAGTGCCTTTTCGTCTGACTGTGCCTAATATAAAAATTACATATATTTGTAGTAAGTCTCAAGTTTTTCCAGTGAAACTGATCATGGATTCAATATCATAATTTACTAAATAAAATTTAAAAGTGTGCTACCTGAGGTCCTACAAACATCTAACCTTGCTGTAATACAAATTACCAAAGAACTGTAAAAAACAAACAGAAAAAAAACCCACAACAGAAAATCCAAATCTGTCATCTGAATAAGTAACAGATAGAATAATATTGTTGTTTTATTTTCTTACCTTCCATATATAAGTAACAGTAATGGTATCATACTAACATGGGCAATGTGTTTTTTTTTTTATTCTAAAAAAATATGTGAGAATGTGTGAAAAGCTACATAAAGCTATGAGAGAAAATACTGGTATGAAACACTTAATATTTCTCCTCACTATCTTAACTCTGACCAACATTCAGAGCAATGCATTTGTAGGTATTTAAATGCTTTTCTGTATTATGAATGGTAATTCAAATTAAATTGTATAGGACCCTCAATCTGATATATTTTCTGATTAAAACTATACAATCATCCCAATATCTAATGTGAATTTAGGGGATAAAACCTATGTAGATGAGGCAATACTGCACACACCTGATAGTCTAACAGTTGCATCCTGATGGACTCTACTTCTTTATCCCTGGACTGTTGCTGTGCATTCAAAATTTCAACTTGCCTTTTGGCGATGTCAGAAATCTCTCGCAGTCTGGGAAGTGATATTTCAGAAACAATTAGGAACATTTTCTAAGTAAATAAATACCAGGATTTCAAATTTTTAAACCCTTGGAAAAGGTTTCAGCATCTCTTCTTTGTATGAAATGTTAAAGCAAGGTTTCCTAAACTGTTCCACAAAACATAATTCTGAGAGGTTAACATGTGTTTTATGAAAAAACTCATTCCTGAAATCCCCCCTTGAAAATTTGTAATATATAGTATCATATTAAATATTCTGAGTTTTAAAGTAAAAAATTATCTGAAACTATACATGAGGGGAGACCACCAAAAAATCAGAATTTATTTTATAATTTATAAAAAATTGTGTATTTATTCTCACATGTTTAAACTTCAGTCACCTTCCAAGTACTCTCTATTTGATACAATACACCTATTGAGACATTTTTCCCACTGCTCAAAACAGTTTTTGAACTCATTAATTTTGATGCCTTTTAGTGCTTCTGCTATTTTTTGTTCCACCTCTTCCACATTGGTAAAACATTTCCCTTTGAGGACTTTTTTTATCCAGGGAAAGAAAACAAAAGTTGCTTGCGGTGTAATTGGGTAAATAGGAAGGGTGGGGCACAGGGGTCAGGATGGTTTTAGTCAAAAACTGTTGAACATTCAGCGCAGTGTGGGCAGGTGCCCTCATAAATCAGCCATCATGAAATGAGCAAATGCACAGAAAGAGCCTTCAAAACATTCACTGAAGCCCAAAAAAGCCTCTCACAACAATGGCAGCTGATGCACTGATGCAGATGGGTTCCTAGAACACTCACCACGAAGGGGTAGCCTGTACTACAAGGGCCCTGCCCTCCACAACATAATTCTGGTCTTTGGGGGGGGGTCTCCCCTTATATACATTATTTTCCAAATGCATGTGACCGAAGTACTCCTATTTCACAGGTTTTTGAAAAGACAGTTATCATAGTTTGGCATAGCTAGAATAAGGTATTAGGTAGCTTTATTGTTATAATTCCACATTAAGTGCTGGTGACAATATGGAAAAAGTGTTAGGTAGCAGCTAGGAATGAACAGCCTGAGGGGAAACAAAGGCAGGCCCCTCCCCATTACAACCTAACAAAGAACTTCATACAGGAGACTAGAAGCAAAAGGAAGGCACGTCTCACCAATTCGCTCAGCAGTCCTGAGCTCGGTTTGATAAGATTTGCCAGGTTCCCGAGCATCACAAGCCAAATAGTGCAGGAGGAGGGGAGAGTGCCTCAGACTGTGCTGAGAAAAAGGGCTTCTGGAACAAACAACCTTACTAAGATTGCCAGGAGATCTGAACATCCCAAGTGGGAACTGCACAGGAGGAAGAGGGGGGCCTATGATGGGAAAGGGGCCTCTGTAACAATTTCACTACGACAAAGAGCCTTACTAACTGAGAAACAAAGCCTTTGTAGCTAGACATTTTTCCTAAGATTTAGAAAGGGGATAAGGGGAGGGAAACTAAAAGCTGACTGAGGTATATAACCCCTGAACTCCAATTATCACTTATGTACTTAGATTAGTACTCACTTATAGCCTCAGCTCAAGTATATAGACCAAACTCACTAACTTACTAACAACTTTTTTTCCTCTATACATGACACATTCAGATTAGCTGCATGCCTGCTTGCAACTTTGTACTTGTATGTATTTCATAAATAAACTTGCTATGTCATTTCCACTATACGTGTTTGTCTCTTGCTTGAATTTGTGTCTTACAAGTGAGACAAGAACAGAGTTAGGGGAGAAAGACATCCTGACTCAGGTCTGTCTCTTCCCATCTGTAACAAAAGGGGAACCCTTTTGAACTGTTGGTGGCAATACAGACTGGTGCAGCCATGGTGGAAAGCAGCATGGAAATAACCTCAAAACATTAAAAATGGAACTGCCTTTTGACCCAGCGATCCTACCTCTCTGAATTTATTAAAGAAACCCAAAACTCTAATTCGAAAGAACATAAGCACCCCTATGTTCATTGCAGCATTATTTACAATCTCCCAGATATAAAAGCAGCCCAAGCATCCATCAGTAGATAAGAGGATAAAATAACTATGGGATATTTACATAATGGAATATTACTCAATTGTAAAAAAAAAATTTTTACCATTTGTGACAGCATGGATGGACCTGGAGAATATTATGCTAAGTGAAATAAGCCAATCACAAAAAGACAAATACCACATGATTTCACTCATATATGGAATCTAATGAACAAACTGAACTAACAAGCAAAACAGAGACAGATTCATAGATAGAGAGCAGGCTAACAGCTATGGGAGGAGTTAGGGGGTAAAAGGGTCAAGCAAAAAGGTAAAAGGACTTATGGACAACAATGTGGTGACTGCAGGGTGCAGTTGGATGTGAGGGGGCTAAATGGTAATGGGAAAAATACAATAAAATTGAGAGTGAGGTTCAGCATAAAAAAAGATTACAGATACTTAAAATTCCTAGGTTCTCTAGATAGACTGATGGATGTATTGATTTGCTTTATTTTAATTTACAAGTTACCAGAAATGTGAAAAAGATTATACATTTTCTAAATTTACAATAAAAGGGGGAAGGTGGATGGTAATTTATTACATTTCATCTTTTAAAGGTTTTATTTATTTATTTTTAGAGAGGGGAAGGGAAGGAGAGAGGGAGAGAAACATCAATGTGTGGTTGCCTCTCCCACACCCCCTACTGGGGGCCCGGCCCACAACCCACATATGTGCCTTGACTGGGAATCGAACCAGTGATCCTTTGGATCAAAGGCCGGCACTCAATCCACTGAGCCACACCAGCCAGGGAATTTATTAAATTTTTTATATGACTATAGTGTTGAGATTACACAGGTAAAGTAAAATGCATTTTACTCTGGGTTAGGGCTATTTTAGTTCAGTGTGACAGATAAGTAAAGTTTCCTCATACTGATTACAAGCTCTCATTGACAGTTATGTAAGTTTTCATTAATTAAGATATAAAATGAATAACATAACTGAGCTCATTTCAAAAGGTAAGGTCCGTGAGGTGATAGGAAGAATAAAAAGGAATCCTTCACAGTGAAAATGGCTGAGAAAGATTGATATTCCAAAACGATATCAAAGCTCCAAAAAATGGCTATTAACTATGGGGAGGCCATAAAACTCTTTTTACAAATTATTTGCACTGACAGATCAACTCAGGGATCCTCACACTTTTTTTTAAGTTTTTTTGTTTTTGATTTTGTTTGATTTATTGTGGTGACTTTGGTTTATAAAATTACAGCTTTCTATAATACATCGTCTGTATATTGTATTGTGTATTCACCAGGCAAATTGGGATCCTCACACTTTTCTACTGAAGTAACAATTACAAAGGAGAGTGAATATATGGCATATCTACCTGGCACACAGTATTTATACCTTACATGTATGTTGTGCTCTAAGCAAATAAACTGTTTCTACACATAATATGAAAATAACAATGTTACCTCAGAGTTATTAAGTGAAATTGTATGAGTTAGTATATGTTTAGCATAGTATATATAGTAGATACCCCAAACTAATCAAAATTTGAATGTTTCCTTATATTTTTACATCAACCTTCTGAATAGGCAGAAGAGGCACTTATAAAGTAATTGCTCTAATAAAGTAAAAAATAAAGAGCAAGTTTAAATAAATTAATGGCCCTCCCTTCTAAAAAAAATGTTAATATGTACAAGAACTAGGCCTCAGAAGGTCTTGATTCCCAGTCAGCTCTTTCTGCAACATTACCCTTGGACTCTGAAAATGTGTGAATCTTAAAGTGATTTCCTCTACAATATTATTATTTATGCCCATTAAAAACCAATCTAATTAGATTATTTAAGTGTATTCTTCTGAAAAGAAACCAGTATCAATTGCCACTAACAGTATTTTCCCTGTACCACTGTATTTAGGTTTCTTAAAAACAAATTAGGAGTAGATACATCTAATCAAGTGACCAGAAAGTTTACATGAACTCACTTTGACACTTCAACTTTTAATTCCATTTCATTCTTCTCTAATTCTAGAATCCGTTGTCTATCAGCATCACTTACTGTCTTGCTCACACTATCAGCTAATTCATCTCTCAAAATCTGTTCTACCTTCTGTGCTTCCAAGTTGATTTTGGTAAGCTAAAAAAAAGTAACAAGAAATATTCAGGTATATCAGTTTTTAAAGAGGTTTTTCTTTTTTAATTTAGCTTTTAATTTTAGCATACTGCAGTCCTTTTTACATTGCATTAGTCCACACACTGAATTGAGCGTGAAGTACAAAGAACGGATTAAAAAGGGTAAAGAGAGAAAGAGTTAGGAATAAATTATGCAAACTCTGGTTACATGCCAACCCACCAAAAGTCATTTTTGTTAGGCAACTCACAATCCAGTAATATCAAAATCTCTGATATTTTTCTTAAGATTTTTATTTATTTTTAGAGAGAGGATAAGGAAGGGAGAAAGAGAGGGAAAGAAACATAGATTGGCTGCCTCTCACATGTCCCCAACTGGGGATTTGGTCTGCAACCCAGGCATGTGCCCTGACTAGGAATCAAATCAGTGACCTTTAAGTTTGCAGGCCGGTGCTCAATCCACTGAGCCACACCAGCCAGGGCAGAATTTCTGATATTCTTACTGTGTTAGGAATGCAGTATACTCACTATATTTTACTTCAGTTATATCACCTGTAAATAAATCTAAATGAGTTAATAAAATCTTAATATATATTTAGTGACAGTTAAAACACAATCATTCCATGCTTTGAAAATTATACTAATTCTCAAGGTAAAACAAACAAACATTACAAGAATGCTACCTCATCATAAACCGTCAAATACTTCCAAACTGTATTTATTACCATCCACTTTAATAATTCTGACCATGTCAAAAAAGTCTAAAATCTCCTATCAGAATATAAAGTCCCTGAGAGCAGAGATTATTGTTTACAATATTTTGTTTCCTGCTATAATTCCAGCCCCTCTAGAGTGTCTGGAAGGAAACAGGCACCAAATAAATATTTGTCAAATGAATGGAAGGTGGTGCAAGTAATTCCATTATTAAGCAAGTATTCTTTTTTTTGCATATTAAATCTAATAATGTAATGCTGGTGAGAAACAAGAACTCATTCACAGAAATATTTGTTTTCTTTTTAAACATTTAAAAATACATCTTTTACTTTTATCCATTACATAAAACATAAGTACTATATTAATATGCTACTTCAGAGATACAAACAAACCTCGTACATAATACAATGTCTACCACAACTAATTCCTTATTTTTTAATTACATGATAAAAATGGTAATATCAAACCTCAGCGAATTTGGTTTCCAATTCAAAATTACGTTCTTCCATTTGTTTTAATGAAGTCCTTACGTGTTCATACATTTTTTGGGAATGTTCAGCCCGCTGCCTTTCATTTAATTCTTTCATCTCCAGCATAGTGATTTTTTTTGAAATAGAAGCGATCTCAGTGTTCGTTATTGATTTCTTTGCCTTATCCATATTAGATTCATTTCCTATATACAAGAACATTTAAGTCAAACTTATGCTGTTCTTATAAAATTATATTCCAGATATTTTAGACATTGTGTTCAACAGAAAACACAAGCCCTCTGAATCACGGCAGGTCCAGATTCTAGTCATAGCTCTAGACATAACTCTTCCTGTTACATGCTGCCTTTCCCATTTAATCTCTCTGAAACATACATTCTTCATCAATCAAATGATAATAAAACTATTCCTCATGGGATTACTGAAATAACAATGTAAAAAATATAGTGTAAATAGTGTCACATACAGAAAATCTAAAAAGGGTATATAACTATATTTTGATTACTGAAAGTAGATAAATGATATACAAAAAATTCAAAGAATAACACTCTTTGGTGAATATAGTGCGATGACTTTATTTTAAAGTCTCACAGAGTCAAGCTGAAATTAAAATATGAAGCCATGTGATTTAGGGGTCTCACCAAGTATCTATCTTCTTTAACCATGAGTATTACATAGCTTTTATAAACATCTAATACCAAATATTTTAAATTATTTTATTAGTTATCACAAAGTAATCTCATATACGTGTGATTATATGTGTGTATACACATGTATATGTATATATCTGTGCACTATATACGTATACACACACACACATAGTATGGCTTGTCTTTGGACAAAGAAGTCTGTGGTTAAATAAAATAAGAAGATGGAAGCACAGGTGAACACAGCTCACCTCCTCACACAACCATATCAAAATTACAACAAAACTGTCGAACAACCATCACTCAGAACCATCAGAAATTGAGTGGAATGGAAGTACGACAACTATGGAATTAAAGAAAATGCATCCATTCAGACTCGTAGGAGGAGCAGAGATATGGAGATGTGGAGCAGGCTGGTCCCTCAACTATGTGTGGTGACACAAAAATTAGGAGGGATAACTCTGGAGCAAGGAGTCCCAGCCCAACACCAGGCCCCCTGCCCAGGGTTCCAGTCCTAGGAAAATAAGTTCCCACAACTTCTGGCTGCAAAAACCAGTGGGGTTTGAGTTGGTGAAAGAAACTTCTGGAGTCTCAAGCAGTTCCTCTTAAAAAAACCCACACAAGAACTTACTCAGACTCGCTCTCACTGAGCCATGCTACCAAGACAGGGAGTCTTGGCAGCTCTACCTAATACACAGAAACAAACACAGGGAGGCTGCCAAAATGAGGAAACAAAGAAACATGGCCCAAATGAAAGAACAGATCAAAACTCCAGAAAAATAACTAAATAGAATGGAGATAAGCAATCCTTCAGATGAGGAGTTCAAAACACCGGTTATAAGGATTCTCAATGACTTATGAGTGGACCTCAATAGCATAAAAAAGATCCAGTGAGAAACGAAGGATTCACTAATTGAAATAAAGAACAATTTAAAGGAAAACAACAGTAAAGTGGATGAAGCTGAGAACAAAATCAATTGAAACATAAGGTAGCAAAATAAATAATCAGGACAACAAGAAGAAAAATGAATTAAAAAAAGTGAGGATAGTGTAAGCAGCCTATGGGACAACTTAAGCATCTCAACATTTGCTTCACAGGGCTGCCAGAAGGAAAAGAGAAATAGCAAGAAACTGAAAATCTATTTGAAAAAATAATCAAAGAAAACTTCCCTAATTTGGTGAAGGATATAGACGTGCAAGTCCAGAAAGCACAGAGAGTCCCAAACAAGATGGATGCAAAGAGGCCTACTCTGAGACACATTATCATTAAAATGCCAAAGGTTAAAGATAGAGAATCTTAACGCAGCAAGAGAAAAGCAGTTAGTTACCAATGTGGGAGTTCCCATAAGACTGTCAGCTGCTTTCTCTAAAGAAACTTTGCAGGTTTGAAGTTATTAGCAAGGAATATTCAAAATAATGAAAAGCAGAGACCTCCAGCCAAGACTGCTCTACTCAGCAAAGCTATCATTTAGAATTGAAGGGCAGAAAAAGAGCTTCCCAGACAAGAAATAAACTAAAGGAGTTCATCATCACCGAACCATTATTATATGAAATGTTAAAAGGACTTATTTAAGAAAAAGAAGATCAAAACTATGAATAATAAAATGGCAAAAATACATCATCTATAAACTATTGAATATAAAAAATGAACTGAGCAAACACAAAGAACAGAGACAAAATCATGGATAAGTTTTGATGGTTGCCAGGTGGAGGGCGTGTGGAGGAATGGGTTAAGAGGTGAGGGGATTAAGAATTACAAGTAGGTAGTTACAGAATAGCCATGGGGATGTAAAGTACATTATAGGAAATGGAGAAGCCAAAGAATTATGTGCGTGACCCATGGACATGAACAATGGTGTGGGAATTGCCTGAGGGAGTGGGGGTACTGGGTGAAAGGGGATAAAGGGGGAAAACCTGGGACAACTGTAATAGCATAATCAATAAAATATAATCATAAATAAATACATACAAAAACAAAACAAAAAAATTTACCATGAAAAGGCATCATATAGGATTAACCTTAGTTACTAGTCATTTCTGAGGAGAAAACTAATGCTTTTCTTTGCATAACCAACATGTTCCAGATAAGAAACAAACTTTGGTATAGTGTTTCATATTTTGGAGAATCAATTACATGTTCAGTGAAGTCAATTATTTTAAGGAACTAAGCAGTGATTCAAAACACCAATAATGTCCCCTCTTATATTTTTAGCTTCACAAGCTTGAGTTTTATAACTGAATTTGTTCAAAGAAGTATATATATGTATCTATATTTAAAACAAACTAACAAAAAATGGTTTCAGTGTCTCCCTCAGTTTTAAGAAGTATTTCATTTTGTTCTGTATGCATTTTTAAACATAAGATTTTAGAGGAGCTACTGCAAGTAATGATCAAATAATTAACGGTAACAGATTACTGAAGGAAGCTAAAAGTGTTAGTCAGTCCATCATGGAATAGAGACTCATTCAGTCAATCCTAAACACCATGAATAAAAAAAAAAACTGCATTAAGTATAAATGCACAAGGAATATAAAACCCCTTCTCCGTTCTATTCTGTGCTAAACTATGATAATGAAAAGAGTCCCGTTACAAAAGGTACAGCGATGAGCCACCTCTACACTCTTGTGTATGGAATTTTCTTAGGGAGAGGGTAGTGCACACCACCCCAACACCAACAAACTCTTGGATGAAAAAAGCTAATATGTGTCACTTCCAAACAAAGATAAACAAACAACAGAAAATGATGAAAGCTTTCAAATCTTTCATGGCATAAAGCCATATATGGGAGAGATTACAGTATTTGAAAATTTAAACATTTCTATAGGAACTATTAAAAGGATAAAACATAATACTCATTTTATTTATCTTAAAAGGTATCTTCTTTGATGTAGGAGCTACATGGATGTCAATTCATTTCAAATCTCTTAACAAATTAAAAATTACATTTTTAAAGTAGCTTATTTTATTTTAGAGAATATATTCATTTATTATTAGAGAGAGAAGAAGGGAAGGAGAAAGAGAGGAAGAGAAACATTGATCGCACACCCCCAATTGAGGGTCTGGCATGCAACTCAGACATGTGCCCTGACCAGGAATTGAACTGGTGACCTTTCAGTTTGTGGGATGACACTCAACCTACCAAGTCACATCAGTTAGGGTTCTAAAAGTAGCTTATTTTAGACTTCCCAATGTTAGGCCTCTCTAAACTACATATCTCAGTTACCAATATAATAACACAGTTGTATTTAGCAACAGAACCTATGAACAGCATTAGACCTCTAAGGTCCAGAAAGGAAACACATGAAAACACCTCAACCAAAGCAGCAAATTTATTTGAAAATTATAAAGCACAGTGCTAGCAAGATAAAAAGTTTTAAATGCTATAAACTAAGAAAACCATTTGAAAAACTAGTATGGAAAACCCTAGCAGGAGCAACAAAGATTTTAATACCCTCTGAGAAAATAATTTCTGTTAGATATACATGAAGATGTTCTTTGCAGCACCATACCAATAACAAAAATAAGAAAAGCTAGAGATTTAATCATTCAAACACAGAAAGAAACTGCCTGCTAAGTTAAACTGTTAGACAAAGAGTTCATTTTTATCAAAATACTTTCTTTTCATCCAGTATAGAAAAGGAACTTTAAATGAAAAATATTCACTATTAGATCTTAACCATTTTATATTATCATAATCATATTACTTACCTAATTTAGTTTCTTGTTCCCAGGCTTGTTCTATAGTGTGAAGTTTTTCCTTGGTAATCTCTAGTTCCTTGTTTATAGATTCTATTTGTTCTTTTAGAGATGCATTTTCACACTGAATTAAACAGAAACATCAGTGAGAAACTACATTACAATTCAGACTAGTACCACAAAAATAACATTGTCTCAACTTTATGTATCTCTTGAAATTCACAATCCAGTTTCTTTTACAAAATTAGAAGTTTTCACACATGTAATACACACATAGGTATATACACATATAATATTAACCATTATTTGAAAATAATCAAAATCTTGTGTATTAAATATGTCATCTGAGCTGCAGCCATGCTCCTTTTGATTAAGATAAAATACTCACTGCTTCATAACTTTCACATACTAGTGCTTACTTCCCTCATTCACACAAATAGTTCCTGAGCATCCCTAGCATGCTGTCAATGACAGGTGCTGTATGTTAACAGTGAAAAAAATCAGAAGAAATTCTGGTCTTCACAGGCCTAATCATTTGGTATCTGCATGGATACATATGTGTGCCAGGAGTTGGGGAGGGTGTGTAAAACAGCAGAGAGTAAACAAGTAAGCAAACAAAAAAAATCTTAATAATCAAGATCTAGAAAGAAACAGTATGGGCCCAGAGAATAATAAAAGGAGCCACATCTAGATAGAGTGGTTAAAGAAAGCATTACCCAACTGACGAGGTGGTATTTAAGTTGAAACCTAAGCTATGAGAAGGGGTCAGTCTTGACAAGAAACCAGCCATGGAAAGTAATCATACACTGGTAAACCCAGATGCTCTAAAGCAGGAAAGACTCTGAAGTGCTAGAGGACTTGAGCATGGTGAGCAAAAAAAGGGGAGAGTGGAATAAGACAAAGTTGGAAAGCTAACTGGAACCCAAACACACACACACAAAATAAACAGGGGAAAAAAACAACAAAAGAAAGAAAAAAAGAAAAAGGAACGATATAATTGAGCTATACTAAGTGAGGCGTGTGATGTGAAGATGAAGAACTGAATTTAACTTAATGCATAATAGGATATGACTTAAAGATTAAACAATTCCAGGATGCAATGTGGAGAATAAAGGAGTAAACAGAGAAAATCAGAAAAAAGTCGGGATGATATTGTAAAGTCCAGATGAATGATGATGCTGGTTTAGACTAGAGTAATGGCAGTGAAGATGGAGAAAAGAGGACATGTGAATTAATTTTATTTGGGGAATAAAAATGATAGCAGAAAGGAGTGACTAGAGAATAACTCTAAGGTGTTATTAACTACTTAACCACCTTATAACCACCTAAGGTGGTTATTAACCACCTTAACTAACTGAAGATAATATGGCATATACTGAAACAAGAATGACTATGAGAGAAATAGACATCAGGAGTGCATTTTGGAGATGTTAAATTTGAGAACCCCTTGAAACGTGAGTTGTAAAGTTGGTAATTCCACACAGTAGAAGACAGCTCTGAGAAGTCAGGCTGGAGACGTAAATGTAGGAGTTGGCACATAAGTACATTTTAAACCAATTTATTCTTCTTTCAACAGATAAAATGCCTACTCTATGCCAGGTATTCTAAGCACTGTACTTCAATGGTAAACAAATTCTGTCCTAGAAATTGTGTTTTAGTGGAGTAGCAAGAAAACAAGCCAATATATAACATGATGAATGTCAGGTAATAAGAGTTAATAAAGAATAATAAAACAGAATAATGAAGTTTTTTAACACAGGATGTTATGATGAAAAGAAAAGCAAGATAAGAGATTAAACTTGAATTTCTGGTGACATCCTCAATTACAACCCAGTTTTAAATGCTATAAATACATAGGAGAAAAACAAACATGGGCTTGGGGTATTTTAACTATGTTTCTACCACTTTTTTCTTTCTTTGACTTCCAGACTGTTTCAAAGTGAAATTCTGGTCTTGCTCCAGATCCCATTTTCATTCCCCCTGCCCTGGTATTGCACCTCATTTATTATCATTCTCATCTGTAATCTTTAATCATTCTCTTCCTATTGGCTCTAAATTTTATTTCCCTTTCTCTTCAAACTACACTGGTCTCATTTTAAAAAAGTGATAAAACAAAACAAATCCTCCTCTTCATTCTAATTCAATACACACTTATTTATTTTTCTTCTATTACCAAATTTCTAGTTTTTCAATTGCCTTATCACCCATTCAGTTTTGTTTGTCCTAATCACCAGTCCTGCTCTTTAAAATTTGGAAATCCAACTTTAATAACCTTTATTCTCATAAAACTTTACTCTTAAAAGGCCTTTATGATTTCTTAGTCACCATATACGATGATCTTTGCATCATGGCTCTACACAATTAATCCTTGTCTGAGGTCAACATTAAGAGCTCTAACTCAGTGCCAAATAGGAGGCACTAAACACACACATGAATTAAGCAGAGCTCCTGATATCAAAGGCTTACATTCCAGTAGGGGAGGCAGACATAGAAACACATATAATATGATGGGATATAAACAGCAGAACTAGGTACAGAATGTAGAACTAATATAGACAGAGGGACTTTGCTCTATAAGGAAGGATGCTTTAGAATAAAGGAGACTATCTACACAAAGTTTTGAAACACGAATAGATATTCACTGAGCAGATGAACTGGGAGAGTTGGAAGAGCTTCCTAGATAAAGGAAAGAGCATGTACAAAAGAATATATGTGAGAAAATACACTTGTGTTGCAAAGAGCCAGTAGTTTGGTTTCTAACGCACACCTTGTACAACTCCTTAGAGCACTAGAGGAGATGAAGTGAAGTGAAAGCTAATCACAACAGGAACTTGACTTTTATTCTTTAAGTGACTGGCCGCTTTCAACAGGTTTTAAGCAAGGGAGTGACGTGGCCAGATTCACATTTATAATTATCATTCAGTGTCAGTAAGGTGGGTATAACACTGGAGATAGAGATATGAGTAATGGCTACTACAATAAAGATAATAAAAAAAGATATTTTTTCTTTAAAAACAGGGATAGATATGTTTTCAGAATTATAACTGAGATATGGACAATAAAGGAGAAAAAAGGATATAATACAAATACAAAATTTTTAAATTTTGAGAAAAAATAAAAATATTCTTTGGGAAAATAGATAAAATAAATTTAAAATTTCTCATTTATGTTATCTACAGGAGATTTCTTACCTAATTTTCTAATGATAAAGAGAAGAGGACAAAAGACATGGAAATAGAAAAATGTATTATTACCATATTTAAATATTCAGAATTTTCTATAAAAATTAATATAATCATCTCTCTTTGGCAACAGTGTAAAAAGTAAACTGATCATGATTCCTTCTAGTTAGCATAAGTCAATTGTGACTCAGATAATTTTGTAGGAGTCACTGAAGGCTACTGAGAACAATGTTTTGTTTCATTGAGTGTGTTCTGTTAAGCAGTAAAGGCTTTGAGCCGATAGGATTCTATCTCATTCCACTCCATCAGAAGATCATAAAAATGAATAATAAGCCAAAAGACATAAAACCCCTATATTTGATATGGAAGATGAATAAATCAGGAGCTTGTTTTGCCTACTGTAAAAGGCATAGAGGTAAGTGGCTACAGGGGTTAAGTGGACAAAGGGTCTGGGCCATATTCACGGTTTGAATTAAACTTGTACTACTTCATCCTACTCTTCTGTCTCTCTACCACAAGAAAGAATGGGAATTTGCTGAGATCACCCATGGTTTGGGAAGAGTCATTTATATCTCATCCACTCTTGGCTACAACCACCACAAGAAAACAGAAAAGCCAGGGACCATGACACAATAATTTGCTCTGGGAACAGAGGTAAGAGAAAAGGATGGGTACTAAATGATGCTTCTTCTTATGATTATAATATTCTATCTGTTCCTTTTTCTTTTTTAATTTCCTGGTGGAAAGAGGTCTGATTTCAGCTAAATCACACAAGTTGGCTATGAGAATGACCTGGACGAAGTTGTCCAGAAGTCCTTCGGCACTTATAGGTAGGATACCACCAAGGAAAAATGACTGACATCACAAGGTTCAATGATCACACAAACTTACCTCCAGATGTTCCAAGTTATTTGTTCTTTGAACAAGCACATTATCTTTTTGCAAGATGTCCCTGTACTTAACAGTCAGTTCATTGTATTGTTTATTGGCCAATTCTAGTTCAGACAGAGAAACACTATTATCCATAACTTTTTGGAGAGCTGCAATCTTGAAAATGGCCATCTCCTATGTGAATAAGGATACAATGAGTTAATGTATTTTTTTCTGATGAGGCACTAGCCACTTTTAAAAAAGATAATACAAGCAAAAACAAAACAGATTTTAGAACAGTTTAGAAAAATAAGAATTCTCCAGTAAAATATTGCAATAATAATTTCTTTCATATAAAAATGTTATTTGGAAAGCTTTATCATAATAAAAATATAAATACAGTGAATCCTTTTATAAATCCTGTCATAGTAAAATGAAATTCAGTTAATTTGAGCAGAATTAAAAAAAAGCAACAGGAAATTCATCACTCAGAATGTATCTTTGGCTAGATTTTCTGAATTTCACAAGATTAAAAAAATAACTTCCCTTTTGACACTAGTATGGCAAAATTAGCATTGCCACAAGTAACCTTTACAGCTTAGCTCTTTCTGCTTGTTATAGTTACAAAGACTAATTGTGCAATACAATAAAATTTTTTGTTCACAGAAAGAAAACATTTAGGAGAAAAAAGTTCTCTCCATCCTAGCTATCTCTAATAAACAATATCAAAACCTTTAAGTTACTTTGTTTATGTTCCACTGATTAACTACAAAGCTATAAAGTCACAATTCAAAGACATAGTATTAACACTAAAAAGAAATGTCTGAACTTTTAGTTCTCTTCAAAGTAAGCCGATGTACTAGAGCAAGGAACATCCAATTTTATGAAGGAAAAAAGATAAAGAATTTATAGTTATAACTCATTCTGAAGTAGAATAATAAGAAAAAACTATGTGCAGTGGTGCTTCAGATCTCATTCTGACAACTTCTCCATGTAAATAAGTACACACTATTCTACAATACCCTTGGAATTCATTTTCACTTTTTCTTTGGGGAGGGTGAGAGAGTTTACGTTCCCTTTAAAAAAATGGCCTTTTTTTCTTTTTTTGCTTTTCCAATTGTTGCATTAAAAAAAAAAATCCAGGTTGAACAACCAGGTTTAACAGGAAGAAAATATGTCTTTTTTTCCCTTTTATCTCAAACATTGGCTGTATTTCCAATACTCTATGAAAAGTATATTTTACAAAACTTAACACACTTACAAAAAGAACATTTCTTAAGTCTCAAAATTTCCTTATTATATGTCCTAGTAAAAAGCTTTTATTTTTCAATAGGTTTCTTATTGCATCACGATTCAGCTTTAAGATTACAATGAAAATAGGTTTATTAGCATAATAATTTCACCCATTACTGCATTTAAAAGGGGATGGTAAGGCAGTGGATTTCATTTTAATTTTACTTCAAATTCTTGTGTTTATATGATGTTATATAAATTTAGACAATTCAACAGAACATACACATGTTTAAAATAAGCTGTATAATAAAATCAGATGTAAAGCAAGGTGCAGAAGAGTACACATAGCATGTAACTTTTTGTGTCTTTGTTAATATTTGCAAAAGGATACATTAGAAGGATGATCAGTTACCTAAGGGGGCAAAAGGTACAGGGGCAGAGGAACAAAAGATTGCTCTGACTGTACCATCTTTTGAATATGCAAATACTTCTATATTTAAATTTAATTTAAAAAAGGAAAACAAGTAATCCCTGAAATTGAAAACAAATGCAAAACAAATGAGCTTAAATGTATAAATAATCATACAAAGGGAATTATTTGAAGTTAGTGTAGAATGTGTTACCCCTTAATGGGAGATAGATAGTCTAAAGAAAGTAAGAACTATAAAGAAATTTTAAACTACATCTGGTAGCATTGCTGTTGTCACTGTTACTATCAATACAAGATTATTATTTTTAAATTAATGTATGAATATTGTAGGATAAAACAAGTCATTATTTTATTGTTAGATTTGTTATTTTAATAGATTTCCATGTAAGAAAAGAGAAACACAAATACAGAATCAAATGTTACTAAACACTCCAAACTATTACTTACCCCATAATGTTAAATTTGAATTGGTAATAACAATATGAACTCATGGTTTACATATACAGATATTTTCTAATGTGTCCACTGAAAGGAACTAGTGCCAATGACAATCCAAGAGCAATGACCCATTTTTTGGTATCTAAATTCCTTTGTTGCATCGAGATTCAGATTTAAGATTACAATGAAAATAGGTTTATTAGTATAATAATTTCACCCATTACTGAATCTACCTAAGGGGATCTAAAGATTTAAAGATTTTAGATATAAAATCTTTAAAGAAAAAGAATTTGTAAAAATTATGATTTTCTAATTACATTATATTCTCTACATTTATTAGCACATATTCCCTTACTGGCCCAGGCTATTTGGTTATCTTGAAGTATCGTTCCTACTAGAAAGGAAAGATAATACAAAATCTTCATTTTTTTTTCTTTTTAAGAACCAGTTTTCAAAATACAGAGTTGTACTCTGCTTCTACCTGTTCCTGCCCCTGACTCCACTCCTACTTTCTCTTCTTTAAGTATCCTGACAGAGGCAGACACTTTTAAATACTCAATGTGCTTTAACAGGCATTGTTTGGAGGCATTGTTCTTTTGTCTCAACTTTGGCAGTGAGAACCCTTTAAAGCTGTCTCTTGTGTCCTTTTGACAAGAATTAGTTAGTCTTTGAACCAAGTTTCAAAGCTTGGTTTGTTTCCTGGGACAATAAGATGTTCAAGATTTACTTTATATATTTTTTTAATTCAGACATGGAATAAGCCATTTCTTTAAAGAGCCCGGGGTCTTTTTAATGGGGAAAGGAAAAAGAAAGAGAGGAAAAAAAACATGTGCGCTAGAAACACAGATCAGCTGCTTTTCACACACCAACAAAAAGGGACCTGGTCTGCAACCCAGGCATGGGCCCTGACTGGGAATCGAACCAGCGACCTTTCAGTCCACAGGCCAGGGCTCAATCCACTGATCCACACCAGCTAGGGCAAATTTTGCAACTTCTAATGAAATAATTTCGTTAGGAAATAACAATCATCAGTGAGTGCTAAAGTTATTAGGAGAATTGATGAGGAATTGGTTATTTACATGGTGCCAACATTTGTCCAGTTAATGAAAATCATTTAGTAATAAATATACTCCCTATTAACAGAGTAACCAATTATGAAATATGGGACCACTAGATACTCTTGAAGTGATGTAATATAAACTATTACTTATAAAGCAAAAAACATTACATATAAAATATTCTTACCCAAAATGTTTAACCTGAATATAATCAAGGCTTGCAAGGTAACTTTAGTAAATACAATGGATAGAGGAACAAGGAAAATTATGTAAAAATAAAAAATCATAAGTCATCAACATTTCTCAGAGAGGAAAAAAATTAGGGTATTCTATCGTAAAAAGATTTGTGACATGTAACGTTCAAATACAATGTAGGTTTCTGGACTGGATCCTGGGACAACTGAGGAAATCTGAATATAGTCTGGACATTAGATAATATAAGAGATTGTTATCAATTTTATTAGGTATAATAAAGTTATCGTGGTTATGTAAAAAAAGGGGGTTGACTTTAGAGATACACACTAAAATATTTAGAAAAGAAATGTCTGCAATTTAAATACTCTTACAAAAAACAGATACTTTATGGCAGAATGGTTATAAATATTAACTATTCATCCAGATGATAGGTGTCTATTATACTACATTTTCTTCTTCATGTCAGAACATTTTCAGAGACAAAGAAAAATCAGATATACCTTAAATCGTTGCAAACGTCCAATTTTTTCACCAACTTCAGCTTCCATTGATATCAATTCATTCTTCTGTTTCTCATTTTCTTTTCTAAGTTGGCGCTCCATTTCTACTAAAGTAGTGTATTGTCTTATGAGTGATTTTTCATTCACTTGCAAGACGGTGATTTTTCTACTATTTTCTGAAAGTGTTTTTTTCATTTCATCTGAATCCATCTGAAGAGTACTGAGCAAATTCTGCACAAAGGCACATTTATATTACTTGTTTAATCTAGCTATCTTAGCTTGTATAACACTGTATATTGATTTTAAAAGGGTTTACCTACATTATATTCTTTTACTTTTATAGTATCTTGTTGAATTTGACTCTCAAGTTTTTTCTTTTCCTCTTTCATGGTTTCAGATTCTGTTTTCCAGGTCTCCTTTTCACTAAAAAAAATAAAAATGATGACATGGTAAACCTATTAAAATATTTAACTGCAGGAAGAGATAATTTTAGATTATGGAAATTTAAAGGTTGAATAAAACAAGAGACATCATAGCTACACAGTACCTAATAGCATAAGAACATCAAAATTCTATTCAAAAGAGATTAGCCTGGAAGTTATATTTTTTATTTAATAAATGCAGGGTAAAACATTTATTTTATCAATCACTTTAATGATTCCATGAATCATCACTCTACAATTGTTTCAATATAACAACTGCTGCTGAATCTTACAAATATTTTAGTAAAAATGAAAACCATTAGGAAAATAATCAATACCCCAAACTAATTCTGGACATCAAGTCTCAACGTTCTGATCCTACTCTTAAATTTGATTGTTAAATACTTATAATGTTTAGAATACAAACAAAATCCGAAATCATTAGACTTAAAGATGTGTCATACACTGCTGCCTAACCAAGAGATATTCCATGGTCATCTGCAATCAGCTTGGCATAAATTAATTATGCTGTCATCTTCTCTGCCACTGAATGTTTAAGACTTGGACAACTCACTAGCCCAATTCTGGCTAGTAAGATCTAGATCACAGTCTGCCAACAGCCTCTGGAAAAAAAATTTTATCCAAATATAAAAAGTTGCATGGAAAAAAATGCCCCTCTTCTTCGATGTGCAAAATGGTACCATCTTTCTTGAACTCCTATACCTATTTTATAACCACAGTAAGAGATAATATGACCTACCCATAGGTCATATTAGAACAGATAATCACCCTTTGTTAGATCAGATAATCCCCCCTATGCTTAATCACCCTTAGCGTTTAAATCACGTTTCATCAGGTATTCTAATCCTTACTAAAAAAATTATTCTATTGAGATAAATGGGATGGCAGAGACAAGGAGAAACACATGAGTTCCCTATGACAATTTGAATAATTATGATGGTAACAATGAATAAAGATTTATGAAGTGCTCATATCTGAGCATTTTCATATAGCTCAGTTGTTTCTTATCTCTCCTATGAAAAAGGTATTGTTACCACAGAATTTTATAGATACTAAATGAGACAGAGAAAGTGGAGAGGAAGGGGCAGGAGGAGATGGTAAAACAAAATATCTAAACATTTTTGTTATGTTCATCATTAACAAGAATATGTTGCAATTATATTTATGAAGTTTTGCCAACACTTATACCTTAGATATTCTTTATATAATAAGCTCTGTTGGTGACGAATTACTGCAAATTTTCTGTTATAGTCTTCAAGAGAACCTTCTAAATCCTTTAACTTATTTTCTTTATATTCCAGTTCCTAAAAAAAAGGGGTTTAGAAATGAAAAAAGCATGAGAATACATTTTAAATTTTAAGGTAGAAATTCATATCCTGACAAGATTATAGCAAAATATATAAAGGAGAACAGTCACCACAGCAGCAAAGATCTTAGTTTAAAGGCATATGGAATGAGGCAGTATGTAAAATATTGTAAAAATACAATATAGTGTAAAAATAGTGTAAAAGAGAAGTAAACAGGTAAAATTAATTTTATTATATAAGATAGTTATAGTAACCACCTAATTTATCAGATACAGTAGTTGCAAACTTACCTGTAGTCATTCAGCCCCACATAACCTTTCATGAATATATACAATGCATGTCCTCACTGGAATTATCCTTTCCAATTAATTCTTTTCAAAGATAACAAAACTGAAACTTAGAAAGATTAATAACTTACTTAACATTCATTAGCACTACCCTTGGCAACCATCTTGGCAACCATTTCCTAAGCACATATGCCCAGGCTGGTGCCAGGTACTTTAGATCGGTGCAGACGCAACACTGGCAGTCAGGTCTGTCTGGCTCCGAAGACCTTGAGACTCCCCTCACTCTACGCTGCCTTAAGGATTGAGAGTCCAAGTACTCGTTTCACCATTTTGAACAGGTTTTCAAATTCCCAATCAGTGCTTTCTCTCTATTCTACCACAGTGCTTCTCATGTTTTTTTTTTCAATAAAGGTAAGAGCATGAGTCTAATCTGAAGCAACATGATACTATAATATCATGACTTGTTGATAATGTCCCTATAATGTAAAAGAATAAGAGAAACTGTAAAGAGTGCTAAAATTATGCATTTAAAAGTAATGTATAACACTAATTATGAAGTGATATTCTAATAACTAGTTGATTTTACCTCTTCGATGCAGACAACATACAAAACCCAATATTGAAAAAAAGATTAATGTAATTCCAAATATAAAAACAAGAATTTACAGTCTTAACTCAAGTATATTCAGAAACAGATTAGGAAAGGGAAACAAGTGCTCATAATCAAAATCATATTTTCATTTATTCTGAACCTATTTTTGTAATTATACTGTAAGGTATGTAATGTTATGGGTTTCACACTTCAAATGAAATAATGAAAACCATATTTCATTAGGCCATTCAGAATGACCATGACACAGATAGCAAAACTGAGAAACAAACACAGGGCAAACATTCTAATTTGCTGATGGATTAACCAACATTTTAGAAGATAAAGTTAAAAAAAAAAGGAACGATTTTAATCATTACACTAAAAAGCAGTGTCAGACTTTGTTCACTTGAATTGCTTTTCTAACCATCAATAAATAAAATGCTTACTTCATTCCTACCTTATAGTAGCTGCATATTATTCTACCTGTCAATCGTATATTTTCATATAAATATTACCTATGTGAACAAGAGTGTCAGCATGCTTCTCATGCAGATAAATGGAATAAACTGACTTTATTCATCACATTCCATCTAATATCAAAATCCATTAACATATATCTGTTAATATGCTAAGAACTCAAAAAACAGACTAAGACTAAATTTAAGAACGTACTACCAATTGTTTTGGTTTTTCACATGTAAAATTTCAGTACCTGTAAAATATGTATTAAATATTCATTCAGAGCATTAATAATATTGGCACTAGATGGTGCTATCCCATCAGGCAAGTCTACTCCTTTAAAAACAACATTTGATCCTTCTGATTGCCGTAAAAGGCTGATTTCGTTTTCAAGATGATCTATCTGAAAAACAAACAGTTCAGAAATGAGAATCACATCTCTTACACTCAAAAAAAGACAGATTTAAAAGCACTAACTTATATTCCACTGGGTATTTTTATTGTTTTATATTTTTATTTATTTATTTCTTAAAAAAGGGGAAAGAAGGCAGAAAGAGAGAGAGAAAAACATAGATGTGAGAGAGAAACATCAATCAGTTGCCTCTCATACATGCCCTGACCAGGGATTGAACCTGCAACCTAGGCATGTACCCTAACCAGGAACTGAACCAGAGACCTTTTGTTTTGTGGAAAAACACCCAAACAACTGAGCCACATCAATCAGGGCACCTACTTAATATTTTTAAAAAGTAGATATATGAGCATCCTGTCAGGAATTAATTAAACCATAATTTAATTTCTACTTAGAAATGCTTTAGTGTACACTTACAATTTTTGTATTATTTTATATTATAAGGCACTTCTTTTTATTTTTTTTAAAGATTTTATTTATTTATTTTTAGAGAGAGGGGACGGGAGAAAGACAAAGGTGTGTGGTTGCCTTTGGCACACCTCCAACTGGAGTCCTGGCCTGAACCCAGGCAGGTTCCCTGGCTGGGAATCCAAATGGCGACCTTTTGGTTTGCAGGCTGGCACTCTATCCACTAAGCCACGTCAGCCAGGGCTATTTTTCAACTTAACTTTATGTTTAAGAAAATTCAAACAGGTGTTTTTTAAACTTTGAAAGAATTAATTTAAGAGACACTCACATGAAGTAATCATTAAAAAAAGAAGGTTTCATAGCATATCTATGTTCCATGCTTAGCATTTTCTTTTATTTGATAAAATTCTCACCTTTAGATTTGCTTTTGCCAACTGCTGAGAATAACTGATAACCTCATTTCGAGTTTCCCTGAGCTCCTGCCTTAACTCTTCATTCCTCCCAGTAAGTTGATCAACTTGAGCTTTCAAATGGAGATTGGCATCAAAGATTCCTTCTGCATTCTTTGATTCTATAGCCTAACAGATTCAGATATATTGAAGAAATGTGAATAAAAACACTAAAATTATAGTTAAAAAATTTATTTAAATAAAATTGACCTTTAAGCATTTTGCTATTTCCATTTAATAACAAAATATGCCAAATGTATTCCTTATTTATTAATTTAAATTTATAAAAGCATATTAACTTACATTAGTATTACAAGCATAGTAACTACTTCATTATAACAATTAACAAACATCTAGCTAAATTTAGTACACTGGTAGACTAGTAAAACAACCAGACAGAAATAAGATGACTAGGGTTCAAATCTTAACCAACCTCTTACTAGCTGGGCAAGTGATTTAAATTATACTTTAGTTTCCTTACCTTTAAAGAAGAGAAAATGATATCACTTCTGTCAACTTTACAAGTATTCATATAATCAAAATTAGATATATATGAAAATACTTTGAAGCTATGCAGCACTTGAATTTAAAGCATGAGCAAGGGAATAAAACAGCTATTACATTAAATTAAGTAAATTTCTCAATGCTTCCTCTCCACATTTAAGTATGCATGGTAACAAATGCCAAGTATGATTACATGGTATCATCTAAGAGTGCTGGATAAGCAAAAATAATGTCAAATATTAAAATATCAAGTGGCTTCACTGGTCCTAATTCTCTAATAATCATATACCCACATACACATCTACATAATACATACATACAGATATATTTAGACTTTAAAAGAATTATATGGAATAACCTGTTAATGCAAAGTAAAGTTTCAGAAATGAAGGTAAAAGGCAGAGTAGTTAAATGAGTAAAACCAAATGTAATCTCATACTCAGGAAGGTGATCAGGGATTTAACTCTGGGCAACAGATTTATAAAAGCAGGCCTGTATCCTAAGGAGATCAGAGCAGGCCATGTGCAGTAATAAGCCATACTAGCTCAAAAAGGACACCAGGAAGCCAGAAGTAGGTAGAAGGGGATATTCTGATGGACAACAAAGTAGTCTGGTAAGTTGTCTTGCTAAGAAATAGAACCATGTTGTCTACATGTTCCTAAGACTCTCACCCTCTCACATTTAACAAGTGAATACAAAAATAACTACTTACAGGTTCTAGAAAATAAACAAAAATAAGCAGATTTTGGGGGGGGACCTTGAACTTTAAAAAGAGGACCAGCCAGGAGTGATTTGCCATTTTTAAGGCTTTACTCTGAGGACAGCCTGCAATTTCAGTGACCTGTCAACTTTCTGGCCTAGAAAACCAGAGGACAGGGCCAGCCCTAAGTAGCAGGAAAGTGAGAAGGGAATCCCAGACATAAAAAAGCTAGCAAAAGGGATTTCCAAACTCTGTATAAAACCTCTGCCAGGTTTCAAGCTCACCATCGAAGCAGAAGAAGGGAAACAGATGACAGAAAAAATATCAGTGAACTTAAAGAAAAATCAATAACAATTATACAACTTGGAGAAGAAGAGATAAAAAATTAGGGAAAAAAATGAACAGAGCTTCAGGGACCTGTGGAAGATATCAAAAGAACTAAAATGTTTGTTTCACTGGAGTTCCAGAGGGAATGGGACAGAAAAAATAATTAAAGAAATTACTGGTGGAAAACTTCCCAATTGTGGTGACTGAAGAGGCCTAGCAAACCCCAAACAAGATACATACACACGTACACAAAGGTGCACTGCATGCACACATGCACATGCACATCACAATCTAACTGGTAAAAACCAAATGTAAAAATGGAAAGTTTTGAAAGCAGGCTGAGAAAAACTACACATTACATACAGGGAAGAATGACTCCAATGACGGCAAATATCTCATCAGTAACTAAGGAGACCAGTAGATAGTGCACAACATTACTAAAGTGATGAAACAACAAAATGAAACAATACAAAAAAAAACCAGAAAGCAAACTTACATTAACTAGTCTTTCAAGGCTAGGAATAATTAGAGATGTTTCTCCTCCTTTAACATCAGGCTCTTTCTGCATTTCCTGAATAGCTTGCAGTATTTCTTTCATACCTTCTTCAAGTCGTTTGTTTTCTTCAACTAATTCTTTTACTAAAACGACATATTTTCCTCATTGAATGAACAGATCTTTTTCATAATTTACACTATTCTATATAGATGACAAATAATTTACATATAGTCCATTTATAAAATGCAAATGCAAATAAATATACTTAAAAAGTTCAACAATAAACGCCAAGTGTGAATAGTTGAACTGAAGATACACCTATTGAAATCATATGCATATACATATACCTCATAGCTCAAAGAAATAAATCGTAAACACACTGCCTTCACTGTATGTTAATTTTTTTCAAAAATTGTTTACTTTCACTACAGAACAAAAGAGAATAAACTTATTTATCATCACAAAAATATTCAGACTAAGAACATTCTCCGAATCTGAATATAACAAGACAAACCAAATGGATGAAAGAGATTAATAGCTACACTTTATGAAGGTAATTAAGGCTAAAATAGATTAGAAAACAGAGTGTATTAAAATAGATTAGAAAATAAGAGTGTATTTCAGACCCATGATTTTCAGTAAAGGATAAATAAGTATGGAAAAATAAGAGATAATAGTAACTTACATTTTTTCTGAAATTTGGCTATTATTGTTTTACTTTTTTCTAAATCTCTTTCTTTTTCAATTAGTTCTCTTGAAAGAAATTCACTCTGAACAAAACATAAGGTAAATAAAATAAATTTTTTTACAAAATATCACAATAGTTTAATTTTGAAGTTTCAAGAAAGTTTGATCAACTGAGATTTAACACACCAAATACAAGCTACAGCTATAATAGCAGTCATAAAAGTAAAACCAAATCTCAGAGATAAAACAGATGGCGATCCTTCTCTATCTTCTCCCTCCCTCATACCATGTCAAAAAGCAAACGGATATAATGTAGGTTTTTCTTCTTTAGTGCCACAAACATCTGTTTTACTGTTCACACTTATCTATTCTGCCCGGCTTTTGTAATATTCAAGTTCTATTTCTGCATTTCTTCTTTGTGCTTTCTTGATCAATAAATCCTGTGCTATGACTTCATGCTAAAGAAATCCTTAATAAATTAGGTAAGTGAATGAATTCATAACAAATGAACTCCATTTTTAGATTTTAAAAAAATAGAATGTGCATAAATTAATGTTAATGTGCAAACATTAAAAAATCTTATTATATCCCTGACAGATGTGGCTTAGTTGGTTGGGCATTGTCCTACAGAGCAAAAGGTTGCTCGTTCAATTCCTGGTCAGGGCACACGGTTGGTCCCTAGTCAGGGCGCATGTGAGAGGCAACCGATAGATGTTTCTCTCACACGCTGATGTTTCTTTCCTCTCCCTCCCTCTCTCTCTCTTTAAAAATAAATAAATAAATAAATAAATAAATAAATAATCTTAAAAAGCCTTATTATAATTACTTATAGAACTTTGGTAGAAAAGTAATTTTAAAAAAAAAGCAGAAACACAATCCCAGGAATGTAATTTGGTGGAAAGCTCACCTGAGATCTAAGAAATACTAGTTCTCTCCATAGATGTTCTATAACATTTTCAAGTGGATCTATCTGAGAAAATTTTGATTGTGCAGTAATAGATACAGGTTCTGGAAGATTAACTTCAAGTTTACTTTTCAAAATCTCTGCCTGTAAGGGTACTTCACTTTTTCTTATATCTTCTTTCAAACTGCTATCAGCATATTTTACTTGGGTATGAACCTGTTCATCTTCTGGTGTTACTACTTGTGATTTATCCATGTCACCTTTGTCATCATGAATTTGTGGACAAAATATTGCAGATTTTCGTCTAAGTGATAACTTCTTCATTAAGTCTGATGCTGTTGATAAGGCTCGTAAAGATGAAGTGCTTTTTAGTGTGAAACTTGTCTTCTCAGGTGCGTGATGGATTCTTGACACTTTCTTCATAGAGTCATCAGAAAGAGAGTATAGGAGTTCATTTAGTTCTTCATGACTCTCACTACTAAAGGTATTGACTAATGATTCTAGATTTCCTAAAGATTGTAGACATGGTGCTTTAAAAATCTCCCTTATTGTAATAGCTTCTGGAAGTGTATTATCTTTCACTGGTGTAGATGAAGAATGTCTAGTTAAAGAGACAAAAGGTTCCACTTCACTTGCTACACTATGAGGAACTTCAGGTAACATTCCTGGTAACGATCCTACCGTCATATCCTCTTCTGACTCTTTCTGATACGCTTTTGGGATACTGAATGATGCTCTCCTATGCAGCAGCTCTATTTTATCTGAACTCCTAATCTGTATGCAGGGTAAATGATATCTCATTAATCAATCTTTGAACCAACAAACTGTTTAAATAAACATTTTTCTTTTATTTAACTTTAAAAAAATGCCCAAAATGAGATAATGGGACAAAAATGAAAGAATTGACATTTTTCTTTATTCTGTTTGCCATAGCAAATACTGTTTACCTTTGAATGTGCTGCACTGATATTTTCAAGGCCTGTGAAATCAAATATTCTTTCTCCCATTCTATTGGCTTGAGAAAAGTTTTCTGTTAGGTTCAGGTCCTCAACTGTCAATCCTACATATAAAAGAGATAACAAATCAGACATAAATATAACTCTTCTATTATTTGAATACTTTCATTCTTAAAAAGTAGAATCAAGTTTTAACTCAAAAAAAGGTAGAATGATTATTTCCAAAATCCTGGATCCCCATGTAGCCTATACAACCTTTTGACTTAACTTACTTTTAATAAAGTATTAATATGAGAAACTAATATACTTTATTTTCTCTACCATTCCTTATCCCTTATATATATAAAAGTATTAATAAGCACTAAAAAAGTTAAAGACACATATCAAGAAACTATACAAGAAACATGAATGAGAAAACTAGTTAATATACTAATAAATTATGAAGTTTTGCTCTTCTAGAAATTTTTTTGATGTATTGTAGAAACCAAAATGCTAAAAAAATAAATACACAAAGAACTCTATTGTTCACAGTTACTTATGGACCTAGACCGAGTTAAAAACAAATTTCTTCTCTATAGTCTTCAATAGCTATAAAAAACTTAACCAACTGTTCTCTTTATATCATGTAAGCTAAACAAACAAAAAATGTTAATTTTTATTCTACAAAACATTACGTAGTAAAGAATAATGTACAAAGAAAACTTTTTAATGCATAACTCTCTTAAAAGAAAGTATTATCAGTAATATATATTAATAAAAATTGCTAAGTTTTATCATTACTAATCATAACTTATTTGGATTATCTACACATTAATAGAGACTTTACTATAAATTTTCAAATGCCCATGATTTTGAAAGTTTTTTTTTTGGTTGTTGTTGTTGTTTGTTTTTTTTACCAGTTTCAGATTTAGGACAGGACCCAATAAAACTTATTTACATAATCTTCATTATGCCATTATTTTCACTTATTAAACTTTTAGCAGAACCATGTAACATAGAGATAATATTTCTAACATGCAGAAAATTTCAGATCCAGACAGTTCATTTTCTAATGACTCTTTAAAGGTTTGGAATAACTAAGTATACCTGAAGTTGCACTTCTTTTTCCTTTTTCTTGAGCCATTTGGCGAATTTTTTTTTTCAGATCAAGTCGTTCTTCCTCTAAACTTTCAATCTACAAAGCATAAACTATTAGTATTTTTCTTTATTTCAACCAGAAAAATAACCAACTGACTACTAAACTTGCCTCTTTCAAAAGAATCTGGTTTTCGGCTCTGTATTGTTGCTGTTTTAAACTTTTTCTATTTCTAAATTCAGTTAAATCAATCATCGTCTTTGGTTCAAGGCCTAAAGTAGAAAGTAATATGATTAAAACCTTATCGACATTCAGATGAACTACAAAAGCTTCATATAGCAACTAGTTATCATCAAGCAGCTGGTTATAATTAAATCAGCATCACTACAGAACAGGGCACATTTTGTGCAAGAATTTTCCTGATACTTGAGCTGTAACCATAATGGAAATCCTAACAGTTTGAACTGTAACTCTCCAAGTTCAAATTTGATCACAATTATTAATGGAAATCCTGAAAAAAACTATTTAGGTCAGTCTTTTCCATGTTTAGCTGTCATAGAGGTACTATAAATGTAGCAATTAAGGACAGAAGCTTTGGAAAACAGACTTGGATTCAATTCCCACCATTAACTAAGTCATAGGGAAAATATTGTGTGTACATATTTTATGTGGCTTGTTGTCAGGGATATAATGAAATCAACCCAAATAAAGTACTTAGTACAGTGCCTGGCACATAGTAGTCATTATTTAATATTAATATCAAGAATATTGGATGCTCTGCCTGTGGAATAGCTACTGTCTGTCTCAGTGTTTCACTAATAAACTCTTTTCACTTGCAACTGTAAAAAATTAAATAAATAAAATATTATCATGACTAGTGTGCCTGTCTCCTAACTTTTTATTATAATACTTAAGCAGCTATGCTCTGAAAAACAGATTATCAAAATTGTCTCACGTAATTATAACCAAATTTTGCAGCCTTTACAACACAGGAAATCTGGTGTTTTGACAGCAATCTAGAAGGCTCAGTTATCTTTAGGGACTTCCAGACTAAAGTGGGCTGTGATCTGGTAGGTGAAGTTATCCAACAGTTTAACTTGAGGTCCTGGCATGACTCTGGGTCCTAGTTAGACACTTGTTTACAAATAAATAATCTGTAATAACATATTTATTTTTCCTTCCTCTAGAGAACAGTTTTTACAGATGATCACGTTAATTCTAAGAAAGCATTAAGTGGTATTTACCAAGTAAAATAAAATTATTATTTAGATCTTTATTTTCATTTTAAAGTAGCAATTTAGATTGAACTGTCATAACATTAAAACCAGCAATATTCACTAATAAACTATTTGTTGCAATCAATATAAAAGCCCCTCAAGCTATACTTACTAATTACTTCTTAGAATCAATAGCAACCTTGAAATAGCCAACCAAAGAAAAGCTTAAGCAGTCTAAATTATATAAATGAAGTACTTAAAAGTCTTAAAAAGGTTTAAATAGTATTTCTAAGTGTCCTCATGAATTCTTCTGAAACAAGAGCAAAAATGACATGTTGAAAAAAGTAAAGGGTTAACTTATAATATGAGCTATTAACTTAGCAGACTTTTATTTTTTAAACGAGCAATTGTTACTAAGGAGATCCTGACCTATGTAAAGCAGTGCTCCAGGCCTGCCCGCCCACACCTCACCCCCATCAAATCCCAGTCCCACTTCAACTAGAGTAGCTTCACTTTCATTTGTTTTAAATATTTTTATAGGGGAATTTATGTTTTTAAAAAATCATTCAACTATTTAAATAATAACAAGCTATCAAAAAGAAAAACTGAAAATGACTCGACAATTAGGATTAAGCAAAATACATATCTTAAAGACTGCTTACCCACACGCTCTCTAAGTGCCTCATTTTCATCGAGGAAGTCATTGATCTTCATCTCAAGTTTATTGATTTCCTTTGTCAATACTTCAATCTCTTGATCTCTTATTTTAATTTGGTTTTTACAATTCTTTATTTCAATAACAGCATCTTCTAAACCGTATACTCCCTAAAAATATCCAATATAATTTAAATATAACATGATTTATTTGAATCAATTATCAAACTCATGAATTTACTTTCTTATTAAGTCTGAGGGTAAGTACACATACACCTAGGGTTTACATCAGTAAACTCTGCTTTTTATTGTGCCTTTAAAAAACAAGTCCACTAATAATGACCATGGAAAATGAAAGAGTTGAAATTTTCCAATACAGTATCCTAATGGCAAAGGGACTCGGAATATTACATGTAAATCACTTTACCAAATATACAAAAGGAACAGTAAGGGTCAATCAGTGATACAATTAGAATATTTAAATTATTAGGTGACTAACTTAGTGGTAATCAGATTTAAAAATATAGAAAGTACAAAGTAAGACTGTGTTGGCATGGTAGGCAATCAAGTTGGTCCTGTTAACAACTTTTATCAAACTACCCAGGGGAGTAACGTCCACACGGCGGCAACTCAATAACACAGGCTGCCAAGAAGCCAATCCTGCTGCCTCATGAAAGCTGATTATCTGGGCAAGTGATTTAAAAACAATTCTCTCTGCTGCTGAAAAGTAAATGCTACTCAAAGATTTGAATTATTAGCATTATGCTAAGCGAAATAAGCCAGGCAATGAAAGACAAATACCATATGATCTTGCCTTTAACAGGAACCTAAACAACAAAACAAAGAAACAAGTAAAATATAACAAAGGACACTGAAATAGAGGATGGGATGTCAGTGACCAGAGGGGAGAGGGGAGGGAATTTCAGGGGAGAAGGGAAGGGTTTACAGGAACAAATATAGAGGACACGTGGACAAAACTATGGGGCTTGGAAATGGAAGGGAGGTGGGGAGGGATGGGTGGGTGGGCTGGAATGGGATTAAAAGATAGAAACTGTACTGAATAATCTAAAATAGAAAAAATAGAAAAAAAATAAAATAAAAAAATATTTTGTATAAATTAATTAGGATAACCTTTATCATAAGATACTTCCTGGAATGTTTTAAATGGTATGCAGTAAATGGTACAAAACAGCCTAACTGGGTGGCAAGAATAATTCTAAACCCCTTAATTGACAAGAAAAAAGACATACAGATTCATAATCTTTTAATCGCTTCAGAGTCTCCACTAGTTCTTTATCCTTTTCCCTAGCATCAGCCTCAGCCAGTTCAGCTGTTCTCTCCGCCTCTTTAGTTTTCTCTTCTAAAATTTGAACTTTAGACTGAATTTTCATATAATGGGTCTGTTGAGAAAGTGTTGAAGCGCCTAGAAGGTAAATATAAAATCATTAATGAGTAGAATTGAATAGTTATTCTTTTAAACCATTGATTCCAATATGGAGTGCAAGAAAAGTGGTATATGACTAAAAATATACCACTTCAATATTATAATTTTATACTTGTAAAATGAAGTTATAATTTGGTTTTATTAATAAAACAAACTAAAAAAGTAAAGTTCAGTAAAATCTTAACTGAAGGAGTATGGATTATAAAATAGAGCAAAACACTGCAAGCATATGTTCCTAATACGCAACCCCTCTTTTGTCCACTGAAATAGAACAATGGGTTTTTAGCTGGACACATCACCACTTGAAGTCACCACTAAATTTCTACTTACACTCCAGCAGCTACGCAGTCGTGTGACTAATGGGGTATAGACAGAAAAGCCGTGTGTATATTTCAAGGAATGTTTTTAAAGGAAAGAAGTGTATCTTTTTTTCTTCTTCGCTCCCTCCTGGCAACTGGAATATACATATTAAGGCTGGAACGCAAACAGTCTTCTGAGTGCATGATTTGGAAACCACATGTTGAAATAGGCAGAATAACAAGATGCAGGGAGCCTAATATCTGATATTTGTGCAGCTATTACACTAACCCTTAACTAGTTGCCTCAATTTTGTTTATATCATGAAAGATATATTTTTATCCTGTTTAAACCATTATTAAATCTGATACCTGTCACCTATAGCTAAACTTAAACCTAATAGCTAAAAAAATCCCTCCTTTATTATCTTACCAAACTGTTGCTAGACCAAAATATAGTATTTCTATCATTGTAAAATTTATTGACTTAAGTCATTCTTATAGTCATCCATAATAACTATCTACTGCTTTACTGGGTATATACTTACGTGTAGGCATTGGGCTAGTACAGGAGGAGATCACATCTGTATAAGAAATGAGCCCTGCTCTCTGGAGCGAACAGCCTAGCTGGAGAATGACAGACTGGATTGTCCCCAAAACCTATTTTCCCTTTCTTCCACATGACCCTCCACAATATCTACCTGCCTGTCCTTCAGGATGTACCCCTTGCCTCTTGCCCCCTCTTCCTCCATCTCACTGTTTGGAATGTGGATGTGAATGCAAAGCTCCGTTTTGGATGAGGCAGATGAAGATAACACCCTTGTACAATGGTCTAATTCCACTGCACATGTGAGAAATAAATTTCCATCTTGACTGTGCCACCATTTTCCAGATTTGTTTCTGACAGCTAAACCTCATCCTAACCAATCAAGAGGGAAACACCATTAGCTGTCATATTTACAAGTTAAATTCAAGATATAAAGCACACTCCAGGCCACATATATGTGGGCTTTAGGGATCAGACACCATAACTGATTGAAGTGTCGTTAAGTTAGACCTTTCCCTTATCCAATAGCTGAGACCAACTGCCACTTTTTCTCCTGGTGGTTGGAATACATAACACCCTTAATATTAATCATCCTTTTAAAGTAGTTTAAACTTCTGACAAAGTACAATTCCGATATATACGTAATATACACACATACAGAAATATGTACATCAAGTGGGCCTTGATGCTGCTCAGCAATCACACTACATTTCCTTAGTCTGTTCATTCTTCCAAATGACCATTTCATACTTTCACTTCCATACTCTGTCCTCACACTTCTAACACATATTCCCGTCTTCACTTTCAGCTGAGAACTGTGCTTTCCATTCACTGAAAAAACAGAAGCAATCAGTAAAGAAGTTCTACAAGTTCTCACTACCAGGACATCTACCCAGCCACCTGCCTCTGTATACACTCCAACCTCCGTGCTCTTATTATGGATGAAACCTCTGTGCTCCTAAGGCCAACTGCTCCTCCGGAGTACTGTATTATCATACCATTGCCTTCTCGAGGGAAACTGCTCCAGAAGGTTCTTCTCTCCTTCCCCTACTTCATTAATTTATTATTTCTTCTTTAATAGATCTTTCCCATTAACCTAGAAGCATGATTATTTCTTCCATTTTAAAGAAAAAAATACTTTCATCACCCCTTTTTCCTGTCAAGGAACCACTCTATTTTTCTCATTTCCTTCATAGAAACACTTCTTAAGAGTCTAAATCTGGTCTTTCATCTTGAACTAAAAATGACCACTGCTAAATCCAATGGTCAAGTTTCGGTGCTCATATTGACTTACCAGCAGCAATGAATACAACCTGAACACAGTTAGTTATTCTCTTCCTTGATGACACTGCTCATGTGGTTTTCAGAACTCTACATGCTCCTGGTTTTCCTTCCATCTTCCTGGCCAATCCTTTTCATTCTCCTTTGGTTGTTCCTTTTCACCTCCCCAGCCTCTAAAGTAAAAGTACTCCAGGGCTCAGTCTTTAGATTTGCCTTCTTAACCAATATTTTCTCCCTTGATCTCAGCCAGCTGTGTGATTTCAACTACCATTTTTATGCACCTGGTTCCCAAATTTACATCTTTAGCCTAGATTGTTCTCTTGAACCTCAGACTTTTATACATAGGAGCTTACTTAACACTTTCACTCAAATGTCTAATAAGCATCTTAAATTTGGCATGCCTTGTTTAACCAAGTGCCTGGTTATCACTGAACCTGCCCTTTCCACAACCTTCCCTAGTGTTCAGACTAAACATCCTGATAACTCTTTCCCTCACATCCTGCATATGATCTGTTGGCAAATTTTATTTCTATCACCTTCAAAATACAACAGAACTGAATACATCTAATAACCCCAATGCTCTAAGCTACTATCACCTCTCCAAAAGTTATTACTATTAATAATGTTATTGCAATAGTCTTATAATAGTCTTCTTCTGTCCTTATAGGAGTGGTAAACTCCTATACTTTATAACAGGCACAGCCTAACTCAAATTACATCACCCTTGTCTTAAGAAACATTCTTCAGTGTCCCTTCTCTCTTAAAATAAAAGCCAAAGTCCTTATAATTAACTGTAAGGCACCATATGACATGGCTCCTGGTTACCTTTCCAATCTCATCACTAACTACTGTCCCACTTGCTCAAACATGCGTGGCACACTCCTGCTTGTGCCTTTGCACATACTCTCATTGCTTAGAGGCATCTGCATGGCTCACTCCCTAACCTTCTTTAAGTCTTTATTCAGGTATCTCCTCAAGGAGGCTTTTGCTTCACTATTTAAATTACAGCCACACCACCAACCACAACCGCTATAATACCACTGACAGTTACATACACACACAGAGATTTACCTATGAGTTTCCCTTTGTGCCTTATTTTTTATCTTCAGCAAGTAGAATAAATGTCATAAACTTACTATGAATAGTTTGTATTAATATGTTCTCTTATAACTATAGTTATGTAGTTCTGTGGAAGTATAAGACCACTGATGTTTTAAGGGCTTATATTCAGAGTATTTGATGTGTTAGACAAAGTAGTATGACCCAGGGTAGGAAGAATATGATAGGACATTAGATTGTGTAAGTTAATTCAAATGGTGACAAGCCACAGTACTGCTGAAAATTATGGGCAATACTGTGACATTGATCAAAATTTTACATTCTTTGTTAATTATAAAAAAGGGGTTAAATAAGTATAATCAATTATATCACCATTTTTCATTTCTTTCATACAATCTAATAATAAAGGTTAATGTAATTTTCATCAGAGTAAAGTTATAGAAAATATTGCCATCATTTACACATTAAAGACTAGTAAGATATGTAAAGTAATTAATAATATCCTAAATGATTTTTTGAAAATATAATAAAATTCAAATAGAGAAAAACCCACAATATAGCTTTGACATGACATGAGTTTATGCTAATAAAAATATTTTAAAATGTAACAATATATAAACTAACTCTATACTTATATAATATTAAATTACCTTTGTTTCTTTGGAGCTCATTTTTCAAGTCTTCAATAATAAAAGTACTTTTTTCCATTTCTTTTGTGTATTGTTCTACTTGCTCAGTGAGCATCTTAATATGACTATCTCGTTCTTGTATCCCCTATAAAATATTTTTGAATATTACATATTATCTTTTCATGAATATTAACATACATCTTAAGAATAAGAAAAAAATGTAGGTCTTATTTTTTTAACAGAACTGTAGCATATATTTTTTGTGGTCAAAACTATGTCTTTTACTATTTTATATATTTCAAGTGTACTCTACAATGCTAAGATCATTGCTGTCACTCTAATACTTAAATTTAATGGTTAACACTCCACCAAATAGGAATTAGAGAACTCTCTAATATTTGTGGCTTCTTAGGACTCTTTTCATGTTTCTTTTCCTCATCCAATCTAATCCATCCAATCCCATTCACCATTTTCTATGTTTGTGTTTAGCCCTGTGCATTCTCATTTACTCAACTCAGATTCCCCCCCTACAGTACTTCATTCAAAATTATTGTTCCTTGAAATTGTTCTTATTCACCAAATACTTCCAAAATTTTCTTATTTCTTCTGAACTATGAATACAGAACACTGATAATGAAAGTGTAACTTCTTTCTATATAAATATATTTGTACTAAAAATGAAATATTTATAACCACAAATTATAACCCCACTTTTACTTACTTCACAGTATTTAGGATATTTCAGCCACACTTTATAACCACACTTTCAGCTTACTTCAGTGCTACCTAAACAGTGTTTAAGATATTTTAGCACTAAAGTACAATATGACAAACTTTAATAACAGAATATCAAGATATTTTTAAATTTATAAAAGTTCTTAATAGTTTAATATTATTCTTAACTCAAAATTTAATTCTAATATTTTTTTGCTGAGACTGGATAGTGTAAGAAACTTCAAGAGATGTTACTGTATATATCCAATAGCGCAAGTCACTAGATGGCAGGGTCCCTATTAGGCACAGGTGACGTAGTAAGTAAGACAGTGTGAGGTTTCACTGCCAACATTAATAAAACTGGTTGATAAACCAAATTTTCAGAAGGATTTACCTGTTGCAGTGCCATAACATTACTTTTATCGGCATCAAGCTGGGCATTTTTCAGTTTCTCCCTCAGGTTATGTAACATTTGCTGATACTCAATAATTTCATCATCTTTAGAAGACAAAATTAACTAGAAATAAACAAAATAGAATCTGTTACATGAGAGAAAAATTAATAAACCATTCCTTATTTATGATAAATACTCTAATAAATACTATGGAGGGATTTCAAAAAATACAGGAAATAAAATTCTTTGAGGTGAGAAAGTATTGGCAACTATTGAATAACCATTGTTCCTTTTGTGTGTACAATCTGAAGTTCAAATAAGAAATAATTCAAAAATTGACAATGTAATTTCAGCAATCTAGGAATTGAATCTCTAAACAATCTCAAGCTTTCAAAACCCATTCCTAAAACGGTAAGTTATTAATAGCTCCATGTAATTATAACAAATTTTATACAACCAATCTTTATGAAGAAAACATTAAAATGCCACTGAGAAACATAAAATATATTAAATGAATGAACAGTATCTTGTAGTGTTATATGATAGGAGAGGTTAGCCCTCCCCTTGACAAGGATGGAAGTGTCCCTTGGGCCCAACAACATGCATAGGGTTAATGCACTGTCACCTACTTCATGGGCTCTAACTATTGTATTTTAATATTCTATTGCATATTTGAAAATAGCTATGGGAGTGGATCTTGGAAGTTCTCATCACACACAACAAAACTGAAACTATGTATGGTGATGAATATTAACTGAACTTAACATGGTGATCATTTTGCTATATATACAAATATCAAACCATTACACTGTACACCTGAAACTAATGTATGATGTATGTTATGTCAATTATACGTCAGTGTTTTAAAAAAAGGTATCTTATGTTCTTTGCTAGGACTAAATATCGACATCAATCTATCAATTAATTTACAAATTGAATACATACCCAATAAAATAACTAAGTTTTTTTTTTTCAAAATGTCCTCTAAAATTCACATTAAAAGTGCATTTATAAGAGCCCTGGCTGGTGTGGCTCACTGGATTGAGCATGGGTCTGCAAACTGAAAGATCACCAGTTCAATTCCCAGTCAGGGCACATGCCTGGGTTGTGGGTCAGATCCCTGGATGGGGGTATGTGAGAGGCAACTGATCAATATTTCTCTTACACAATGATGTTTCTCTCCCTCTTTTTCTCCCTCCCTTCCCTTCTCTCTAAAAAATAAATAAAATCTTTAAAAAATGTTTCTATAAAGAAAAGTCTAAGGATAGAAAAATAATGAGAACAACTTTTTCAAATATTTAAGCACAATAATAATTTAAAAAGTATACATGGTTAAAAAAATAATCAATCAATACAAAAAAAAGCTCTAAAATAAATTCAACAGGAGTTTTGTATGTAATAAAAATGGAACTGAATTTAAGTAGAAACATGATAAAATGTTCAATAAATTATGTTTGAACAACAGACTAGCTCTAGTGCATCCATACATCTCATGCATCATACCAAAATGAGTTATATATGCTGCAAAGATTGGAATGTAAAAAATGAAACCAAAAGATACTAGAAGAAAATATGAAAAAATACTTTTATATTCAGAATCATTTCTAATTATGATGCAAAGACCAAAGGTAATTTAAAAATACAATAAACTAACTAAATAATACATAAAAAATACTTCATAGCAAAAAATACCATAAAGCCAAAAGACAAGTGACAAACTAAAAGAATATATTTGCAATATATATCACAATTATACATGTAGCAATTTATTCTATAGATAAACATTTTCAAAATAATAAATATACAAAGATATTCATTAAAACATTGTTTCTAGCAGCAAAAAATGGAAACCTCTTAAACATTACACAATAGGGAATCAGTTAAATAAGTAACATATCTACAGTGCTCTTCAAAAGATACTTAGCAAAAACAAAGTACAAAAACAAAGTACAAAATAAATATATGTGCTACCATCTTATCTCCCAAAATTAAATATTAGAACAACTTTTTTCCTAGGGGTTAGTAAGGTATGGCTTATGGGTCAGATTTGGTCTGCTATCTGTTTTTGTAAAGACTTGCAGGAAAAGAACCTTGCTCACTCATTTATGTATTGTCTATGATTGCTTTCATGCTACAATAGCAGAGTGGAGGAATTATACCAGATGCAAAATGTTCTAAAGTATTTACTACTTGCCTTTTACAGAAAATTTCCTGACCTCTAATTGATTCTGTGGGTCTCATTTCCAGTGCTTCTGCCTTTGTTTAAAATATACATTATCTGAAGTTTGTTACCAGGTGATAACAAATTCCAAATAACCAATAAGATTTATGTAAATCCTGTCAGAAACACTGCCTATAGAGGTGATAGCTTTTATAACTAAAATTATTTATGCAGAATAATTTCAGACTTTTTTCAAAATATGCAATCATTACAATCCTAGTTTCTGAACTGATAAGGCTGGAGATATGGCTGTTGTTGGAGAATGGAGAGGAGAAAGAGACTTTTGAAAAGACATCTCAAATGATTCTGAAAGATCCCTTTCTTTACTCTCATTGCCAGAGAATGTCAAAAGCTTGATTCATCTGACATGAAAGGAAAATGAGAAAAACTGACTCTAAACTAAAATTTAACCTGGAACTACATAACTAATATGTAAAAGACGACTATGATTTATGTAAAAATATTCAAATTTATTTAGAATTATCTATTTTTAGATGACAAAAACATTATATTTTGGACTCAGATTCCTATCAAAAAGTTTAGCTTCAGGTTAACTCATTGACATCAAAGAGTTCATTCAATAACATATAAGGTAGAGGACTATGCAGGATAGTTCTTAAGAGTTTTCCTAGCTAAGATATTTAGTACACTTTTCTAAATGACTAATAAAAATGTCATTAACTATTACAAGGCCGTTAAAGAAAACTAAGACTAAAAAGTTGAAATCTAAACAGCAAATGAAAAAGCCATTATATCAATTGAATAAGGCACCTTCCATTCTTCTACTTTTGCATTGACAGCTACCATGATGGGATCATCTTCTTCATTTTTTGCTCTTAGAAGATCTGTAAGCTCCTTCACCTAAAAGGCAACAATTATTTCAAGACTTGTTGCAAATTAGTGCAATGTATACATATTTGTTATATATGAAAATGTATAAATACATTATATACATAAGCATATACATACACATACATATACATATATTACAAGTGTATATGCATTATTAAAGCAGTTCTGTAGTTAGAGGTGAAATTTAATGGTTTCTGCATCTTTACAGTTGTATAATTATTTTTCATTACTAGAGAATTATATTTTTAAGCATTGTTATATTTTCTTAAATAAGTTTAACTCCATGTACGTGTGAACATTATATTGATTTCTTTGATATTTATAGTATATTTATGGTGTAAAATTAAACTTTATGCTCCACAGGACTCCCGAGAGTCTTTGGTAGAAAATTCCCATAATTATTAGCTTTGTAGGACTATCTACACATTCATTCACCTATATACCCTACATGAGGTATATTCAATGGGATTAGAGAAAACACATATAAAGAAATAAATCAGCAAGGCAACATGTTACAGTATAAAATGACATACTATAGCATATGACAAAAATTCACATCGTAGAAAGATGAAGTACTATCTACTTTCAAATAATTATTAATGAGGCAATATGAGGTCTGTAAAAATAAGTTAGTCCAACAGAAATTCTTACTTGAAGCCGATAATGATCATTTTCTTTTTTCAATTGGTCCATTAAAGTATCTGTCTGATGCACAATAGCTTTCATTCTATTATATTCATCAGTCATCTTCTCCATTTCCTGTACAGATTCTTCTAGATTTTTTCTCATTTCTTGGTTCTGAACTTCAATTTTCTCATTAGCTTCTGTTAAAGTCTAAGAAAGTTAAAGACACTATGGTTAAAAAAATTAAGAAACTGAATTTAAACTAAATTAAAATTAAATGGAGTCCTAAGTATCTGTTGTAGAAAAGAGAATTCTTTAGAGATCTTTAGCATCAACTGCTATTGTCCTCATACACCAAAGTTGTGGGTTTGATTCCTGGTCAGGGCATATACAAGAATAAACCAATGAATGCATAAATAAGTGGAACAACAAATCAATGCCTCTCTCTCTCATTAATAAATACAAATTTTTTAAAAGTAAATACCAAGAAAGCTTTACCTAAGGATCTTAGTTCTTCTTAAACAATGCTCAAGAAGCATATAAAAAGAATAAATTTGCAAGATTTGCAACTTCAAAGATGCAATTTATTTCATATTTTATACATAAATAGTTACAGATTTATACTAAAGAATTTAATGTAAAAAGGCAGAAAACTGTACTTGAACAACAATTAAAATAAAATCATAAAAAAAGAATTTAATGTAGGGCTAAATAGTAGGTCAAATTATAATGAAATTAAAGTTTTATAAGAATCATTATTTTGAAGTGACTTCTATCCATTTTACCTGAATTTCATCCAGATATTGAACAAGTTCATAGTTTTTTTTAGACAACTGTGATCGATAGTCACTGTCTTCTCCTCTTCTTGATAAAAGTGTTTCTTTTTGTGAATCTATTTGTTTCTGATAGTCAGTAACATCTTGACGAAGTTGTTCATTCTGAAGATAGACCAAACGCAATATTCTATTTAGAAAGTCTCCAAAAAAAAATTTGGTACTCTAAGTAGTGATCTCAAAACATATCTTTAAAATACCAAGATTTCACCATCCTTAAAGCCTCACCTTTTTCTTTAGACGTTTGTTCTCCAGGAAAGGACAGTAAAGGGTAATTAGAAATGAGAAAGGCAATAAATAATTAAAAATAATAATTAGAAATTTAAAAAAACTGTAGGAGGATGAGATATTATTTTGGGTAAACAAATTAAACCAGAATATTAATAGTTAACAAAAAAAGAACATCTTGATTATGTTAAAATGAGTAGAACTATCAGGATAAACAAGGTGCAAACATTATTTGGCTCAGAAGAACCAAATAATTAGAATTGACAAGATTTCATGAACAAAAATTTTAAAAGAGTAATGGATAAAATAAGAGAAGAAAGAAATCCAGTCATAAATTCTATTAACAAACTAGCAAAGAATAGCTAATAAAAGAGAAAGCTAGAGTTATCCACATAGACCTAAGAGATGAACATAGTATTTAATGACCTTACCCAGGTTTATTTTCTATTTCCCTGAGACAAAGTCAATATCATAAAATCAGCCAGTTAGAAAACATGATTTACTCAGATGATTCCAATTCTGGTTACCATATAAATTTACGAAAACTTTCTTTAGAAGTATATTTGTTGAACCACAATAACTACTAAAATTTTTTACCAACCTCTCTTCTTAATTTGCTGTTTTCATTTTCTGCTTCTTCATTTCGAAGAGCCAACTAGAAAAGTAAGTAAATATATAAATAAAATTCATCAGTAATTCAGTATAACAGCAGGTTTTCATCTAATCAATTTAAATTTTAAATCTTCTCCAATAAAGTAGAGAGTAATTAATTACTAAGGACTTTCTGTCAACCTAAGACATAAATAATGGGACAAAAATTTTGAAAACTAAGTATTAGGAAGGATAAAACAGGTTGAGTTTTTTAAAAAATTCTAAAAACAAAACCCAAAAAACCCTGAAGCAAAGAACACAGAAAATAAAAACATTATCCTGTTCCCCTGACCAAATCCTAATAATGAGCAGTGTTCTGTCCAAGGTCTTTATCATTTCACAGTTGTTCTATCTCAGGACTAAAATACTGAGTATTTTCAGTGAACATTAAATTAGTTATAAGGCACTACATAATGGTTAAAAAAAAATCAATCTTAAAGCAGACTGGCCTAGGTTTACATACATTGCCCATCAATTTCCAGTAAAGTGTGAACAAGTCATTTAACATCTCTAAAATTCAGTTTTAGCATCTCATACATTTATGTAAGAATTAAGTATGATTTATATAAAGTCCTTAGCATAATGCTCATGCATGGAATAAAAAAAATTGTATTGTTTTCTTTACCACATATAAATAATTTCACTTGTTGGACAACTACAGACCACGTCAGAGCACCACCACACTGCCCCTGCACAGCTGATCCTCCACAGAAGGTAGAGATTGGCAGTCAGTGGTCAAAGTCAGTCCTTGCAGCTGACTGGCCTGAATGAATCCCTCCCATTGACCTGCCAATAGCAACCAAGACTCAAATACAAGACAAATGTGTACTCAGCCCACACGAAGAGTGCACCTTGAGTACCCAGCTTGGGTGATAGGGGAGGCTGTGCCACTGGACCCTACAGGACACCTACTACATTAGCCCACATGGAGTCAAAGCAGCTCTACCTAATACATAGAAACAAACACGGGGGGGCTGCCAAAATGGAGACAAAGAAACATGGCCCAAATGAAAGAACAAATCAAAACTCCAGAAAAATAACAAAACAAAAAGGAGATTAGCAATCCTTTGGATGAAGAGTTCAAAACACTGGTTATAAGGATGCTCAAGGAACTTAGCGATGACCTCAGCAGCATAAAAAAGATACAGTCAGACATGAAGGATACACTAATTGAAATAAAGAACAATTTACAGGAAAACAACAGTAAAGTGGATGAAGCTGAGAATCAAATCAATAATTTGAAACATAAAGAAGCAAAAAACAACCAATCAGAACAAGAAGAAGAAAAAAGAATCCAAAAAATGAGGATAGCGTAAGCAGCCTCTGGGACAACTTCAAGCATTCCAACATTTGCATCATAGGGGCGCCAGAAGCAGAAGAGAACGAGCAAGAAAGTGGAAATCTATCTGAAAAATTAATGAAAGAAAACATCCCTAATTTGGACAAGGAAATAGGTATGCAAGTCCAGGAAGTGCAGAGAGTCCCACACAAGATGGATGCATAAGGCCCACTCCAAGACATATCATAATTAAAATGCCAAAGGTTAAAGAGAGAATCTTAATACAGCATGACAAAAGCAGTTAGTTACCTACAGGGGCATTCCCATAAGACTGTTAGCTGATTTCTCAAACGAAACTTTGCAGGCTGGAAGGGACTGGCAAGAAGTTTTTAAAGTCATGAAAAGCAGAGACCTACAACCAAGATTGTTCTACCCAGCAAAGCTATCATTTAGAATGGAAGGGCAGATAAAGAGCTTCCCAGACAAGAAATAAACTAAAGGAGTTCATCATCACCAAACCAGATTATAGGAAATGTTAAAGGGACTTATTTAAGAAAAATAGGATCAAAACTATGAACAACAAAATGGCAAAAATACATTATCAACAATTGATTCTTAAAAACTAAGAAAATGAAGAACAGAGATAGAATCATGGATACGGACAGAATTTTGATGGTTGCCAGATGGGAGGGGGGTGTGGGGGAATAGTGATTAGGTGAGGGATTAATTAGAAGTACAAAAAGGTAGTTACGGAATAGCCGTGGGGATGTAAAGTACGGTATAGGAAATGGAGTAGCCAAAGAACTTATATGCATGACCCATGGACATGAACAACGGTGTGGGGATTGCCTGAGGGAGTAGGGGGTGCTGAGGGGAGGGGAGCAAAGGGAAAAAAAGTGGGACAACTGTAATAGCATAATCAAAAAATACAGTTTAAAAAATAATTTCAGTTGTAATTCTTTTCTTTAGTTTCCCCTAACAGGCACATATCATAACCATTATTATGGATATTTTTCACCTATTGTCCTTTCCCAACCCTCTTATGACCTCTTACTTTTGTTTTTCCCCCAATATATCAAGAAGACAGAATCCTAATGGCGTGCCAATTATAATATAGTTAAAATTCTATGATAATTAACCAATTACAATATATGACCCTTGACTTAACCTTGGATATTGGGTGGAGAGACTATGATGGATATTATTGTGTCAATAGAAAAAATATGAGTATGGACCATATATCAAATAACAATATTGAGTTCATATTATATTTCTTTAGTATACTGATTACATAGCAATTATGTTAGAGAATACTGCACTATTCAGGTGAAACGTACTGAAATACTTAGGTATGAAGTATCGTGATATCTGCAGTATTTGAATATAATGTATCATAAGATCTGCACCCAATGGCTTGGCAATAAGAATGAGAGAGAGAGGGAGAAAGAGAGAGAGAGAGAAATGTGTCTGTGTGTACAAAGATATACAGAAAGATAAAGCAAATGTGGCACAATGGTAACAATTGTCAAACCTATATTAATAGCATAAGGGTGTTACTTTTCTTACAACCTTTATGAAGATGTGGAAGTTTTTCAAAATTAAAGTTTAAAGGAAGTTCATAATAAAATGCAATATGCTATACAAATCTTAAAAGTTACCTATTATTATTATTGTTGTTGTTGTTATTATTATTGTATGGGAGTTAAGAAAGTCATCTTATTTTGAATTTAAAAAGTTTAACAAACAGAGAGATGTGAAGAACTTAACACTAAAGCACTTACCACTACTGATAACTGTTTTTTTTTTTTGGATTTTGAACATCATACTCTTGATATTTGTCCTTTCTTGAGATGTTCCTTGAAACATCTCTTCCTATTTCATTAGATATTTCTATGTCTCAGACAGCTGACTACAAGAATTTCCGTGGCTTCAATATCTAGGTAAAATCCTTCTCATCTATCCAGTGTCTCTTATGAATTCTATATCCACAGATATCCTTTTTGAATATGTGCATAGAGTACATGTGCAAAACTGAAATAATAATCACAAACCTAAACTCCTTGTGCCCCTTCTAAGTGAATGAATGACACTATCCACTTATTCAGTGGCTCAACTCAGAAAATTAGGTGCATTCCTCTTCACCAACAACCAATCATTCAACATATCCAATTACATCTCCATCTCTCAAATATGTCTATGTCCCTAACCCCCCCTCAGTCATTACTTTAATTAGTCCAACATTACACTTGCCTGAAATGCCTCCTAACTAGTCTTTGCCTCCTTCAATCCACTCTCTACAAAGTAAAGTTTAAAAGCACAGAATTGATCATGATAGCCCTGTATTCAAAATTCTTCATCGGCTTCTTTTAGAAAAAAGACTAAAGTCCTCAAGAATAGGTTTTGCTTATCTCTCCAGAAGATCACCCATGTTAAAACTGGAAGGTAGAATGTAGTACAGTGGTTAAGAGCACAGACTCTTAAGTAAGTTTGGATTCAGATCTTGGCTTTACGACTTATCAGTTGTATAACTGTGGGCAATTGCCTTACTGTGTCTCAGTTTCTTCATCTGTAGTATGGAGGAAATGCCACCTATTTCATATAAGTATCAAGCTGGTCTGAATGTTGTGGGTTATTGTTAAGCTGATTATCATATAAGTATCAGATGCGGAATAATCAATTAATGCATATAAAGTATCTGGCCCATAGTAAGGACTTTTTATCTATATTCCAGCCAAAATAAATAATTGCAGTTTCCTAACTACATTATACTCTCTTACTGCTAGGTCTTAGCAAATACTGTATCATCTACTCAGAATGCCCTTTTCATACTAGCTGTTATGGCTCAGTGGATTGAGTGCTGGCCTGTGAACCAAAAGGTCGCTGGTTTGATTCCCAGTCAAGGCTCATGCCTAAGTTGTGGGCCACAGCCCCAGTTGGGGTCATGCTAAAGGCAACTGATCACTATTTCTCTCCCTCTCTTTCTCCTCCCTTTCCTCTCTCTCTAAAAATAAATAAATAAAATCTTAAAAAAAAACAAAAATAGAATGCCTTTTTCTTAACCACCATGAACACCCCATTCCCTTTGCCATGCTAACTTATTTCAGGTCTCAGTTTAAAGATCATTTTCTAAAACTCAAGACTGATTTAGGTATTACTCCCCAGAGTATCCCAAAATATTCTTATACACATTTGTACCCCTAGAGTATTATCTCCGTGTTACAATTGTTACTGATGATAATAAATATCACTGAGAAACAGAATATAGTTAGATGCCCACTACATCTCTAGTATTTAGCGAATTATCTGGCATGCTGTAAAATATTCAGTAAAACCGAATGACTGGTTACAGATAAAGAAGAAGTTGTCAAAGCAGCTCATAGCCATATTCCATTTAAAGGAACCTAGCAGCTGCAAAAGTATATAGGTAATATATTCAAGCTTTCTGTTGTGCCTATGAATAAAGATAATAATCTAAGATATGAACGAACAGGTAGTGGTAGTGCTGAGTAGCTAAGGGTATGTGGTATGAATAGTATAAAGTTGACTAATGTATTGGCTAGCTACACAGAAAACCACACAGAGATCCCCCTAAGTAGCTGTATTATTGTACAGCACAGGTTGAATCCTTTATGATTATTTAGAAATCCACAGGTCTGCTATTTTACTGAGTCAACAAAACAGATAATGCTCTAAAACACAGGTGGCAAACACAAGGCCCATGGGCTGAATCTAGCCCTCTCCCTTGTTTTATGTAGCCCTGAACCTTGTTTCTACCCAGTGGCAGTGCTGAGCTCTCACTTAACTGTTAAGGAGTAGTTACGTTTATACAGTCCTAAAATTACATTCGGCCCTTTGAAGGCAACTGCGAGGCTGATGTGGCCCCTAGTGAAAATGAGTTTGACACCCCTGCTCTAAGAGCTTACTCCTAACCTGTAGGTGGGATTAATCCGTACTTATTCCACAATACGACTCTTCCAAATTACACAGATAAATCAAGAATGGGAATGCTTTTTCTTACAAATCAATCTATGATGGATTCTCTTTAAACAGAAACCCTAATAATCATTGTTTACTTAAAATTTACAACCACATATTCTATGAGAACAGCAGAAAATATAAGATTATTAGGATGTAATACAACATTGACCTTCTAAGGAAGACGAAGATAGAAAAAGCTTCTGGGTATCAGGGATAGGACAGTTACCACAACTAGGCACTGAATTCTGTACTAAGTTTACTGACAGCTAAGACAAAATAAAAAACACATTATTTTCTGACAGGCAATACAAATTTATCTAGAAAAAATTGTTCCTCAAAAAAATTTAAGTGACATTGCATGATTTTATAAATAACAAGGACTAATATAAGAGGTAATAGCAAAATATGCTTGTATAAAAGATGAAATGCCATGATTTAAAATATTCATTGATTTACAAAATATTCATTGACATCAACACAACTTCTTAAGAACCCATATATTACACATAAAGTGAAGTACACCTGAAGACAAGAAATCTGATTAATCATTATTGAATAATCATTAAGATTAATTTCTAAGTCTATTATAAATACAAAAAATACCTTCTCCCCCAAATAAACTATGGCAAATTAAAAAAATATCAATCTTGAATGCCTGTTAATTTCTTCATACCAGTTTTCCAGAACAAGTCATCAATGTAAGTAGACCACTCTAGTCTTGAGAAAAATGTACTTCTAAATATAAAGAATTAATCTCCACATCATATTTGATGATAATTAATAAGAAGTACCTGATCCATTATATTTTAAAGATGTGATGAGAACATAAATTGTGATATCAAACCTTAGAGATGAGCATACAGCAATTTACACATATAAATACAAACATAAAAATTGATATTGTTATCAATAATTATAAAGAGCATAAGCAGGTGTTTTTTTCAGGTAACTTGACCAGTTAAAATTCATTGAAAAAAATGTGCCTCACTTGTTCATTAACTTTCTTCTCTTTCTCCAGCTCTTTTTCCATGTCCTCCAATTCTCTATCTTTTTGTTCCAATTGCTTTTCAAGTTGGCGAATTTCATCACGTAAAAACCGGGTGTCACGTCCACCTGTAGACTGCAGTGCCATCTTGAAGTAAAAAACCAAAAGCATAAATCAGGTAATCACATTATATTTGCAGATTCAAATGAATCAACAAACTAATTATCTTGACTTTAAATATGTATTATAATCAGCATCAGATATTCAAATCATGTTAGCTTAAAAAACATTTTTTTAAAAAATGTAACTTACTTAGGCTTTAGTTCACAGGCTGACAACCCCCTAAGTTTTTCCAGAGCCACCCAGAGCTATGAAGAATTGACCATCAATTACTCAAGCTCTATTACAGCTTCTGAGCCAGACTAAACTGCAAAGTCATAGAACATAGATGATGAACTATCTAAGTTTCCCCTGAGCATCAGAGCTCTGAAAACAGGCTCCAAAGCACCTGAGCCTCCATCTCAGTTACTGAACCCTGGTGCTCTTAACTTGCCCTTAATCTCATACCACAGGCAATTTAGACCAATGTTATTAAGAGGACTTTCTAGGATAATGGAAATATTCTCTACATTCTCCAGTATAGTAGCCATTATCTACATGTGGCTATTGAGCACTTGAAATGTGGCTAGTAAAACTAGAGAACTGAATGTTTAGTTTTAATTATAATGAATTTAAATGTAAATAGCCACAAGTCATTAGTATACTGTGTTAGTATACTGCTACTGTATTGGACAGCCTACCTGCAAACTGAAGGCTTCTGTACATATCCATTCTTTCTCCCTTCTTCCTTTTAAAGTCTGCTCCTTCTGTATCACATTCCTTCCCACATTCTCAGGAATCTCTATGTATTCAGTTTCCTAATAATACATTCATATTTTGGCTCTTGGCTTTCTCAAAAGTTGTTTCTTCTTCCATACACTCTGTCACTATTCCTCAGATGCCCATGTGCCTCACTCCACCTGTTATTAGTAATCCTTTGTATATCTTTCTAGACTGTAGGCTCTATAAGATTATTGAATTTTTTTTATTTTGTTCCTATTGGATACTCAATTCTTAATAGAATTTAAGGTATATAAAATATATGCTAAACAAGTAATTATGAATACAATATTATTCTTGTGGTTTCCAGCCCATAATAATTCAAAGTGAAAATAATAACTCCCGATAATAAAATTAACAATTACATCCTAGAGAATACAAAAGGACATACCTCCAGTTCATTTTCCAGTTTCATTACTTTAGTTTTTAATTGATTTTCTATTAAAAAAAGAGATGTTTCAACTGGTCAGATTTATCAAGCTTTTAAATAAATTTCAATAAAATAATAAGGTTAATTCTTTTTAAAAATCCCATCATGATTACAATAATATAAGAAGAAAAACACTATTCTATACCAGACCCATAAGTAGGAGTTAACTTTGAAAATAAATTGCATATACAAATTTTATAGACTATATTAAAGGTAATTCTCTATTGCTTAGTAAATAAATGGAATCCACTATCTAATATCATGAACTTTTTCCAAGGTATTTACCAAATTTTGCTTGTTCTTCTCCAGCTTTATCAACTTCTTCCAAAGCTAGCTCTACTTCTTGAGCTTTCATCTAAACATTAAAAAGAGTGACTTTAATATGTCTTTACATTAGAACGTTAAGAACTGAAAATAAGAATTTTATTTGTTCTCCCAATACTTAGTGTCTGCAGTGCCTGTCACATGGAGATAATCAGTAAATAAGACACATTATTTTCTTTCCTAAGGTTATAATTTCTACATTCTTAACAGTTTAAAACATGTTTCCTCTTTTCCCTTCAAGTCTTATATCCAGTATTGCAACTTCTCCCTTTGTAATGTTTTCCACTATCTCTTTTTTCTATAATGTTTGTCTCTTTTTTTCTATTCTAATTGTCATTACTCTAGTCCATTCTTTTATGTCTAATCTCCTTAATAATGTTATGTCTAAACAACTTCAATTCCCTTTGATCTGTCCTATTAACACACCTAATTTATCTTTTCCAAGGCATATTTTTGTATCTATCAACTGTGGCTCAAAAATCTTTAAGGAATACTCATTGCTGACAGCAAACAATTTAATTTTAAGTCTTCAACAACACTATCAAACTATAGATACCCACCATTTATTTCCTCTTCAAACTGCTATAAACCTTCTACACGTCTCCTCAAATGTAAAAAAAAATGCACATTTTCAATCTCCACCTCTAGTCTCTCCTTAACATTTTTCCACTGCCTTCTATTTACCTAAAACAACTTATCAGTCTTTGAGGTCTTCTCACACTTAATTAACTCTCTTCCTCTTCTAACTAATCCCTTTAAATAGCTATCTGCATGTTTCATTTCTACCTCAGGATTATGCTAACATAATTAACACAGGACCTCCCTATGTTATTTTTAAGCATATTCATTGCTTCCCCTACACATTCTTTTAGTAACTTTAGATAAAAACTAGCAACGTTTTTGCACACTAAAATTCTCAATCACATTTGAAGATACCTCATTTCTTGGTGACTGAGATATTACAAAGTACTATCACAGAGATTAGCTCATTTGAATAACAGATCCTTACATTTCTTCAATAGTCAAACTATTTTTGAAATCTACTACATACAAACCTTCATTAGTGACTGAGTAATTCTGAAAAGATGTATCACATTTTCTTGACTTTCATTTTTCAGCTCATTTACTTCCACCTAAGTAAACAGAAAAGCACCTATTTTATCACCCTTAAACAAAACATAAAAATACTTCCACTTATACCACTCGGTGATTCAAGGACAACTTAATCATATTTGTATGTATATATCTATGCATTATTTATCAATTAAGCACCTTGGATAGGGAAACCAATAAATTATCTGCCAATTCTTCTTGGCGAGGTAGGTCATCTGGGTCAACTTTTATTATTTCTTTCCAGTTTATATTAGGTGGCATCTTGAATTGTTTAACAATGCTTTACCTTCTGTAACAAAACAGGTGGATATTAGCATTTTCAAGGTAAACAGCATTATTGTTTTTACAGTAGTTTACACTTTTTATAGATTACAAGTATGATGTTAACAAAGAGCTATGGCTCCTTAACTATGTAACAGATTAGTGGGTAAAATAGCCTTCATTAAAATTATAGCAGCTGAAACAAATGATCAGTTATTGTACTGTCTAAATAAACTGTTTAACAGCTCCCTTGCTAAAACTAATCGAGGCCAGAAGATTTTGAGTCACCTTCTCCACGCTCTTTACACCAAAGCGCGCGCGAACATCTACAGGTGCCAAGCGCCGGGGTGATTGGAAAGCAGTAACTGACGCCTGATTCGGAAAGAACTGGGGGTGAGGCTGGAGGAGGGCAGAAAATAAACAACTGAGATGAGTGCATTTGGGTCGGACTAAACAGGGCTGAATCAAGAAGGCAGATGGATTGAGGACCAAAAACTAAGGGGCGAGGGATCTGGGCTATTGCACCCGGGCCCTGAGGCTTAAAGAACCTGCGTGGGAAGAGGTTCGCTGCTCCCGCTCACCAGCATCCACCCACCAAGCCTTGCAAACGGAGGAGGCTTCTTATCCACCGCTTCCACCCCGGACCCCGCAGCTACGCTTGACAGCTCCCCAGCGCCGTTCCAACCCGACACTGGATCCCGCCAACTGGTTCCGAGCAAGCAATAGCTGTGGCGGCGGGCTGCTAGGCGACCATTCCCTACCCAGCCGATCCCGGAACAAGGTCCCGGATGCAAAAGGAGCCTACATTTCACGACTGTGGATGATGCTTTACGTTTAGACACCTCTGCCGGGTGCCTGGACTCTGTTTTAAGGACTGGGAGAAGGCGTAGGGTTAGGACTCCGAATCCCAGGGTACAACTCTTCTTTGTGGCTGTGCATCCTGGGAAATGAAGTCTTTGAGAAGTGGAGCTAGGCCTTTCCCGACGTGCAATGCGGGAGGCTGCGTCCGTTCCCGGTCGGCTGGGCAGCTCCCCGAGGCGGGAGGCGCAGCTGCTGCTCAGGCGCGTCTGCGCTGATGGCCTGAATGAGGTAGATCATGACTGCCCCTTCTGTGGCGTTGCTGGCTGGCCTGCTTTTTCTGAGGTTTCCCTAAGCCGTCGCCTGGTGGAACCATTCCCAGGTGAGTTCAGACGGTCGGTCTGCGGCGGGGGAGGAATTGAGGGGTGCGGTCCCGCCTTAGGGAAGCTCCTATCATTGGGGAGTAAAGGCCAGGTCAGAGTCTGAAAGATGGGAAGACCTCACCTCCTCAGGTGTTTGCAAGCTATGGTCCGGGTGATGCTCCGTGTAAAAGAGAAGGGAAAAAAGTTTTAGCCTTTTTGGGTTCAGAATCTGCCTCCGTACAGTGGGGGCTGCGCATTCGAGACCACGATCTGGGCGCGAGGAAAGAACTGAGAAGACGCCGCATCCTTCGACCCCGCCCGCTTTACCTGTAGCGCCTTGATCTTTGCGGATTGAAGAACTTGAAGGTTGAGAAGAGGAGTTAGCATAGAGTGAAGGCTCTATAGTGGAGGGGTTAGAGCTTGCCTGGCCACTGCTAGACGTGGAGAGAGAAGGGGCCTCGGCATTCACCATTCCTGTTGCTGTCAGGTTAACCTAGTTGGTTACCGAGGCCGCCGTTCTATGAAAATGCCTTCTCAGGTGTTTACAACTCTTACTTGTGCAAGTTTTGCTCATCCCTCTGCTGTCAGCCTTTCTGGAGTATGATAGACCACTAGGTAACTTTCTCAAGAAGCTGTAGACTTGAACTCTAAATGGCATGTTCAACTGTTTGAACTAGTGCTTCTCATCTTTTTTCTTAAGCTTATTTTCTACTATAATTGATAATAAATTTTTTATTGAAAGCAAGTAGTAGGTTTCTTTCCAAAACACGTGGTTGGGCAATAGCTCAGTAGAAATAACTTAGTAAAAAATCAAAATAAATATTGATTTTTGAGATACATATTTAAAGATACCCATTGGCTTTGTAGGGATGATAATTTTTGTCTAATCCTTTACTTAAATAGGTTATGCCACATACTATTAATTATCTGTTTTTTTTAAGCCATGTTCTACATTGTATCTGCAGAACTTAAAACTGGAAATTTGTAACTTTTGACCAGTCTGCCTCCCCCCCACCCCAGATTTCACATATAAGTGAGAGCATACAGTATCTATCTTTATCTGACTTATTTCACCTAATACCCTTAGGGTCCATTCATGCAAATGACAAATTTTCTTATTTTTTGTGGCTGATTAGTCATTTAATAGTCTATTGTATATATTCACCGCATATTCTTTTCTTTCTTTCTTTTTTTGTTTTTGAGAAAGGGTGGAAGGGGAGAGTAAGAGAAGAAAAAAACCCATCAATTTGTTGTTCCACTTATTTATGCATTCATTGGTTGATGCTTGTATGAGCCCTGACTGTGGATGGAACACACAACAGTGGTGTGTCTGGACAGTGTGTATCAGGACAAGGCTGTGAGAATTTGAACTACAACAGTCTACAACAAAATAGGAGGGTGCAGATAGCTCTTAGAGAGTGATGGTCATTTCCTTCTGATATATACCCAGAAGAGGAATTAAGTATAATATGGTAGTTCTGTTTTAATTTTTCAAGGAACCTCCATACTGTTTCCCATAGTGGCTGTACCAATTTACATTCCCACCAACAGTGCACATCCTCCCAACACTTACCTCTGGTTTTTGATGACAGCCATTCTAATAGGTGTAAAGTGATAGCTCATTGTGGTTTTGATTTGCGTTTCCCTGATGATTTGTGATGAACAGCTTTTCATTTATTGGTTGGCCATTTGTGTCTTGGGAAAAAAATCCTCTGGCCGTTTTTAATCAGGTTATTCGTTGTGTGTAGTGGGCCCTTCCTTCCTTCCTTCCTTCCTTCCTTCCTTCCTTCCTTCTGCTGTTGAGTGTGTGAGTTCTTTATATAGTTTGGGTATTAGCCCATTATCAGATAAATATCTGTAAATTTTTCTCCTATTTTATAGGTTTTGTTTTCATTTTGTTGACGGTTCCCCTTTGCTGTGCAAAAGTTTTTTAGTTTGACAAAGACCCACTTATTTTGGCTTTTGTTGCCTTTGCTTTTGGTTTTAAATCCAAAAAATCATTGCTAGGACCGATGTCAAGGGGTTAATAGATATTTTCTTCTAGGAGTTGTATGATTCAGGATTTATGTTCAGGTCTTTAATTCATTTTGAGTTGATTTTTGTTAGTATAAGATTTGTTAGTATAAGATGGTCCAGTTTACATTCTTCTGCATGTGGCTCTCCAGTTTTCCCAATACCATTTATTAAAGAGACTGTCTTCTCATTGTATGTTCTTGGTCCTTTTGTTTATTTTTGGGCTCTCTATTCTGTTTTGTTGATCTGTGTGTGTGTGTGTTTGTACCAATACCATATTGATCTGCTTACTATAGCTTTGTCATTAAATCTTAATAGCAGTCCATGAAATAGGAGCTTTCATTGTCCTCATTTTTCAACTAAGTTAAGAAACTGAGGCTTGGAGCGGTTAAGTAATCTGCTCCAACTTAAATAATGTGCTTGAACACGGATCTTTCTGGCTGAAAGATCTGCTTGTGACTGCTACACTGCCTTGTCAGGCATGCTGTGAACCAATATTCATAAAGTATGTGTACTTCGATCTTGCAATGTGTGTTAAATATTTTATATTCTGATATATAACTTTGTTTACTCAAGAAGTTGAATTAAATATTCTTCACATTCAGTGATTTTAATTAATAATTTAACAGAAAATAGGGATAAAATATAATGTTTCTTGAGCACATATTATGCCATATACTATGCTGAAAACTGTATTTTCATTGTAGAAATCTTATTTCTACTGCAGCACCTTATTTTTCTTGTTTTTTTAATTTACTATAACTATTATTTCCTATTTATTCTTTTACTAGTTTTATTTTGTCTTTATTAGCCTTTTCTATCCTCTACTTTCCTCACCCTGTTGTCTTTATTTATATTCCCAGTGACTCAAGGTCCTTAATCTAATGGTAAGTTTATTCTCATTTTTCAAAAGTGAAAACAAGTTCAGAGAAGCTAAGTAATTTCCTAATAATTAAGGAAGCTAAGATTGCAACCCAGAGCTCATTTACAGTCCTGACTAAAATGTAAAATCTTGCTTATATTTTATTATTTTACCCATTCTAAAAATATTTTTGAGCTTGAAATGAGTTAGCTGTGGTCTATCAGGGGTGTCCAACCTTTTGGTATCTCTGGGCCACACTGGAAGAAGTGTCTTGGGCCACACAGTAAATACATCATGACAGGTAATCACAAAAGAATCTCACAGTGTTTTAAGTAAATTTACAATTTTGTAAATTTACGACTGGACCACATTCATAGCCATCCTGGGCTGCAGGTTGGACACCCCTGGTTAGGTCCTAATACGTCGTAGTATATTTGTAACTAACTCTGAATCAAGAAATTTAACTGAAATTCTAGTTCAGTCACTCACTATAATTTTGAGGAAAATTGCTATCACTCACCATTATTTTTCATTAAATTTTCTGCATTAGTCAATTTTCACCCAAAGAAGGGATTTATGTAACAACTTTATAAGTGACTTAATTACAGGAACACTTGTCTGGACCTGCCTTCTTTCCTCTCTGGTTTTGTAAGCAGTTTTATCTGACCAAAACCTTCACAAAAAAGACTTGCCTTTTATAATTGCTACTATCTCTGTTCTCTGTATCAATCAACCTACGTTCCTTAGATGTTACTCCCTTGCCATTTTGCTGCCTTATCAAGAAAATGAGTTATAGCTTACTTTTCCAGCTTCTAAAATAATGCAAGACCATAAGAAAGTTAGTATTCACTGTGTCTAGTAAATGTTTTGTTTTGCCTTGTTCTCATGGAGAGGAATCAGGGTGCAGCCAGCCAGTACTTGTCTTCTCTCAATTGGAAGAAACTGGAAATATTGGTAGCAGTTAGTGTGAATGCAGACTTTGCAAACTTAGCCAGCCAGAGTTTTATGAACTATAAAATAGTAATAAAATTTAGTTGATTATCATTATCAAAAAAGGTATACTTATGAAATTATTGAGCTGAGAAGACTTTCCTTTTCAGGCTAAATTTTCCCAGATTTATATAAGATTTTCTACAGGTTTATTATTCTACAATCATACTGTTTTATTATTAGAAAAAGTGAACAATCAGTACAGTTTTGTTGAAGGAATTATGTTGTTTTCTATGTCTATAATGTAGCTCACAAGTAGTTTTCATTTGTAGTTGAGTTTTCTGCACATACATAGTGGCATCCTGTTTTTGTAAGCAGACATAAATCAATCATTTCATTCACTCAGACCGTATGCATCTGTGTCAATATGCTTGTGTGCCTAGAAAAAGAAGTTCCCTGCCTTAGTCTGTTCATGCTGCTTTTAACATAGCACTTGAGATTAGGTGGTTTATAAATAACAGGAATTTATTTCTCACAGTTTTGAAGGCTAGTTAAGTCCAAAATCAAAGCAGCAGCAGATTCAGTGGTGAGGACCTACTTCCTTGTCATGCCTGGGTGGGGGGTGGGGGTGTCTTTTCTCTGTGTCCTGGCAAGGCAGAAGAGGCAAGGGGTCTCTTTTATAAAGACATTAATTCTACTTATAAGGGCCTTACCCTCATGTTGTAGTCACCTCCTAAGGGCCCACCTCCAAATACCATCGTATTGGGCATTAGGATTTAACCTAAATTTGGTGGGGGAGTACACCAACATCTAGTCTGTAGTATTCCCACAACTAACATTCAACAGTAATGCATTATATTGTTACAGTACTGGGTTATATTGTTACAGGTTTATATTGTAATGGCCTCCAGTGCATCATGCCTCCTTCTGCTTATGCCCTGTAACACTCTCTGTTTTCCTCTAACCTCTCCACAACTGAACTTATGACTTGCATGAGACCCTAATGAAGGAAGATGAAATAGAGATAAAAGTGTGGCAGGTGGGTACAGGTAACCACGTTCTAGGTGATCATGAACAATGAATTGAACCAAGCACACAGAGTTTATAGCAGAAGGAGAGCAGAGTTATTAAGCAATAGTACGCTCCACAGAACATGGGAGCAGGCCAACCCTAAGCAGAGATTGACCCTCAGTAGCTGGAGGTATTCTTTTCTTATAGGGCAGATATTTCCTGGCTAGCTTTGGTGGGCTTTTATTGTGCATGCAGAAGTGATTATATTACTTTAAAACTACTGTGCATGCGTTCTCCCATGATTTTCCTTGATTGCCCACTGGGGAGACGGTCCCACAATGCTAATTTGTTATAATGCTACTATAACGAAGCAAGGGTCATGTAGCATCTTCTGCACAGGTACAGTCATGATTCCCCATAATTCAGTGCTTTTTCAGAAGCAGGGTCAACCAAGCCAGGGTCTCTGTTCTGTATCTGTGTCCTTTGTCCCAGCCCTGGGGTGCCTCTGGAATTTTCTCATTCCTGAGGAACCAGTCTTAGAACAGGGTGTATCTGTTCTGTATGGATGTCCTTTGTCTTAGTCTGGGCCCTCCAGAGCTTCCTCACTCCTGACTTTCTTCTAAAAAGGAACTTTGGGTGACATCCCAATAATGTGGGATTTTGGTCCCCAAAGAATTCTCTAACACCTATGAGAGTCTCATTGTTAGTTAAGTAAGTGGTTAAACAAGCTCTTTTGCTTTTCTTTCTTTTTTCTCTCTCTATTCTGCTGTACCTCTATAGTGTTCAAAAAGTATTTTTAACATGAATGTAAAATTCATGTTAAATGAATTTTGTCTCTGGGTTTAAAAAAGAGAGAGAGAAGAATAAACCACATTCCCTATTCCATGACAACAGGCTTCTCTTTTACAGTGAGCCCAAGCCTGGGGTAAAGGACAGTCCCCAGAGTTAAATGAAGTTTAAAGGTTTGATTATTATGTTGGAATTGAACATTCCAATTACTTAATGAAACTTTTACAACTGAAAGTGACTGCATAACTTTTTATTATCTAACTATTCAGAAATCATGATATTTGTTCTAGTATCTTAAAGTAACATTTTTATAACCTTGTGTTTTTTAAGTCTTTAAATTCAGCCTAAAATATTGTTTATAAAGTATCATGTCAATTTTTTTAAATACTGAAAGAACAAAATGGGCACAGAGAAACAACCATGTGAGGACACAGGGAGAATGTAGCCATCTCCTAGCCAAGGAGACCGTTCTCAGGAAAAACCAGTTTGCCAACACCTTGATGTTAAACTTCTAGCCTCTGTGAGAAATACATTTCTGTTATATTTAAGCCAGCCAGTCTGTAGTATTTTAATAGTAGTCCTAGCAAACTAATACACCATACATTCCTATTAGTAAATTTGTAATTTCCCTGAGTGAATTTTGGTGGAATTAACTTTTCTCTGTTGTACTGAAAATGTGAGACCTCCTGATGATTTGATGAGCCTTTCTCTAAGTTGCTTTTGCATTTGTAATATGATGCCAAAACTAAGTGCTTGGGTGTTCTCCTTTTCTGTGAGTGTGATGTGCTTCACTTAGTTGCATTTTTCTTTTTCTAGACATTTTGAATACCTTTGCTAAAACTGAAATGAGAATCTCAATAAGTGAATAAATATTTTTTTAAAAAAAAACTAAATGCTCTTAATCAGCTACATTTAAAACTTGGTTAAATTGCCTTAATTTAAAACTGTATTTGTAGTTCTAATATATTCATTTTTACTCAGTGAATAAATACACGTTTATTCAAACGTTTATTTACACATTTACATACAAAATCTTCTCAATACTTAAGCTTTTAGAAAGCTGGTATATTAAAATAAAAAACAAAACAAAACAAAAAAGAACAAAAGAAAACAATAGAGCCAGTAGATTAAATTTTAACACTTTTACAACTCAAGTTCTGTAAAAATTCTAATACTATTTGTATACTTGGCTACATTCTTTTACTTTTATTTTTTAGATAATTTATATGAGTCAAACTAACAACATATGCTGTGGAGGAAGCAAGAACTCAAATGTTCTGGAGAATAACTGTTTTGCAGACTTTTTTATGCATTTGAAATTGAGGGAGGAGGAAATGGAAGGAAAATTACTTCGAGGTGAGAGAAAGCAAGGTGGGGATTGGGTTACAAGGTAGTTAACAAGATTGTGTGCACCCTTGAGGGTGATATTTCAAAGAGGTGTTAACCTGGATGCACTGGAACAATGGACGGGCTTGCCTAAAGCAAAGGTAACCTTTTTACTCAAAAATTACATGCCTGGGGCATTACTACCCACCATGACCTACCCATTTAAGAATTTATGATCAGATCCCCCTGTGAAGTTACTTTCCATAGAACCCCATGTTTTTCCCACAGATCCCCTTTTTGTTCCTAAATCAATTCAAAGGATGCATTGATGACCAACCTTTTGGCCAGAGAGTGTGGTCTCACAGTGCTAGGAAGACTTATTCCTAGAAAATCTCAGTATCCACATTGTCTTGTTAACCAGTTGGGGATGTTGCAATACTGTAACCATGGGATCTAAGTTGAGGTCAGATCTTCCCAAAATGGGAAGAGCAGATAAATGGAATGCAGTCAGGTATTATGAACTTTATTGCGAAAAAGACAGTCTGGATTATTTCTATCCTATAGACTATTATGGTCTAAGTTTTTCCATTGTGTCGTTTTTCTAGTATTATATTTATATAAGCTATAAAAAGATTATAATTGATACAGAGATACCTGATCAGATCACTAGGGAGCAGTAGGAAGGGGCTGTAGGAGGAGGTTGCCCAAGGCTATGGTAAATAGCCGAGGACAGGATTGGCTGAGAAGCTGAATGCCTCCAGAGCCCATGGAATTGTGGGAGAGAAGATTGGAAATAAAAAAAAGTACTCTGGCTCTCAGGCTCTTCTTCCTCCAGGATGCCTGGATGATGGTGCTGCAGCTGCCTGCATTACCCAACACATGTTATTTTGTATTAGAAGGAATTCCAGGAACAGCCTAGGATCAGGCTGTCCTGGCAGAAGGTGGCAGGGTTTTTCTTTGGGTGTTCTGGAGGGAACAGGCTTTGAGGCAGAAGCCTGCCATTATTCTTCCAAAATTCTGTAGCTTTTGTATATTACATCGTTTCAGTTTTGAAGCTAACCCTGTAGAAATAAGATAACTAAAAACTAACAGGGGGAAATGATAGAAGAACTGAGGTGTTAAAAGTTTAGCCTTAATTGATAGGTTTAAGACACTCAGGGGTGTCTAAACTTCGGCGTGTCTGGGCCACGCTGGAAGGAGAGTTGTCTTGGGCCACACATTAAATCCACAAACAGTAAAGAAAACTGATGACCAAAAAAAAGAATTTAAGTAAATTTACAATTTTGTATTGTGCCACATTTATAACCATCCTTGGACGCATGTGCTAGGCTCAGGCAATGGAGTTGGACACCCCACTGGGTTGGAGCGATTAAACCTATGACTTGACAGGCTTAAGTAACTGCTTTTGAATAAAGGCTCCTTTCCTTTATCACCAATTTGCCTCTGGAATTTTGCCTACAGGGTGGCATCAGGCACCAGGATGCCAATAGCCATTCAATAATGTTATCAGTTTTCTTATAGTGTACAGTAATCGTAATCATTTGGATTATGTAGAAAAACTCAAAGAACAAGTATAACTATTATGTTTAATATCATTAGCACACAGATAAATGGATTCTGTATTCAGCATCAGTCCATGAGTGTACAGGCCGTGTTGATGTCTTGGGATAGCTGTCTCCTTCTGATGTCAGCAGCTTCTCATCCTAGAGGAGTGTTTGATGACTGTTGTAGGTTAAGGTGAGTGTCTAGATGTCCATTTGTGGTTAGGTACCTTTTTTTTTTTTAATGAGAAATGTGAATCAATGAATTAACCCCTTCAAGTATATCTGCACATGAATTAGTTAACACCTGATAAGTTCCTTTCCAAGGAGGTTGGAGGTAGTCTTTTATTTGATGTCTCTTCTAGTATACCAGAGAATTTCAACCAGTGTGCTACAAGAGGCACACACTGTGGTGTGCCTCAAGAATATTTAAAACATGTAATACTTAATTATTGAGTCAGGGACAATGACCTCTTTTCCCTTAGGTTGTCAAATTAAAAAATATCAACAGCCAACACAGTGAAAGCTGTCCAGTATGAATGAACCAAAATTATACCTAATTTTTTGGTGTGCTGCAGAATTTTAGTAATTAGTTTATGTGTGCAATGAGATGAAGATGGTTGAGAATTGTTGCAGTAGAAAAAATCTCCTGGTCACAACCCATGGTCTTTGAAGTCTCTGTATCTCTCAGGAGCACACTATAAAATGAATCAATTACTGATTTATCCATTTCTTTTATCTGGTTAATAAGTCCTTGACAATAAGGCAGAGTGGCCTCTTTGAATAAGATTGGTTCATATGCTCTTTCATCCAGATACATGGGGGTGATGAGTGACTATTTCATAAGGAGAAAGGCTGTTTATAAGAAGGGGTAGATTTCAGATTGAGGAGCACTATGGGAAGAGCTTTTGGCCAAGGGAGATTAAAAGCTCCTGGAAATTTAACTAGTTGAGTTTTAATTGTACCATTTGTGTGGGGGTGATAGGCACAATGGAAATGCTGTAGAAGAGGCAAAATTGTTACAAATTGATCGCATTATTTGCCCAGTGAAATGAGTCCCTCTGTTGTAAGTGAAAGGGAATTTACCACCTGGGAATTAATTCTTCCAATAAAAATTCACCTACCTTTAAGGCTGTTGATTTCCTGTAAGGGAGTGCCGTAACACATATTTGTGTCCTTGAGATGGACACAAATTGAAATAAAATCCAATTGCCATACTTCAAATGGACCTAAATGGAGAGGCAATGTCCCTGGGATCCATGGAGTGATTTTCTAGAGTTTTATTTGGGACAGATAGAACATCTGTTATGTATTTTATGAACTACATAGAATGTCCTGGAACTTTGATAATTGTTGGAATTTAGATAATTGTCTTGGTAGCTGTATGGTATCTAATAATTCTGCAACCTACTTTCCATTCTTTGTAGACTGCCCTCAGGGGTTAAGAAGCTTCTCTTTGCTTCCATGACATTCCAAAGTCGTGAGCGACACCAAGGGGATGATAACTATCAGAGTAAATATTGTTATTTGATCTTTGGCCAACTGACAAGCTCTGATTAGGGTAATTAATTTAGTTTGCTGGGCATGTCTTATATCAGTTAAATAACAAGTTCCAGTTACATCTGCCATGGAAGTTGCTGCATGTCTAGCTTGGTAATGTCCATTTGTCTTTGAGATAAGATCCATCCGTAAACCAAATTCAGTCAGCATTATTAATTGGAGATTCCTGTAATCATTGCTAGGAACAAGAAAGTGGTCATAAATAAAATGAAATTGTGGGTGTCTTTATCCTATAAAGAGGGCAGAAAGTTGGTGGGTTAATAAGGCTGTTACATCAAGCTAAAATATGAGGCAGAGAAATCATGAGTATTTAATAGGAAGCCAGTCAGCTGACTGAGTGGTGCTGAGTATGGTAAGAGTTTAGCAAAGATTTGACAGGATAAGGATCATAAATGGTTGAAGGAGAACCCGTAACTATATATTTCTATGTATTTCGTGGCTGTAGCAGAGAAGGCCCTCCTACAGGGAGGAAGCTCGTTCTTAATTACTGGCTATAATATCCTTGATGATCTGGATGTCTTGACATCCTGGAGGTTTTTGATGATCTCCATGTTTCTGCATTAGAACTCCTAAAGCATTTATGTTTCAGTATGAAAAGGAAGGGAATTTTGTAATTAGTGTCCCAAAGAGGGAGCCTTAGAAAGTTTTTCATTTAAAGCTTCTAGCTTGTTTCTCTTTAGGGTTCCATTGGATTGGATCAGGTCCATCTGATTTTAATAAGGCATAGGGTGGTTGGGCCATTAACGAAAAATGTGGGACTCAGTTACAAGAGTATCCAGTCAACCCTATGAAACCTCCAAGCTACTTCTTAGTTCTTGGAAGGGGAAAGAGTAAGATTCCTCTGAGTCTTTTAGGGTTAATTATTAGCCCATCTTTAGATAAAAAAGATGTCCAAGGCATTTTACTTGGAGCAAACACAATTGAAGCTTGTCCTTGGACACCTTATGTCCTTATTATCTATTGTAATAGGTTAAATTATGTTCTTTGGGGAGTCTAGTAATATCCTAGAACATAAAAGTAAATAATCTATATTGGATTAGAGTGTAATCTTGAAGAAAATAAACATTTAAATCAGCTCTTAGTGTTTGAGAAATTGAGAAATTGGTGGGACTCTTTGTATATTCCTGAGGTATTACAGTCCAGGTAAATTGGCAAAATTCCCAGGTGAAGTTAAAGAAATACTGACTGTCATAGGTTTCTTTACCGGAAAGATAAGAGAATTGTAGGGGCTCACACATGGAATTATAAGCCTTCCTTTTAAGTAATCTTGTATAACGTGCTTGCTCCCAGTTCTAGCACATCAGGTCTTAAAGGATATTGGCATGTATTAGGTGGAGGCAAAGTATTGTCAGTAGTTGTTTCGATAGCACTGACTGATGTGATCTCACCAATATGTGTACTGGAAAGAGCCCAGAGCTCCATAGAACATTCTTCAGCAAATGTTCAGTTTTAAGATTAGTTTTCTCTTTAGGATGTTCCTTTCAATCATGATTTTCTCAATTGGTTCAGCATCTGATTTATTTAGTTCTAAATACATTCCACTTTTATGAGAAAAGGATATGTAAGTGTCATGTGTTTCAAGAAAGTCTCTCCTTAGTGGACAGATTGAGTCAGATTTGACTAGCAAAAATATATTGCCCTGTGACATTCCCTAGTTGAAAGAGAATAGGTTCTGATTTTAAAATGAACATTGGTTGATTGGATATCCCTACCATTTGTACAGAAGTTTTACTCTGAGGGAGAGGGCAACTAATTGGGTAGGGTTAAGAATAGATAAAGTAGTGCCAGTATCTAGTTTCCCCATTTATGGTATAACAAAACACAGGTCCATCTGCCTGTTAATACTGAAAGTCAATACTTGAGAGACAGGTGCTAATATAAAGGAAAGTGGTTGATTCAGATGCCAGTCATTTGGAAGATGGAGGACTCCTCTCAAAGTCCATCTCAACATATCAATGCAGCAAAGGTTTTTGTAAGGAGGGACAGGGAAAGCAGAACAAAGCAATAAAGGAGAAGAGATTGAAAGGTTCTCTATGTGCAGGTGAGCACAGTCCATTCCCATAAGGCAAGTGATGGTCCAGTGTCTATCATCCTGGCTTTATGTTTGGAGGTCAGCAAATCTCCCAGACTTGGACTGCTGAAGATCAGAGTTTGTATCTTCTGAAGTTGGTTACAAACACACTGTTTATTTACAAGCTACCTGTCAGTAACAGTCCATATATACAAAAACAGTATAAAAGAATATTGTGGGGTATATTACAGTTTCTCAATGTTACAATGGTAATTTCAATTTCTCCTAAAGCACTGGTAAGGAGAAGGGGAAATAAATGCCTTCTCACAATCTTCAGAGCAGCCCTATGCTTGCTCCTGTCTTCTTTTTTTTTCTAAATCCCATTTCAGTGCTTTACAATCCTTTTTAAGATGACTTGTCCTTTTATAGTAAAAGCAGACCCCCTTTTTGCCTTATTGAAAAGGTCTTCCAGGAAGTCTGACCTGATTGCTTAGTTGTTGGAGCTGTAAATTAATAATTTTAGTAGCTTTATCCTTTTTTTCCTTTTGAATAGTACACATAATTGATCAGCCAGAGTTGCTAGTTTATCCCCATTTGTGGTTGGCCAGTTAATTCATGTTTAATCAGAGTTGCAGTCTCCTCATATAATCCTTTCCCAAATGCCAAATTGAGCATTGGATCATTTTGATAATACTTAGACCTGGCGATAATCCTGAATATTGTTTGAAAGTTTTTTCCAAAATGTTTTAAGAAAGCTAGTATGATTTCATGAGATTTTTGTCTACATTTCTAGATCCCCCCCCAGTCTATTTCTCTTTGTTTTAAAAAATTCTCTGTAGTTTTCCAGCAGACCTCTCCTAGCCATTCTGCTGCTTTGCTCTCAGAAACCAATAGATGCATTAATTAGAACACATCGGAATAACCAAGATCATACATTTTAGCTATTCAATCATATTTTTTTGTGAACCCAACAGGGTCTTGGAAAATCTTGAGTTAGATTCCTTAATTCTGCTTTAATCCAAGCATGATAAATTATTGTTGGTTCCCCTTGACCTGAGGTTGGCTTTTCTCTAAAGGGGGCTGCCAGAATTTCTCATTCTTCTAGCCTATCCTGATGTGGCTTTCTTGTGGTTTCCCCTAAGTAGAGGGTGGCAGTGGAGAGTTGGAGAAGGGAGGGCAAGCCCTGAAAAAGGAACTCAGAAAGTAGTGGGGCAGTGGAGAAAAGGAGAAAATGGGGTATTGGCATTGAGCAGTTTTGGAAGCCTTCTTCAGTTCCAAGACAGTCTCTAGAAGTTTCTTATTTCTGGAGAGGAAAGAGAGGAAATTTTATCAGAGAGTTCAGGGACAGTATTTAAAATTTTCTTGATAACTTCCTTAAGAGAAGAAAGTTCATCTGCTCCTTTTAAAAGCTTCTGTGTTCCAATCAAAATAAGTATTCCATTCATTCAGTTCAATTTTAGAACATGTTTTTTCCAATTGAGCACACAAAAATAATTTAGAGGTATCAAAAGAACTCTGTTTCGGCCCTCTTAAACTGATCTCACTTTTAGTTAAATCTCCCCATTTCTATAGATACTCACAAGTTGAGGTTCCATACTTATTGTACATAAAACTTGTTCCATTACTAAAGAATGCTGGCTATTCTGGGTCTCACTGGTCCCAGAGGCATGATTTCCCATGTTAATTTTAATTTTTCTTTTGAGCCAACTGTAAAAGCCTGAATTAAAAGAAGCCATGTAAAAACAGTTCAGATAAAGTCAGGAACCACTTCCTAAAGCAGGTAGGTTCCTGATTCTGAGAAAAGACTCACCCAAGCTCACTGGATGGGAAGGTGGAAGCTGGTGAAGTACAGTGGGCTCCTGCTGCTACCTAGCACCAGGTCCAGGTTTGAGAGGTGGTCCTTGGGTGGACTTTTTCAGATTCCTGCCCCACTACTTCAAGTAAATGTCAACATAAGAATGCACAGCCTGTAGAGACATTTTATAAAAATTTATTTGTGCCAGGGACTGGACACAAATAAGGAAGGAAGACCTCAGTAGACTTACATAAATGCTTCAGGGAATAACAGTTTGCAGCTTCTTTTTATACATTTGAGATTGAGGAGGGAATGTAAGGAAGTGGGAGAAAGCACAAGTTGGAAATAGATTACAAAATAGTTTAGATTATGTGCTTTCGTGAGGGTGATTACAGTTTATTGAAAAGATTTGTTCAGGCAGTTGCACAGAAACAATGAACAGGGCTTGCTTAAAGGCAAAGATAATCCTTTTAGTAAAAAGCTGTGTGCCTAGGACATGACTATCCAGCTTCACCCACCTGTTTAGGAATTTATGACCAGTAACCCTGTGAGGTTACTTTCCATAGAATTCCTTTTTCATCCACACAGTTGTCTTTATTCTTGTGAATTTACAGCCTTCTTTTTTTAAAATTAATACCTTTTGTGTCATTTTAGCATGTTTGAGAAGGAGCCGAGGCAAATAAATATCTGTTGAGTCTCTCTAATCTTTAAACAAAAACCACCAACTTTTTTGTTTTTCTGTTTTGTTTTGATAAGTGTATAACTACAAATTTATACCATTTAGAGATGGTAAATCATTTCTGGATTCAAGAGAAGCCCTTACAGAGCTCTCCCTTGCGGAGCATGCCTGCATCTTGTCTTCCCCACCAAGGCTTGCTACCATTGCACTTCTCTTTCCTAAACTCCAAGCTCTAAGGGCCTTTCTTTTGCCTCCCTCTGTAGGTTTGTTCCCTGAGCCTACTCAGTCCAGCTGGCAAACTTCTACTACCCCTGTAACTTTGTAAAGAAACTCTCTCTCTTTTTAAAAAGATTTTATTTATTTATTTTTAGATAGAGGAGAAGGGAGGGAGAAAGAGGGAGAGAAACATCAGTGTATGGTGCCTCTCGAGCACCCCTTACTGGGGACCTGGCCTGCAACCCAGGCTTGTGTCCTGACAGGGAATTGCACCAGCAGCCCTTTGGTTCGCAGGCCGGCATACAGTCCACTGAGTCACACCAGCCAGGGCAACTTTCTGTTTTTATATTAAATTTATTGAGGTGACATTGGTTCATAGGGTCATATTGGTATACATTTCTGTGATACATGATCTATATATTGCACTGTGTGCTCACCACCCAAAGTCAGATTATCTTCTATCTCCATGTATTTGACCCCATCACCCTTTATTTACCCCAGCCTCCATCCCTCTGGTAACCATCACGCTGTTGGGAAATGCAAATCAAAACTGAGTTGCTGTTGTCAAACAGCAATTGGAGTCCTGCTGCCCAGCACTGCCCTCTGGGCAAAATTCTGGAGGCAAAGGTTTGGTGTAAAGAAAAGGAGTCTTTACTCAAAAACTACAGTTTTGGAATAACAGCTTTCTACATGCATTAGTCACTTAGTCTATCAATTAAGGCTAAAATCTAACTCTTTAGTTATAGCTTTAATCATTTAAGACTATCAGTTCAGGCTAAACTCTTTAATTCCTGAGTTCCCCTTTCATTCCCCCTGTTAGTATTAGTTCACAAACTAAAACAATATAAGATAAATAAAGCTACCCAATCTTGGAAGAATGGCAAGCTTCTGCCTCAGAGCCAGTCCCTTCTAGAACACCCAAAGAATAACCCTGCCACCCTGTGCCAGGCCAGCCAGATTCTAGGCTGGGCCTGGAGTTTCTTCTCCTATCCAAAATACTGTCCTTTAGAAATGCAGGTAGATGAAGCATGGTCATCCAGGTATCCTTGAGGAAGACAGGCAGTCACCATCCTTTTATTTTAAATCTTCTGGCCCGTAATTCCATGTGCTCCTGAGGTGTTCAGCTTCTCAGCCAATCCCCTCCTTGGCTGTTTACCATTGCCTCTAGTACCCTCCTCCTAGGACCCCTCCCAACTCCTTCCCAGTGATCTGATCAGCTCTCTTTCTATCAATACCACCTCACACCTGTTAGAATGGCTGTTATCAACAGGACAGGCAATAAAGGAGTGTTGGAGAGGTTTCAGAGAAAAAGGAATCCTATTCACTGTTGGTGGGTGTACATGCTGGTATAGCCACTATGGAAAACAGTATGGTGATTCCTGAAAAAATTAAGACTAGAGTTACCATATAACCCAGCAATCCCTCTTCTGGGTATCTTCATGGAATATTTGAATACATTTATTCACAAAGATATATGCACCCTATGTTCATCGCAGCACTATTCACAATGGCGAAGACATGAAGACAACCAAAGCGTACTTCAGTGGAGTGTTAGATAAAGAAGACGTGGTCCATATATACATTAGAAAATTTTCTCATAAAAAGAGAGAGAGAGAGAGAGAGAGAAGCCCTTACATAATTTTTGTTTTAATTGAAAACTATATTTCTTCAAAAGGTACAGCTGACTTCCTTTCATGATTCATTGGATTGGGTTTTGCACTTCTTTAAAAAGTCTAATATATCCTAAGGTTTTACTCTCTGATTCTAAAGATACTTTAGTATTTTCTCATATATAAATTGTCAATGTAAGAAACATCCAAAACTGTAGAGAATTTGCATACGTTTATCTGAGCTAAACTGATGACATGCTGGGAAACAACATTTCAAATGCTGCAAAGAATGACAGTTTTGCGGTTTCTTTTATAATTAAGGAGGAAATGTAAAGAAGATTTACATGAAAGAAAGCAGGATACAGGATAGCAAACAATATTATATGCTCCTTGAGGGTGGTTATGCCTCTAAGGGATCTGAAAAAGAGCATTTCAAATGTGTGTTAACCTAGATGCACAAATACACTGACAGGACTGGTGTAAAGTGAAGATAAACCATTTACAGACCTGGAGGTGACTACCCACTATAGCCTTCCTAGTTAGCAATTCATGACCACATCACCCTGTGAAGTTACTTTTGGTCACTAAACTTGTACATATCCCCATTTTCACCCACAAAGTCTTACAAATGATTTTAAACTTTGGCCTCAAAAACATTATTTTCCCAGTTCTGTAAATCAGAAGTTCAAAATGGGTTTCCATAGACTGACATTGAGACAGATGTCAATAGGGCTGTGGTTCTTTGAGAGTCTCTAATGAAAACATATTCCTTTGTCTTTTCTAGCTTCTAGAGGCTGCCCTCATTTCTTGCATTATGGCCCCCAGCCAGTCATCATATCACTCTGACCTCTGCTTTTAGACTCCTCTTAACTCCTTCACTGGTGAGGTCTCTTGCCATTGAATTGGTTTACCACATAATCCAGGATAATTTCTTTATCTCAAAATCCTCAATTTAATCACACCTATAAAATCTCCTTTTTTATAGGGTAATATATTCACGGGATAATGGGATTTGGATATGGGCAATTTTGGTGGCCATTGTTTGTTTTCCCACAAGTAATAACACTAAATGAAACTACTGGCATGACTCCGGCTGGAAAAGTGTGTTATCAACTTGTTTTTTAAGAATACCTTTCTACATTATTTTTATCGTAGGGAGAATCTTCATTATCTTAAGTATCTACCAATTCATATAGTTCTTTATACTCTTTATACCGTTCTCTCAATGAATCCTTTTTAAGCAATAACTTAATTATATATTGTTATATTTAAAGCCCATTCTCTAAAAAGTGTTGTAATTTGAAAAAGAAAAACCATGATGTAGATCTAGGTTATTAGTTCATATGCCCCAAAGGTCAAATAGATAGCATAAATTAATCAAATCAATCTCAGTGCAAGATAATGGGATTGTTGTTAATTGTCTAATATAGAGCTAGCATAACTGCATTCAAAACAAATATTTTTTAAAACCTTTTGATCAAACTAAACAAGGATGCAGGCTACAAGATTGGGTTCCTGATTTAGGTAATAGTTGATCTTTATGTCTATAAAATAATAAAACATAAGTTTTTTCTACATTTCAGGAAATCCATGATCATTAGTGGACTTTTCAAGTATTGGATTTTTTTTTTCTTTTTAGGTCTTTTTAATGTCTTTTTCATTACCATTTATCCCTATTGTACTCTCTTCCACCTCCATCCATCACAATCACCACACTGTTGTTCATCTCTATGACTCCTTTTTCTTTTTTGCTCCATTCTTGCATCCCCCTAACCTCCCTGCCAGGGCTGTCAGCATGTTCTCTATGAGTCTGTCTCTATTTTGCTTGTTAGTTCAGTTTGTTCATTAGATTCCACATATGAGTGAAATCATATGGTATTTGTCTTTCTCTGCCTGGCTTATTTTACTTAGCATAATGCTCTCTAGGTCCATCCACTATTAGAAAGGATGCAATTTGCTTTTTTTATTTTTACTGCCAAGTAGTATTCCATTGAGTAAAGTACCATAGTTGTTTTATCCACTCATCTACTGTTGGACACTTGGGCCACTTCCAAACCTTGACAATTGTAAATAACACTGCAGTGAACATAGGGTGCTTATATTCTTTCAAATTAGTGTTTTATGCTTCCTTGGATAAATTCCTAGAAGTGGAATTGCTGGGTCATAAGGCAGATCCATTTTTAATTTTTTGAGGTATCTTCATACTGCTTTCTACAGTGGCTGTACCAATCTGCATTGCAACCAACAGTGCAAAAGGGCTCCCCTTTGTCCACATCCTCACCAGCTCTTGCTGTTTGTTGATTTATTGATGATAGTCATTCTGACTGCAGTAAAGTCATACATATCTCATTGTGATTTTAATTTGCATTTGTCTGATGATTAGTGATGTTAAGCATCTTTTCATATGTCTATTGGCCATCTGTATGCACTCTTTGAAGAAGTGTCTCTTCAGGCCCTTTGCCCGTTTTTTAATTAAATCGTTGGGGTTTTTTTAGTGTTGAGTTTTGTAAGTTCTTTATAAATCTTGTGTATTAACCCCTTATCAAATGAATCAGCGAATATGTTCCCCTATTCTGTGGGTTGTCTTTTTATTTTGTTGATGGTCTTTTTGGTTTGAAGTAGTCCCATTTCTTTTTTCTTTCGTTTCCCTTGCCTGGGGAGATGTATCCAATAAAATACTGCTGTGAACAGTGTCCAAGATTTTGCTGCCTGTGTTTTCTTCTAGCATGTTTATGGTTTCAGGTCTAACATTTAAGTCTTTGATCCATTTTTAACTTATTTTTGTATGCTGTGTAAGAAGGTGGTCTAGTTTGGTTTTTCTGCATGTATCTGTCCAATTTTCCCAACACCATTTATTGAATAAACTATCTTTAGTCCATTGTATGTGTTGCTTCCTTTGTTAAGTATAAAGTGACCATAAAGGTGTGGATTTATTTCTGTGCTCTCTATTCTGTTCCATTGAACTGTCTGTTTTTATGCCAGTTTCATGCTGTATGTATTGCTGTGGCCGAATAGTATAGTTTAGTAGTAGGTAGCATGATTCCTCCAACTTCGTTCTTCTTTCTCAAGATCACTGTTTTTATTTGGGGTCTTTTTTGGTACCATATAAATTTTTGAAATATTGGTTCTAGTTCTATGAAATACATCATTGGAATCTTGATAGGAATTGCTTTGAGTCTATAGACTGCTTTGGGTAGTATGGACATTTTAATTATGTTAATTCTTCCTATCCATGCACACGGTGTGGGCTTCCATTTATTTGTATCTTCAATGTCTTTCTTCAGTGTCTTACAGTTTTCTGTGTACAGGTTTTTTACATTCTTGGTTAGATTTATTCTTAGGTATTTTATTCTTTTTGAAGCAATTGTGAATGGGATTATTTTCTTAATATCCCTTTCTGATAGTTCATTATTGGCATATATAAATGCAACTGATTTCTGGATATTAATTTTGTATTCTGCTACTTTTACTGAATTCATTTATTAGTTGTAGTATTTTCTAGGTGGGATCTTTAGGGTTCTCTATGTGTAGTATCATGTCATCTGTAAATGATGACAGTTTTACCTGTTCCTTTTCAATTTGGATGCCTTTTATTTTTACTTCTTGTCTGATTGCTATGGCCAGGATTTCACATACTATGTTCAGTAGGAAAGGTCAAAGTGGACATCCCTGTGTTGTTCCTGATCTTAAGGGGAACACTTGTAGTTTTTGCCCTTTCAGTACGATGTTACGAGTGATTTTGTGATATATGGCCTTTATTATATGTAGATACATTCCCTCTATTCCCACATTGCTGAGAGTTTTTATCATAAATGGGATTTTATCAATTTTTTTTCGCATCTGTTGATATGATCATGTGGTTTTTACCCTTCATTTTGTTTATGTGGTGAATCACATTTATTGATTTGTGAATGTTGTGCCAACCTTGCATTCCTTGTACAAATTCCATTTGATTATGGTGTATATTCTCTTTGATATATTGCTGTATTTGGTTTGCTAATATTTTGTTGAGGATTTTAACATCTATGTTTATCAGGGATTATAGCCTATAATTTTCTTTTTCTTTTTTTTAGTGTTTTTAGCTTGTTTTGTAATTAGGATAATTCTGGCCTTATAAAATGAGCTTGGAAGTCTTCACACCTCTTGAAATTTTTGGAGTAGTTTGAGAAGAATGGGTGTTGGTTCATCTCACAATGTTTTGTAAAATTCACCTGTGAAGCAGTGTGGTCCAGGGCTTTTTTTGTTGGGACTTTTTGGAATACTACTTCATTTTCATTAGTTGCAATCTGTCATTCAGATTCTCTGATTCTTCCTGACTTACTTTTGGAAGATTGGATGTTTCTCGGAATTTATCCATTTTTGTTCAGGTTGTCCAATTTGTTGGCATATAGTTCAGAATATTTTCTTATAGTCCTTTGTATTTCTTTGTTATCAGTTGTTATTTCTCCTCTTTCATTTCTGATTTTATTTGGGTCCTCTCTCTCTCTTTCTTGATGAGTCTGGTTAAAGGTTTGCCAGTCGTGTTTATCTTTAGCTCTTGGACTCATTGAGGTTTTTTTAGACTCTATTTCATTTTTCTCTGTTGTTGTTTTTATTGTAATTTCTTTCCTTCTATTCACTCTGGGGTTTTTTGTTCTTTATCAAGTTCCTTTAAGTGTAAAGTTTGTTTATTTGAGCTTTTTCTTATTTATTGAGATAGGCCTATAATGCTATGAATTTCCATTTTAGGATTGGTTTCTGTGTATCACAGATTTTGGTTTGTTGTGTTCTAATTTTCATTTGTTTCGAGGTATCTTTTGATTTCTTCCTTGATGTCATTGTTGACCCATTAGTTCAGAGGTGTCAAGCTCCTTTTTACCTGGGGCCACTTCAGCCTCGAGGCTGCCTTCAAAGGGCCAAATGTAATTTTAGGACTGTATAAATGTAACTACTCCTTAATAGTTAAGCAAGAGCTTGGTGCTGCCACCAGGTAGAAACAAGGTGGAGGGCCAGATTCAACCCATAGGCCTTGTGTTTACCACCTGTGCACTAATTGTTTAATAACATGTTATTTAGCTTCCATGACTTCATGTATTCTTTAGTTTTCTTCTTTTGATTGATTTCTAGTTTCATAGCATTGTGGTCAGAGAATATGCTTGATACGATTTCAGTCTTCTTAAGTTTATTGAGATTGTTTTGTGTTCTAACACATTGTATCCTAGAAAATGTTCCATGTGCACTTGAAAGGAATGTATTTCTGCTGCTTTGGGGTAAAAGGCTCTGAAGATACCAAATTTACCTTAGCAGAGACCATGGCTGATCTGAGAGATACAAGCAAACTCTTTATAAACTATTGTTACATATATCAGGTGCATAGGTTCAAGGTCATGAGTAGCTGTATGTTTGTATGTGATTAATGTTGAAGCCATCAGTTTGATTATAACATGTTTCATAAAGGTGTGTGATATTCAATAGTAAATTGTATCTGAAGATACACTGTGTATTAAGAAGTAAGTGTTGGTGTAGTTTTTTTGTTTTTGAATTTCAAAGTCTGCACTGTGTTTTTTTGAAAATCCATTGAAAATGGCTTGAAAAATATATCAATTCAATAATCTGTGAGATGTTGAATAACTTCAGTGAATACTACTCAGGTCTTATGGTGAGAATAATAGAGTCAAATGTGAGAATGAAAGTCATTTAAAAGATGAGGATTATGTGGAAGTTCATTCAAAAGATTCATATACCGAGCAAGTTATTTCTAGTGAAGAAAGTGAAGATGAATTAGACATGAATGAAGAGTATTTTTGGGGGGGAAAGGATAAAAAATCAAAATGGAGGAAATGTCCAATAAGAAGACCATTTAGAAAAAAGCCACAGAATGTTTTGTGTCAATTTTTGTTAGTTTAGCCAAACACAAAAAATGCCAAGATAGAACTTGAAACTTTGAACTGCTTTATCACAAATAATACTTTAGACCTAATCATATTATGTGCAAATAAATACATCAATTATATCTTGAACCAGTTTTCCTGAGAAATGGATGCTAAATTAATAGACAAAACTGAATTGAAAGCATTTTTAGGGTCTTATATATAGCTGGTTTACATCTCAGAAATTGGCTAAATTTGCAGGATTTATGGGCTACAGATGTTGCTGGGGTTTTTTGTCCACATTTGAGCACATACTATTAATGAACGTATCTCTCAGATACACATGACCTGTGCTGTAATTTCTTTGACCACAATCTCTGCAGTGCTAAATCCGTTTGATCTAGTTTGTCATTTAAGGCTGTTATTTCCTTGTTGATTTTCTGTCTGAAAATCTATCCATTGAAGTCGTGGTGTGTTAAAATCCCCCACAATGACTATATTTCTATTAATCTTTCACTTTATGTCCATCAACATTTGTTTTACATATTTTGGTGCTCCTATGTTAGGTGCATAAATGTATACTAGGGTTATAGCCTCTTTTTCCCTTTATCTTTATGTAGTGTCCTTTTTTGTCTCTTACTATAGCTTTGGTTTTAAAGTCTATTTTGTCAGATATCAGTATTGCTACCCCAGCTTTTTTTTTCTTTTCCATTTGCATGAAATATCTTTTTCCATCCCTTTTAGTTTCTATGTATATCTTTAGTTCTGATATGGATCTCTTGAGATAGCATATATATGGGTCTTGTTATCCATTCAGCTACCCTATGCCTTTAGATTGGATCATTTTAGTTATTTACGTTATTGCCATTTGTTTTCTTAACTATTTTTCTCAGGTTTTTTTTTCTCTTCCTCCTCCTCCCCCTCCTAGCAAGCCCTTTTAACTTTTATTGCAATACCATCCCCATGATGTGGATGTTGTTATGCTTCATGTTGTCCCAAAGGTCCCTTAAATGCTCCTGATTTTTTAATTCTTTCTTCTTTTTAATGCATTACTTGGGTGTTTTTTTCTACCTCATCTTCCGAATTGCTGATTACATCCTCTGCTTCATCTAACCTACTGTTTATCCCTTCTAGTCTATTAGTTATTTCAATATTACATTCTTTATTACTGATTGGTAATTTTTTATGGTTTCCATGTCTTTTTTCATGCTGTGGAGCATCCTTATAATCATTATTCTAAATTCTGTCTAATAAATTGCTTGTCTCCATTTCATTTAGTTCTTCTGGAGAATTCTCTTGTTCTTTCATTTGGGGCCAGTATCTTTGTTTTCCTATTTTGGCTGCCTCTTTGTGTTCATTTCTGTGTATTAAGTAGTTCTGCAAAGACTCAGGTGCTGATCTATGTCAGATGCTGTCTGTGATTGTCCCTGAGCAACCTGTTTGGAGTGATCAGCAATCCTCATCTCTGGCTCTCCCTGCTGGGCCTGGGTGTGTACAGAAAGAACCAGTCTGTTCATCAAAGCCAGCTTTTACACCAGTGGGCCTGGGGAAGGGTCATATAAGTTTCAAAACTCCCAGAGATCCACCTCCTCCTGAAGGCTTTCTGTTAGGCTTAACCAGTGAAATTGCCTCCAGCTTTACTGCTCAGCAGCAGGGCTTAAGCTTCAGAGGGTGGGGCAGAGTAACTGCTGTGGACAGGGCTAATGCTTCTCCTCAGACTGATGCCACTTGGAGGGGAGTGTTCTGCCCAAGAGAGATGGCTTCTGTAGTATATGGAATGACTCAACACAGGGATCCTGACAGCTGATCCTTCAGCTCTCACCAGAGCCACCAACCCCAGACTCTCCTTAATGCATCTCTAGTCCACTCTGTCCTCCCTCAGCTGGGGCCCAGAGTAAGTGGCTACAAATGAAATTTTATGTGTTGGAACTTTTAGAGGATGGCTGCATCTCTAGCTGTCTCCTGCTGGCAGAGAGAAACCCCACTGCTTTTCACAGCCAATGTTATTTGGGTTACTTTCCCACTTCTGGTGTTATAGGCTGGGGAGCACAGCTTGGGGTTTAGACCCCACACTTCTCAGGGGGAGCCCCCTTGGCTGCTGAAACATCCCTCCAGGACTTCAGCTACTGCCCCTGGGACCTCAGCCAGCCCGCTTGCTCGTGCCTCTATGCTCCTTACCAGTCTCGGTTTGGCGAAGTGGTTTATTCCATAAGTCCTTGGTTATAAGGCCTCTCTACAGCTAGTATTCGGTGTGTTATTTAGGATGATTTTTCTATAATTTAGTTGTAATTCCAGTTTGGTCCTGGGAGGACGTAACTTCCACCTACTCTGCCGCCATCTTGGGTCAAGTATTTTGTTTTCTCACAAAGATTAAATTAATTAATTTAGTTTCTCACAAAGAGTAGTTTAGATCACATCCTGTGACTTTTTTAAAGTTATGTTGTCTGTGTCTATGTGAGTGTGTGTATCTCCATTTCCCACTTAATCTGTTCTAGGATGATTGATAAGTTCACTAGTAGTTAGCTAGAAAGATAGGTCTAAAGACTAAATGGTGAAATAAAGGACTATAATAGAGGTTTGAAAACACATATGAAGGAGCAATCAATTTTGCATTATGTTAGGAATATGGAAAAGTGATCACCTAATGATTTTTAAGATGGATGACATTCGAACTGAGCTTTGAAAAATTAGTTCTTTGGGATAATTAGCAGTCAGTCTTTATTTTACTTAATAACCCTTCTATTAAAACTACTTATTTTGAAAAGAAAAAGAAACATGTTGCTTATTTCATTTTATCTTCATGATTCCTGTCCCCTCCCCCTAGATTTTGTGTACAAGTGCTTTGGAAAAGATGGCTGATATTAGCCTCAAGGAAGTAACCTTAATAGTAGGTGTGGTTACTGCCTGCTATTGGAACAGCCTCTTCTGCGGTTTTGTTTTTGATGATGTTTCAGCAATACTGGATAATAAAGACCTACATCCGTCTACACCTTTAAAAACTTTATTTCAGAATGACTTCTGGGGAACCCCTATGTCTGAGGTAAGTAATTTCCTTCATAATTACTTTCATATTACTTATAGGAATCTCAGATTTTAAAATATTCTGGTAGTTTATTACTCCTAATTTTTTATCACCATTGTCATCATACCAATTAATGAATTAATGGATTTTCTCCCTAAATTTTATGAGACATAACATGTTTTTTAAAAAATTGGTAGGAAGTTGAAGATATGCTTATCTTTTTTAAAGCAGTACTTTATTCTTTCCTTGGTTGTGTACCTTGGCTTAATCTTCTAAAAAAAAATATATATATATATATGTATATATATATATATATATCTGAAAAGCAAATGTGTTAGGAGAACAATATGTGTAATACAAATCTGTTTCTGACTCACTGACTTTTTCCTTTCTTGTGAGTGAGGCAAAAGAGATGACTACTTGTGATATATTTAACCGTTTAAAAATACATATAACTTTAAAATAAATTAGACCTTTGTAAACATAGTAAGTACACATACTGCCAATTTTTCTGTAGAAGAAATGTGATATATTAAAATTTTTTAATGTGGCATATCTCTTATCTAATAATTAGTTTGATTTTATATTCAGAACCCAAAAATCTATTTCATTTTTATGAGGGTATTTTACTTTGCCAGATTAAATCCTTGCCAGTTTGTGCTCATACAGATCGGATTCTAATTTTGGTCCTATTATATGAAAGCCATGTGCAATAGGCAGTAATACAACTTTTAGATGGCAGGGCACTTTCCTAATCTATAAAACAATAATACCTTGAGGATAAGTATATGAATTAATATGTTTACAGTACCTGGCACATATTTGCTGAGACATAATGTATAACATTCTTTTATAGTTACAGTTTGTCAGTCATCGTTGGTGGCTTATTTCTGCATTCTTCAAATTTGGTAGCTTCACAGGCATGGGGATGGGATCTTTATTTCCCTACTCATGAACACATAATAAGTATTACTTCTTGATAAATAATCAGACTATTTTCTTGCAACCCTCCTATTATCATCCAACTCTAGCCTTTAGAAAAATAAATCTTTTGATAACAAGGGAAAATTTGTTTTACTGTATACTCTTTTTTAGACAGGTGATTTCCCCTTGTCCTTTACCATTTAACCCCAGAGACCCTTAGAAATGTGTCCATTTCCCTATCTTATGGCAGTGCCTCTTGTGATATAATCATGACATTGAGATTTTGACTTGAACGTTTAGCTGGTCAGATTAAAGGGCTCATGAAAATTATCATACCGTGGTATTTGTGATTTTTCTCAGCTTCACAGGTGAAAATTTGTGAAAATTTTGTTCAGAGCACCTATGGGAACACGCTAAGAAGCAGTAAACTCGGGTGGAATGTATGAACAAATTAGAATAACAATTTATAGTGATGAGTGTTGCTTCCTCCTTTTTTGTTTGTTTGTTTTAATACTCACCCAAGGACATGCTTATTGGTTTTAGAGAGAGTGGGGAAGAAATATCTATTGGCTGTCTCCTGTACAAACCTCTACAGGGGACCGAACCTGCAACCTATGTATGTGCCCTGACCGGGAGTTGAACCTAAGACTTTTTGGACTACAGGATGATGTTCCAACTAACTAAGCTACAGTCTAGCCAGCAGTTACATAAATGCTGGTGTTGATAATGGATTGGGGAGCAGTCTTTGGAGATAATCCTGTGCTCAAACTTGATTAGCACCACTATTTTTCTACTTTTTGAAAGATCTTTGTATTGAAGAGGATTTTATATGTTTTTCCTCTACTGTTACTTCTGTGACCACTATACATCCGAAAGGAAATTGCCTTGTTTGGGGATTAAGGAAATAGGAATCACAGATTATCTTTTATCTTTGTGTTATTCCAGGGACATTTCATCATTTTATTGTTATTTCTCAGCCAAATGTGATACTTTCATTAATAAATGTAATGATTAGTTTATATACCTCCCCCCAAAGACCAGAGTACTTTAGTAATCAATGTTTTTTCCTTTTAGGAGAGAAGCCATAAGTCTTATCGCCCCTTAACAGTATTGACATTTCGCTTAAATTACCTGTTTAGTGAACTGAAACCAATGTCATATCATCTCCTAAATATGATTTTTCATGCTGTGGTCAGTGTGCTATTTCTTAAAGTCTGCAAACTTTTTCTGGACAACAGAAGCAGTGTGATTGCTTCTTTACTCTTTGCAGTACACCCAGTACATACTGAAGCAGTAAGTAAAACTGTAAATTAAAGTTTGTTTTATTATTTTTTTTACAAAACCTACACAGTGAGTATAATGGTATATATATTTAAGAGTAATACTTAACCATGACTATAATAATATAGACTCATAAATTACTGTAATAAGTCCAAACACCCTAATGCACATCTAACTTTCTATTATGTCAAATTTTCAAATTTAAAATATTTTTTGAAACATAAACATTTATTATCAAGAACATGAGATAAAATCACTCAAATTTAGTAATATAATATATAAATGAATACAATTTTATTACTTGCTTATGTTTAAATGTGTGTGTGTGTGTGTGTGTGTGTGTGTGTGTGTGTGTGTGTGAGGAGAGTTGAGTTGTGTCTCCCACTATCTTGAACATTTTGGCATCTAGCATTTTCCCATACATTTACCAAAATGATAGGTTGTTTTAAATTTTACAGTGAGTTCAGAATAAAAAGAGCGGTTTGGTGTTTTATATTTAAATTTTTAGAATTTAAAAAGACTAAAGTTTATTATTTAAACTCTAATTTGCAGGCTTATTATAAGATAAAACTTAATGAATTTCTGATACTTTTGTGTTTTCAGAATACTAGTATTTTAAGAAAATATTTAAGAAGTACTTAGCTTTTTTCTTTTTTTTTTCTTTAGATTAAGAACTACACTATATATTGTACTATAATTATGTAAGATGTTACTATTGGGGGAAGCTGGGTAAAGGATATAGGGGATCTCTCTTTACTATTTTTGTAACTTCCTGTCTGTCCATAATTATTTCATAATAGTATTAATTAATAAAAGAACTTTAAAGAGCCACTAATAAATTTATTTTTATGGAAGATATGCAAATTCACCACATGAGGGCACTCAAAGAATATCTGAGAAAGAAATGTGCACTTGAAAAGTTATGGCAGTTTAGTTTCTCATTGAAGTGCTGTTGCTATTCTGTATAGTTAAAATTTTCAAGATGCTCCTCATTAATATGATGCCCCCTCCTGTCCATTTCTAGGTAACGGGTGTGGTAGGAAGAGCAGAACTTTTGTCATCTATCTTTTTTCTAGCTGCTTTTTTGTCATATACCAAATCAAAAGGACGGAATAATTCCATAGGTAAATGTCTTAACATTTAATTTTTTTCTATAGCTGTAAAACTTGATCAGGCAATTTGTATCTACTTTAGTGCTGCTTATCAAACATATGCCACACTTGGGGTTTGCCATTATGTATTGTCCTACTTTAGCATGTGCAGACATATGAAAGTATGCAACATTGTAAATATTAAAATTTCTTGCATGTAATTTATATTTATCATGACTAACAGGTTCTCTATGATCTGTTTTTTTAAAAATTACCCTAGGATGTAGGAGTTGTAGGGTCATCCTTATTTCCATCTATTACCTGTAAATGATAGAATATTTCAGTTGTCTTTCTATAAATAACACCTCTGAAAGCTTTGGATTATATTATTAGTCAAAGTTAAAAGCCTATTAGAATATAGCTCTTATTATGTTTTGATCATAGTTCAGCTATTTATTGAGTCCCTGCCATGTGGCCTACCCTGGTCAGTTTGCACCTTTTAAATCATACTAGCATTTTTTTTTTAACTGGAAAACAAATGGAGGTCACATCATCCGATAAGAACTGAAGCTCGGAACAGTTGCCCAAAATCACAAGGCAGGTTAGGAGTAGATCCAGAGTTACACCCACAAGTCATTGTTCTTTCATTAGTTACTACTAAGTAGTAGCCATTTAGTTCAAGTTAATGAAGTAGGTTTTTCATTTAAATAGAACTTATGAATATTCTGTTGTAAATTTTTAGAAAAATAGTATTGATTTAAGTGTTTATTAACCTGTTTCAGTTTTTAGTCTTTTTTTAAGTAAGAATGGTACTTTACTTTGCCTAGTAGTTTTCAGTTTCAGTTTTTCAATAAATTAGGTATATTGATATCTGTGTGTTAATTTTAGGTATTTGTCTTTATTTCAGATTGATAACTCATTACTCATGACACTCAAACTTGTAGTTAAAGTTTCTCTTTTGCAAATTGGCCACCCTACATTTGTTTTAAAAGTTAGTATTGATTAGATAATCTTGCACAAAATTTTTTAGTTTATATTATACATCTTAATGTTTTGTTTTGAATATGAAAGCATAAATTACTTAAATTATTTAAATACATTTTACAGTTTTTTTGTTTTTTTCTAATATTTATTTATTTTTAGAGAGAGGGGGAAGGAAGGGAAAAAGAGAGGGAGAGAAACACCAATGCGTGGTTACCTCTCGGGCACCCCCTAGTGGGGACCTGGCCCGCAACCCAGGCTTGTGTCCTGACTGGGAATCGAATCGGTGACCCTTTGGTTCACAGGCTGGCACTCAATCCAGTGAGCCTCACCAGCCAGGGCTGTTTAAATACATTTTAAAATATATAAAGTGCAAGTCACTGGGAAATAGCACAAATGTGAGTATATTACAGAATCACAAGTAAAGTTTTTTAGTAATGTCTAATAGTTGTCTAACTAAAAATATTCTTTTGTGGTGTTAAAAATTATTTTGTGTAGTTTTATATTTTTCTGTTCTTAAATTGTAGTGTGGACTGCAATTGCATTGACAGTGTTTTTAGTGGCTGTTGCAACATTGTGTAAAGAACAAGGAATAACAGTTGTGGGAATTTGCTGTGTGTATGAAGTATTTATTGCCCAGAAGGTAAGAAGAAATACAAATTTTTTGATGTTATCATTTATTATTACTTGTTTGAATCTGATTATAATAAACTTGTTTTCAAAATGTATCATTATGTAAGTCAGTCGGATTACCAATAATAATACCAAAATTTTGCAAGAAACAATCATACTTTATCTCATACTCACTGGAAATTACTTAACATTTTAGAACACCTTCAGCTTTTTAAAAGCTACTTTTTAAGTTTCAATAATGGAGTTATTTAAAAGTTAGTATTGATTAGATAATCTTGCACAAAATTTTTTTAGTTTATATTATACATCTTAATGTTTGGTTTTGAATATGAAAGCATAAATTACTTAAATTATTTAAATACATTTTACAGTTTTTTGTAACTCCATTCAATAATGGAGTTATTGAAACTTAAATTGTTAGGCAAGTTGGAATATTTTACAATATAATTAATTATTGGCTAAGGTTACTGGGTTCAGTTTTATTCATTATCAGTTCCACAAATTGTTTTATATTTATTTTATAGTTATAGTCAATTTCTATCGAATCTTGCATTTAAAAAGTACTACATTGTTGAAAACATTGTAGTATATGATTATTTATTTAAAACTTTTTTTTCTTTTCCAGTACACTTTGCCATCATTATGTACTACTGTTGGACAGTTTTTCTGTGGAAAGGGTAGTATTCCATTTTCTATGCTGCAGACATTAATAAAACTCATTGTTTTGATGTTCAGTACATTGTTACTTGTTGTGATTAGAGTCCAGGTTATTCAGTCCCAACTTCCAGTATTCACCAGGTATGAATTTCTGTTTGGTTTTTTGTTGTTTTTCCATCCTTGTTAAATTAACTTTGGATATTAAATGACTGTAAATGTTACAGAAAGTCTTTAGTTTATATTGAGGTTTTTTAACAGCTTGATTGAGTTATAATTAATATTTTTAAGAGCCTGCATATACTTAAAATGTACAAATTAATCAATTTTGAGATATGTATACACTCCTGAAACCACAATCAAGATATTAGGACCCTCAAATTGGTTAAGTATTAAGTCTTCTGTATGCTTAGTGATTTTTTTTCTACTCATTCCATTAATTATTGAGAAAAGGATGTTGAAATCTCAAACTATAATTGTAGAATTCTCGCTTTTTCCTTTAAGTAGAATTGGTTTTCGTTTTTTGCTTTTGTGTTAAAAAGCTCTATTAATATGTGCATAAACATTTTGGATTGTAATTTCCTCCTGGTAAATTGATCTCTGTATCATTAAATGAACTTCAATATCCCAAATAATAGTCTTTACTCTGAAATTTGCATTTTCTTATATAATTTAGCCTCTTGAAACATATTAATGTAGTTGGTGTTACGTAGTTTTTCTTTTTCCATCCTGTTACATTTTATCTGTCTATATTTTTATATTTAAAGTGTTTTTTTTGTAAACTTCATAGAATTGGGTCTTCATTTTTTGTCTGTTATGTTATGTGTCTTTTTTTAAATATATTTTATTGACTGCTATTACAGTTGTCCCATTTCCCCCCTTTATTCTCCTCCACCCTCTGCACCCCCTCCTACCCGCATTCCCCCCCTTTAGTTCATGTCCACAGGTCATACATGTAAGTTCTTTGACTTCTACATTTCCTATACTATTCTTAACCTCCCTCTGTATATCTTCTACCTACAATTTATGCTACTTATTCTCGGTACCTTTTCCCCATTTATCCCCACCCACTCCCTGCTGATAACTCTCCATGTGATATCCCTTTCTGTGATTCTGTTCCTATTCTAGTTATTTGCTTAGTTTGTTTTTGTTTTTGTTTTAGGTTTGGTTGTTAATAACTGTGAATTTATTCTGTTCCTATTCTAGTTATTTGCTTAGTTTGTTTTTGTTTTTGTTTTAGGTTTGGTTGTCAATAACTGTGAATTTGTTGTCATTTTACTGCTCATATTTTTTATCTATTCTTAGATAAGTCCCTTTAACATTTCATATTATAAGGGCTTGGTGACAATGAACTCATTTAACTCAATCTTATCTGGGAAGCACTTTATCTGCCCTTCCATTCTAAATGAGAGCTTTGCTGGATAGAGTCATCTTGGATGTAGGTTCCTGCCTTTTATGACTTGGAATACTTCTTTCCAGACCCTTCTTGCCTACAAGGTTTCTTTTGAGACATCAGCTGATGGGAACTCCTTTGTAAGTAACTGTCTCTTTTTCTCTTGCTGCTTTTAAGATTCTCTCCTTATCTTTCATCTTGGCTAATGTAATTATGCTGTGCCTTGGTGTGTGCTTCCTTGAGTCCAACTTCTTTGGGATTCTCTGAGCTTCCTGGACTTCCTCAAAGTCTGTTTCCTTTGCCAGATTGGGGGAGTTCTCCTTTATTATCTGTTCAAGTAAGTTTTCAATTTCTTGTTGTTCCTCTTCTCCTTCTAGCACCCCTATGATTCAGATGTTGGAACATTTAAAGTTGTCCTGGAGGTTTCTAAGCCTCTCCTCATTTTTTTGAATTCTTATTTCTTCATTCTGTTCTGGTTGAATGTTTCTTTCTTCCTTCTGGTCCACACCATTGATTTGAGTCCTGGTTTCCTTCCTGTCACTGTTGGTTCCCTATACATTTTCCTTTATTTCACTTAGCATAGCCTTCATCTTTTCATCTAATTTTCGACCATATTCAGTCAATTCTGTGTGCATCCTGATTACCAGTGTTTTGAACTGTACATCTGATAGGTTGGCTATCTCTTCATCGCTAAGTTGTATTTTTTCTGGAGATTTGATCTGTTCTTTCATTGGGGCCATTTTTTTTGGTCTCGGCGCACCTGTTAGTAGTAAGGGGCAGGGCCTTAGGTGTTCACCAGGGCAGGGCAAACTGAATCTCTGTGTTGTGACACTGTATGTGGGGGAGGGGTCCAAGAGGGAACAGTGCTGCTTTCTCTGCTCTCTGCTTGTTTTCAGTCATTTCCCCTGCTTCCCACAATCAAATTGAGCCCTTCTGGTGCAGGTTCCCTGGTGGGTGACCTTGTGTATGTTCTAGGACCCTGTGGGTCTCTCCAGTGAACTCTCCTGTGAGTCTGAGAGTTTCTCCTGCTGCTTCAGCCCCCACAGGTTTGAGGCTTTATTTCCCTACGCTGGAACTCTGGGTTGTGTGGTCTGTCTCACTCCTTAGTTGTTCCTCCCGGTTTATCTGCAGGTGAATGTGGGACCGCCCAGTCCACAATCAACCACCTCACCGGGTCTGCCAGCCACCACCTTGCCGTGAGTCCTCTCCACCTGGCTGCCCAACTCTGCCCCTCCTACAGGTCTAGATGAATGTTTCTTCTTCAGCTTGTTGGTTGTCGAACATCCATACAGTTCGATTTTCTGTCAGTTTTGGTTGTTTTTGTTTTTAAATTTGTTGTTGGCCTTGTTTTTATTGTGCGAGGAGGCACAGTGTGTTTACCTATGCCTCCATCTTGGCTGGAAGTCTTATCTTGTGTCTTTTAAATGGAGTGTTTCAGCTAGTTACATTTAATATGATTCTTGATGTAGTTTGATGTAAATCTACCATCTTGTTAATGGTATTTTGGGTTTTGGTGGGGGGGGTTGTTTGTTTGTTTTTTGTCCTATCACTGTCTTTGTTCTCTTTTTTTCTCTCTTCATTTGGATTGAGTATATTCTTTATTAATTCCATTTTTACCTCCTGTTGGCTTATTAGCTGTAAATCTTTGGGTTTTTTTTATAGTGGTTGCTTTAGGACAGTGATTTTCAACCTTTTTCACTTCATGGCACACATATACTATAATGATAACTAAAATATTTTAGCACACAAAAAATATATTGCATTTTTTGCCAATCTGACCAATAAAATAGGTATAATTTTGATTAATTCACACTGGACAGCTGTCATTGCATTGGCTGTTGTCATTTTTTTATTTGACAATCTAAGGGAAAAGAGGTCAGCACACCTGACTAAATATTCAGGTAGTGCATGTTTTAAATATTCTTGTAGCACACGAGTTGAAAGTCGCTACTTAAGGGTTTTGTATATGTCCTTTGCTTATCACAGTTTATCTTCAAGGATTAATATAATGCAAGTATATATAGTATAAATGTCAGTATGTATAGTATAAACATATGAATATATAATAAATTTTTCTATAAATATATAAAATTGTTATAAATAAGAACTTAGCCTTTGTGTTATTTGCATACATTTTTCTTGAGTATACATTGTATATCCCATAATACATTGCTGTTGTTTTCTCCTTCTTTAAATTTTTTAAAAGATTTTATTTATTTTCAGACACAGGAAGGGAGGGAGAAAGAGAGGGAGGGAAACATCAGTGTGTGGTTGCCTCTCATGCACGCCCTACTGGGGACCTGGCGTACAACCCAGGCATGTGCCCTGACCGAGAATCTAACCAGCAACCCTTTCGTTCGCAGGCCGAAGCTCAATCCACTGAGGCACACCAGCCAGGAACTTTGCTATTATTTTCTGCTTTACATAATTATCTTTTCAAGAAGTTGAGATAGTTTTATAAAGTCTTTTATATTAACAAATGGAGTTTCCGTGTCTTGTATTCTTCATTTCTTTATTAGCTCAATACCATTTTTCCTTGTGACTGAAGTACTTCAACATTTCTTTACATATAGGTCTTCCTGGTGATGAATTCTTTTAGCTTTTGTATATAAAAATATCCTTATTTTGCCTTTGTCTTTGAATAGTATTATCCTACTGTATAGAATCCTACATTCACTAATTTTCATTCAGTAACAAAAAAATGTTGCTCGGCTACTTTCTGGCTTGCATTGTTTTTCGTGGGAAATCTGTCATCCTTATCTTCATGCTTCTGCATGTAGTATGTCTTTTTTTCTATTCTGCTTTTAATATTTTCTTTATCATTGTTTATCATTTTTTTCCCTTTTTTGAGACATGATTGACATTTAAGATTGTATTAGTTTTATGTGTACAGCATAATTATTTGATATATGTAGAGAGAAATGATTAACATAATTTAGTTAGCATCCATCACTACACACAATTCCAAAAAATTTTTTTTCTTGTGATGAAATCATCTAAGGTCTAACCTTTTAGCAACTTCCAAATATACTGTGGTTTTTAACTGTAGTCACCATGCTGTGAATTACATCCCCAGAATTTAACTCATGTTATCACTGGAAGTTTGGGAGAAGGTGGTCCAAAGGTACAGGCTTCCAGTCAGTGTTTCTTTTATCTTCATGTTTCTTATGCTTAGGTTAATCAAACATTTTACAATTTGTAGGTTTTAACTTTGTATAAATTTTGGAAATTTTTCAGCAGTTACTTCTTGAAATATATTTTGTGTCTTCTCTCCTCTCTTCTTTTGGACTTCGGTTACACGGATATTAGACTCTCGAGGTTGTAACACTGATGCTCTGTTTATTCCCCTTAAAGCTATTTCCCTGTTTTCATTTTGTTTTTTTTTGCTTGTTTGTTTGTTTTTCTGGGTTTTTTGTTTTTTGTTTGTTTTTTGTTGGGTCTTTAAGATCATTATTTTTTTTCTGCAGTGTTTAATCTGCTTTTAATCTCTTCTAGTTATTTTTCCTCTCAGATATTCTTTTTATCTCTGGAAGTCCGGTTTGAGTCTTTTTTTTAATGTGTTCCATGTCTCTAAACATTCTAGTGCTTTATGTTTCTATCCACTGATTTTATCATGTATCATTTCTTGGACAATTTATATTAATTTTTCTCTTCATGGATTATATTTTTGTACTTCTTCACATGCCTGGTAATTTTTTAATAGGTGCCATATGTAAACTTTACCTTAATATATTCCTATAAATAGTTTATACTTTGTTCTTGGATGCATTTATATGTCTAAAAAGTTTCATCTTTTAGCCTTGCTTTTTTAAGCTTTATTTTATGAGATCACAGTAGCATTTTGATCAGGGCTAATATTGCTCTACTTCTGACACAAGACTCTTCTGACTACCTAATAGGTTGTGGATTATGAGGATGTCAACTCTGGCTGCTGAGGAACTATTATTCCCAGCTCTGTATGATATTTGGGGATTTTTATCTTATCCTTTCAGGAGGTACTCTCGTAATTGTATTAGTTTTCCTAGAGCTGCTGTAACAAATTACCATTAACTGAGTGGCTTAAAGTATCAGAAATTTATTCTCACTGTGCTCGAGGTGAGAAGTCCAAAATCAGGGTGTTGGGCACAGTTAATTTCCTTCTAAAGGCTCTGGGGAAGAATCTGTCCCATGCTTTTTTGCAAGTTTCTGGTGGTTAATGGCAGTCTTTGGCGTTACTTTGCATGTTGCTGCATCACTTCAGTCTGCTTCATCTTTACCCAGCCTTCTTCCCGGTGTGTTTCTCTGTATTCTGTCTTCTTTGTATAACCATAGCAGTCTCTGGATTTGTGGCCCCACCTAACCCAGTGTGACCTCATCTTAACTGATTACACTGGCAGAGACCCTATTTCCAAATAAGATCACACTCTGGGGTGCTGAGTAGACATGAATTTTGGAAGACATGAATCAACCCACTACACTGACCTTGAGTATTTCCTCATATAATATGCTGATCAGTTCTCATCAGCACTGAAAACTGGAGAGAGACCATCTGTGGATCTTCTGAGTTTTCTTTCTCAGCAGATTTCTTCTTGATGATATTCTGCCCACTAACTCTAGACCCAGGACTCTGCCTGGGTTCTCCCTCACAGCTCCACAGACTAAAAACTCTCCAGGTTGTAAACTCCAGGTAGGGCTGTTTTTCTTCTCTCAGGTATCACTGTCCTTTGTTTGATGCTTAGTGTGCTAAAAAATAATAATATTAATAATAATATAAACTTTACATATCTGTCCCATTTTTCATTTATTTAAGGCAAGAAGCAAAAGCATTTTTTCCATTTAACCTTACTTGGATAATATTTTAATAAAATTTGTACTAATTCCCTATTCAATTTTATTTAAGTGACTGATATAAGCAGGAACTTTTTTTTTTTAACAAAAGGCCAAAATGTTGTTCATGTTGCTATCCACGATAGTGCATTACTGGTTAGAATAAATTTTATTCAAGTCTCTCAGGTCCAACACTATCCACACTATCCTTGCAATATTTTTTCATATAATTATTCTTCTCAGTAGCATTTTTTTCATTAAAGAATAATTTTTAACTTTCTGAATATTTACCTTTGAGGCTAGCCATGTTAAATTGGACAACTCTTAAGTATTGAAATATGGAAAATAGATTGAATTGTAGATATATACTTTATATTTTCTTCTTCACCCCTTCATTTCATTGCTTTTGTTCTATTTATCATTCCATTTAGAAAACTTGATATCTCATTTCTAATTCTACAGTAAGAAAATATGGTTAATAGGTCTGAATGTTTTATATATGTATGTATGGATGAGTGTATGGGGTATGTTACATATAAGTGTAACTTTGTGTGTGTGTATATAAATTTTATTCTATTATACCACCCTGTGAAGTTGATTATTACTTGATTTGACATGTACTCTTTCTACAGTTCAATTATTAAATCAGCTGTCCTAAATTGTTATTTGAGTAATAATAAATGAACTCTGATTACTGGATTACAGCTTTGTATTCAGTTCTGTTGGTTACTTTGAGAATTCAACTTCTGATTCTCAAAATTTATGATTTTTCGTATATGTAGATATTTAAATATGAAAGTTTTAATGATATTACTTGTTCAAATAGTATTTACTTTTTCTCAGTCATTTGGTATTTTTAAGAAGACCAGTTCAAATAAGGAGTACAAGTTGATTTTTCATTGACTTACTCATTCTAAAATGAGAAATTAGTTTTTTAAGGACTATAAAACAATATAGCCAATAAAATTTAGAATAGAACTTAAAGAAAAAGTGAAGTTATTATTTTAAAATGTACTTTAAAGCAATGATTTGACTTAGTTTTCAGGAAATGAACTAAAGTAATGAAATGTACATTAAATACATCATGGCCTTGGAAAATGTAAACTAGGATATAAGCTTATATTGATATATACTAGAAGAAAAAGTAGAAACATAGGAGGGGGAGCCAAAAAAACCCGACATTATCTTCTGGAGGGTGGGCCCCTTGTAGTCCAGGCTTCCCCCACTAGGTGAGTGTTCTAGGAACCCAGCTGTGTCAGTGCACTAACTGGTGTTGTTGTGAGAGGCTGTGTCAGCTTCAGTGAATTTGTTTTGAAGACTCTTTCAACATGTTTGCCCCTTTCATGATGGGTGATTGACAAGCGCACCTGCCCACACTGCACTGAGTGTTCAGCAGTTTTTGACCAAAAAAGGCATGATACCCGAGCCCACCCCCCATTCACCTGATCTCACCTGGATAAAAAAGTCCTCAAAGTGGATCGTTTTGCCAATGTCGAAGACGTGAAACAAAAAAAGGCAGAAGCACTGAAAGGCATCAAAATCAGCGAGTTCAAAAACTGTTTTGAGCAGTGGAAAAAATGTCTCTATACTTGTATCACATCAAAAAGGGAGTACTTTGAAGGTGACTGAAGTTTAAACATGTAAAAATACACAGTTTTTAAAAAATTCCATTTTGGGGGGTTCCCCCTTGTATAACATGTTACATAGGTCTATACAGTTAATATTCTGTGCTGGAAATTTGGTTTTTAACTTCCTAGAAGTCTATAGAAGAAGGAAAAACTCATAAGTGATATAGTTTTCTCTGTGACAAGAGAAACACATAGTAATTTTTTTCTAGGAAGCATAATTTTTATTGGCATTTAGTACTGAAAGAAACTTCTCATTTAGGAAAACATTGGTTAGTGTTTTTAGGATTCATACATCACGTACAACACTGATTCTTACCCAACTTTTCTTACTACTTTTAATCAGAAGGTCATAATTTAATGAAAGCACTTCAGCAGAGTGTCATAATATTATAGTAGGCATTTCTAGATTATTCTTATAAAAAGCTAGAAATAGATAAGCTGCTTGCCCTTCAATCAGCTTTCATAACTACTACTTCTCTCAACTAGACATTTCATACAGATAAGACACTTAAAACTCTGGCAGGAATCTGAGGTATTGATAAAAAATATTTATGTCCTCTGTTTAATGAGAAAAATATAAAATACTGCTTTTATTATTATATCATTCAGTATTTATATACTAAGTTTATGTTAAGAAAATGCTTTAGTTTCAGTAATTTTTTTTCATCCTTTATACAGGTTTGATAACCCAGCTGCTGTAAGCCCAACTCCAACAAGACAGCTAACTTTTAACTACCTCCTTCCTGTGAATGCTTGGCTTCTGTTAAATCCTTCAGAGCTCTGCTGTGATTGGACCATGGGAACAATACCACTTATAGAGTCATTTCTAGATATTCGAAATGTTGCCACATTTATTTTCTTTTGTTTTTTGGGAGCTTTGGGAGTATTCGGTCTCAGATACCCTGGTAATTCCTCCAAAACTGTTTTAATGGTAAGAAACTTTCTTCATTTTTCAGATGATATTACATTCCATCGATTAATTAAGAGACTGCTTTTAATTTATCAAAAACATCTTTTTAGAGGCAGAATATTTCTTTTTTCAACATCACTCTAATTTATTTTAGGTTATCCTAAAATTCTACATCTGAATTTGAAGTACATGCATAATTTGACATATATTCAGCATGTAAAATAAAAACTGATTATGAAATTTTTTATTTTGTTAAAAACTCTGAAATCATGAGTTATCTCTTTTGGCATTGTTTTCTTATATTTTTCTTACCCTTTTACCCAACTTGATTATACACTTTTTGAGGAAATGGACCATATTATATACTTTTTGGGGGGTATAGAGAAGAGTGTCATCAGAGATGTGCAGCTAGAAATATATAGCTCTTTCATTCTCATTAACAAGATTTTCATTACTCCCTGAGAGGTCCCTTACTCTGTTCAAAGAATTCTGAAAGTCATGTTGTTGTTTTTCTGAAGTCTCTTTCTTTATAAATTTCTTACTCTGCCCTCCCTCATTTCTTACTCATAATAGTTCTAGTGACTTTCTTTTAAATTATTGAAGACAATAACAATCTTTAATATTTCCTTGAACAATTACTGTATGCCAGAAGGTATTTTTAATAATTTCCAAATATATTTTTCCATTGTTAGCCAGTAGCATATTAAATAATTTTTTATCGCAACCTATTACCAGTCAGCATTTAGGCACTAAGTATATGGTAATAAAAAGAAATAAAGCATCCTCATTTCCAGGGAAATTTCATTCTAGAGAAATTTGAGATAAAGAGAAGACTGACAGAATATAGGGTTTAGGGGAAAGATTAAATTTACTATTATCTTTGGACCTAATGAATTTAGATACCTTTGTTGCATACTAGTGTAGTGAAGATTTTGAATATCCCTTTGTCCCTGGAGTTCAGAAAAGCTTAAGCTACAGATAAAAATTTGATTGATTGGTGTAGAGATAGTAATTGAAACCAGAAGGTGGATAAGAAGGCCTGTGAAGACGATACACAGCAGGCTTTCTCAACTGGGTTTTTGTCACGTTTCTCAGAGATAGAAACTAGCTAGTACAAGTCTAGATGCATAAAAGTTCATTCATACATATAATGAATGCCTTAGAGTATTTGATCTTTAGTCTCTCAGAAAATAGTTGAAGCGGCTGCATAGAGCGAAAGAGAAGAAGCCTACAACTAGATCTTGAAAAAACCCCATTATTTAGATATGTAGAGGAGAATGAACCTAAATAGGAGCTAGAACAAATGGACAGAAGAATAGGAAAGTGTTAAAAAGACAGAATGGTTAGCACTAACAGGTGCTGTTAAGTAGAAAAGTTGGATTTTACCTCCTTTAGGTATAATAGTTATTTTAGTGAATTTATTTCTTTCAGGGGATTTGATTGGGAGATGAGGGAGTGAAGATTAAGCTAGTGTCAGTAACCCACTGGGTTAGCTTTGAATATTTCAGAGGATAAGACAAGCTTGAAATTATTACCTGACTTAGTAATAATTGAAAAGACCGCTGGTTAGGCAGTGACTGCCAGCATAATAAACTGCTGATCTTATGGAGGTAGGGCTTGGGAGAACATACAGACCTAGAATTGGTGGACCTTCAGAGGTGGGAGTGGGTTGATATTGGAGGTAGGCAGTTGATTGGCACTTAGAATCACTTTCATTGGAAGACTCAGTTGGGTGACTTTTAGAAGCAAGGCAATGAAGGGTTGGCTTACAAAAACATATTCCTTGAGTTGAAATGTTGATCACGTATAGTTAAAATCAGCTAGTTGCTGCAAAAATCTTTTGTTGAGAGTGTGGAAACTTGTTTTTTACCCAAAGGACCTAATGAATGGTTACGGTAGCTTAAAGATACATTGTTAAAAGAGAATATTTTTAAGGTTGGAGAGGCAAGAGCATGTTTAAGTATAGATTGCAGTTGATTAGTAAATGAAAGAAGCAATGATTATAGTGAGATTTGTGAGGAACAGGAGAATATAGACCTCAGGTTTGGCCTGAGACAGATTAATGGAGACACCGTTTGTTACAGAAAGGATGGAAATGAGCGTGAATGTGGATGTTGGTATGTTTAGTAACAGGGAATTAAAGGAATTTTTTATGACTTTAGTTTTCTAAGTTTGGAAGTGACATGAGTCAAAAGTTTAAATAAAGTAGTCAGAATCCAAGATAGTCTAGCAAAGTTGGAGTGAACCTACCAAAGAAACCTAGGAATCCTGAGCAGTCGTAAGAATCAGTTTGAAGTCATTGATCATGAATATGTGACATTAATCTATTCTTCTTGGGAACTGCCTCTAGTGTTTGTTGCTCAGATAAATGCAAACAAAGCAGATGTATGGTAGATACTATCTACAGCTGAGGTTCGTCTAAAAGAAAGATTTTTTAAAAAGGATAGGTGAATTTAAAACTTTTGCAAATAAAAGAATAATGTGTAACATAAGCTGTACAGAAAATAGAGGATGAGCCCTGACTGGTGTGGCTTAGTGGGTTGGGTGTCATCCCATGGACCAAAAGGTTGCTGTTTCAGTTCCTGGTCACAGCATGTGCCTGGGTTGCAGGCCAAGTCCTGGAGGCAACCAGTCGGTGTTTCTCTCCCTCTCCTGCCCTCTCCCTTCCTCTGTCTCTAAAAGTAAATAAATAAAATCTTTAAAAAAGAAAAAGAAAAAGAAAACAGGATCAGAGGATAGTGTCAATGAAATAAATGTGCATTTAGATAAATTTTATTTTATGTGTATGAAAGAGAAACAATTGGGACCTTAGGTATAACTGCTTTGAATAAAGTCTTAAACATGCTATTTTTATGGTGATATTTTCTGAAGATCTCTAGAAGGGATAAGTAGATCAAAGTAGTACCTACCAAATACCAGATAACAAGCTAAGCATTTATTAAATAAAATAACACAGTATCTCAACAATATCATGTAAGTAGTTAATTTTATTTATAAAATGTTGCAAATGGGGTTGATTAGTTTACCTTATATTACATAGGAAGTAAGAAGTGAAACAAATTGGTCTCAAACTTTGTTCTTTCCACTACCATGCTTTCTTTCAAAGAGAGTTTACATCACGGGTGGAGGAAGGAAATTATGTTAGGTAGAGTGAAATAGGTCCGCATACATTAATAGAGAGCATATTAGACCTTCTAAGTTAATAATTAGTAGAGCCATTCCTTATCTAAGAACCAACAGATTTGGAAGATTACTTTTCTTTTTCGTGTAGCTAATGTATCAGTCCATGATGCATCTGTGCATCAATTTAATACGTACAGTTCTTTCAAATGAAATTGCTTTAGGACAGCCATGAATTAATAGGGAATTTTTTTTAAGGACTTCATATTTAGGAACATCTCTGTTCCACAGCTAGATGATTATTTTTTTCAAGCATTTCTGGGAAATATAAAGTGAATTATGCACTTTTAACGTTTTACCTTTTTGATTAAAAAGAAAACTAAACTTTTAGATACATAAATTGGCATGATACTGAACAATATAATGGTAGTGCTTTTCTTCAGACTCAGTATTACCTCATTAGAGATCATTAATTTGTGATTCATGGAGAAAGTATTCTTTTTAATATATATAGATTTCTTCATTTATATTTTATAATAAAGAACAGACATTCTTGACTCAGACTTACGAAGCTAAAGGAACAACTTACTCTGTTAGGTACTATAAAACAAATCAAAGTAACAAAATATGGAAGCATATGTCTATAGAAACAGATGTCCTAATAATGGCTTACTTGTTTTCTTCCTCAAGTCATTTGTGTCATACTTTTTGTAATGTCTTTATAACCTGGAGACTATTTACCACCCCATTTTCAAAATGAACAAAAAACACTGCATCTTTGAGATGTTTTATTTCAGTTAGAATTTTAGAAATTCTTGTTAGAATTTCTTAGAATAATAGGCTAAAACATTATTGATATAAACAGAAGCAATTTTATTCTTAAACATATATTAAGCCTCTGTTAAATGTATGTGATTCATCGGAATATTATGAAAGTAATATTCAATATGCAAAGTTATGCTGAGGTATAGAAGTAGCAATCTATTGTCTTGTCTGAAACACACCTTGTGAATTTCCAATATGATATGGTTATTTAAAATAGTAACAAAAACTGGCACATTTAGCTATTTTATCCACCTTTGTGGTTTTGTTAAAACTCATTAAAATCTTTCTCTGTCAGTTTACCACATGAACATTAGTTACATGTATAAAAATTACCAATGTCTTATTTTATATATATTTTCAAAAAAGACTTATTTAATTGGATGAACCTTAATTATAAGTTCTAACATTCAAGAAGACTTCATCTCTCACATTGTTGACATACATTTTTATTTGTTATTATCCCTGTTACCTTCATGTTTAAATAATATTCTTTATAATATTAAGTTATAATGTTATAATAGTAATAACATTTCTAAATTATATGACAAAATATTTGGATTTGACTTTTGAGTGTTCTTATATTTTTTAATTTAATGAAATATCTTCTTTTTCTTTGTAGGCACTTTGTTTAATGGCGTTACCATTTATTCCTGCATCAAACCTTTTTTTTCCAGTTGGATTTGTTGTTGCTGAGCGAGTATTATATGTTCCTAGCATGGGGTTCTGTATTTTGGTAGCCCACGGATGGTGCAAAATATCAACAAAAAGGTGAATTTAAGTATGAGTTTATAGAATGCTTACTAACTATAGAATCAAATGTGATCCATTTAAGTATTTTAAGTGGTTATTTAATTTGGTTTTATAAGTCATACTTGTATACCTCTCTGTTTTTCACTTTATAGTCTCATTTTTCTGTAATTCAGGTTAGGAAAGCTCCATTGCATTTGCTGCATCTTAAGTTCTTCATACTTGTATAATTTTATTTTGTAGCCTGAGACATAAACTTTGAGTAAGACCCAGATGAAAACAAGGATATTATTGAGACTAAAGTTAAAAATGACCATTGTCACTCATACACAGTGAACTAAGATATAGTCTTACTTAAGTGAGTTATAATGAGTTCATAATATATATGAAATGTACAGGGTGGAGCAAAAGTAGGTTTGCAGTTTTTTTTATGGAAAATAATACAAGAATAAACTCTTCCGCATACTCACAACTGCGAGTACTATCGTTTCTTGCTATCATTGCTACCTTCATCATAACCACCATGTCCTGATTACCTTAAGCTAACAGTGAAGGAACAGAATAGTCAAACTGAATGTATTCAAGAAATGGTCACTGTCTCTCCTTTCTCACTTCCAGTCACCCTTCAACACATAGAATTCTGACTTTTCTCTGTATCACCTACTAACATAGATAACAAATTGCCTCCTGGTAGCTAAATTTAGCCAAGGCTTTTATTTAAAATTTATTTCTCAGGCACCTATATAAAAGGTCTCTCTCAGTTTTCTTTCACATCTGTTTATTTCTGCTCTCTCTTGTGTGATTTCTTCTTGCTGTGCCTGCTCTTTAAATATTTATTATTTCTCAGAGTTTTACTCATAGCCATTTTTATCACACTACATATTTTCCCTGGATGAGCTAATCTATGTGTACAGTTTTCACTACTGTCTCCCAAACCTTTCCCCTTAGCATTGACCCATATATCCTGATATGATCAGTACCAATTTGTTAGTGCCTACCCTGTGCCTGATGCCCTGAGAGACCATTTAGATTTCTTTTCTCATTTGATCTTAACATTCCTTAACTCTGTTTTTGTACATGTTAAAATAAAAGATCATACAGGTTACCTAAAATGTTATGTAAGATCACATAGCTAGTAAATAGGTATCTTGGTTCAAATGTACCATGTGTTTTCTGATCCATGTACTCTTAGTCTGGTTAAGTGTGTCTATCAAAATGAAAGAAATTGAACTGTGTTACCAGAGCAAAAACACAGATTTAGAGAACATTAGTATCAAATGAGATTATAGGGATTATTGAAGTATAATCATCATTTTATAGATAAGGAATTGAGTCTTAAATAATTAAAGTATATAATTTGCATTTGTTTAATAAAGAATGAAGTTTACTGTGACTTTTAATAAGCAATTCTACCTCTGTTTAAAATTTAAAATTATCCCAAGAATGTCATGATAATCTGTGGTATGTAATTGTAAGCAGAAATGTTTTTAAATGTAGCCAGTGATAAAATTCACCCTTTGTAAGCACAGGTAAGAATATTCAAGTTGTACAAAGGACTCTAAATATAAAAAGTCATAATTAAATCTGATTTTTATCAATTTTTGTTTTTAAAAATAAGCAAAACTTTTGAACTAGAGGTAAACATTGGAATATTTAATATGACTGAAGTGGAAGGTAGTATTCAGATATTTAAGTTTTTGATGTTCTCTCTGAAGTTAGATAATTATTAGAATGATCCCTACTTTTTAGAATAAGTTCAGAAAGAACATTGGGGTTTTTTTAAACATATTTCTTCTGTTCTAAAAGATAAAATGCTTTTGGTGATATAGACAATGTTTTTGCTTTATTTTTTTCCTCTTAAACAGTGTATTTAAAAAGTTATCCTGGGTTTGTCTGTCTTTGGTGATATTCACTCATGCCTTAAAAACACTCCACAGAAATTGGGATTGGGAGTCTGAGTATACGTTGTTTATGTCAGCCTTGAAGGTAAAGTATTATCCAGAATGACAGGAAAGTATGTCATCAATTACTTTTTATAGCCATGTCTAAGATGCTTTAACTTTTTAAGTTTTAATTAGGCATTTGATTATCAGTATTAAGTACTTCACCAAAAAATTAATAAAAATAATTTGTTCTTTATATAATATATACCTTAACTAGTGCTTTGAACTTACTTGTATTTCCACAACACATATAATAATTTCCTGAATGCTATATAGTTGTTAGAAATGTAAATGATAAAACGTTTAAACAGGAATACTGTATTTCATTGGTTCTTAATGTACAAATTTTTTAGCCTTTCAACATATCTCAAGTTATAATAAATCTTACAGTGAAAGGCATCTTACAATTAATTAGTGACCTTTGTTCTTAATGGTACATAAAATAACGGCGAGTCTTAATAACCTCTGGCACGTTAGAGCCAATGAAATAAAATAATGGCAAAAAATGACAACCTACTATGTGAAAGATAACCAACCAATGGTTACAATACTATAGGAAAATAGGAACTGGCAGAATGGATTGATACAGCGTTTCTATGAAATGGACAATATAAATAGGAATAAGGTCTTTTTAAAAATCATAAAATTTGTTTTCTATAAATAAAAGTTAGAGGCAGAGATTTTTCTTTTTTTTTTCCAGATGCTCCCTTACCAATACCTCTCTTAAAATCTCTAAATTCTTAACTTCCTTTTGGCTATTTCAGTGTTCTCCATTGCCTAGCTTTATTGGATCACTGCCTGTTCCAGTAGTCTATGTGACTTCTTGATTTGACATCTATTTAAGATTGCATGGCTTTCCTCTTGTATCACTCAGTAAGTCCACTGTTTCCCCTAGTTCAGAAGTCTGCAAATCAGTGAGACTTCAGTACCATTATTATTAATTCATTCTTCTGGATTACCAGGGGCACCCCCTAATTTTCAGGAATTTTGCTTGTCCTTGCTTTCAGGACAATGCTGAAAACCACAGCCCCAATCACTGTAGCTAGCACCATGGCTAGGTACCATCCTCTGCCTGCAGGAACACCATGTCCATGCCCTGTGAACTCTGAAAGCACAGATCAACTTAGAGCTTTATTCTCAAGGTTCTTATAACCATGATAAGACTACATAAGTAGCTTTATGTGGAACCTAAAAATACGTCATTAGTGCAATGTTAAACATACTCTCATGTTCAAATACCTTTTCTCCCAAAAGAATACAAGTAGTAGAAAAGAGTTTTCAAACAGCACTATGCTTTGATCAAATAAAATTTTCCGTAAAATTCTAATATATAAAATAGATGAAACTAAACTGCTGTGGTATTAGTATGTTGATGTTGAAAGAAGGGAGAGGGTCAAGTAGGTGAAGTTGTTTTCATTTGGCTTCTTCCTCAACTCCAGGAACATCTTAGTGGAACACTCTATTCCAATAGCGTACCAGACAAATCCTTATCTCTGTTCATTGGAGTCCTTTTTTTTTCTGGGACAAAATCTTAATGATGTCTTTTCCTGTTTCATTGAAATATAATTGACATAAATTTTTATTAGTTTAAGGTATATAGCATAATGATTTGGTGTATATATACACACACATATATATATATATATTATAAAAGATTACCACAGTAAGTTTATTTAACATCTATCACCTTACATATCTACAAATATTTTCTTGTGATGAGAACCTTTAAGACCTACACTCCTACCAGTTTTCAAATATACAGTACAGTATGGTTATCTGAAGTCACTATGCTGCACATTGCATTCCAGACTTACAAAGTTTGTAACTGGAAGTATGTACTTTTTGACCACCCTCACCCATTTATGGACATCTCCATGGAACACTGAGTTCCTTATACTATATCAGACAAATATCTGTGTTAATTGGAGTCATATTTTTTAATTTGACCTATTCTGACACTTTAAAAATTTTTTATTATATTTTTTCCATTACCATTTATCCCGCTAATATCCCCCTAATATCCTCCCACATTCACCACACTGTTGTCCATATCATGAGTCCTTTTGCCTTTTTGCTCCATCCCTTTACCCCCTAACCCCACCCCCACAGCTGTCATCCTGTTCTCTATGAGTTTGTCTCTATTTTGCTTGTTAGTTCAGTTTTTTAATTATATTCCACATATGAGTGACAGAGTGATTTTTTAAATTGTAACTAATTTCTATCTGTATTTGTATATTTAAGGTAAATAAAAATAATGCCAAATTATGGAATAATGTGGGTCATGCTCTGGAAAATGAAAAGAACTTTGAGAGAGCTTTAAAATATTTCCTACAGGCTACCCATGTTCAGCCAGGTAAGCATTATTAATTAATAAAACGATTTTAATAATTTATTTTCTTTTTAAAATCATGATTATATTTGAGAAAAATAAGGTAGAATTTATTTTCAAGCTTCATTTCAGTGATTTGAATACTACCAGTTTTCCATGCTGGCTTATTTTGAATTAATTATGTCAGAAATATTTATATGATATTTAAGGCCTAAAGACTCCACCAAAAAACTACCAGATCTAATATATGAATTCAGCAAAGTAGCAGAATACAAAATTAATATTCAGACATTGATGGCATTTTTATACACCACTAATGAACTATCAGAGAAATTAGAAAAACAATCTCATTTACTCTTGCAACAACAACAAAAAAAATAAGGTACCTAGGAATAGATTTAACCAAGGACGTAAAAGACCAATACTCAGAAAATTATAGGACTTTGAAGAAAGAAATTGAGGAAGATACAAACAAATAAGTGAAAACATATACCATGTTCAAGGATGGGAAGAATTGACATCATTAAAATGTCCATATTACCCAAAGCAATTTATAGTTCAACACAATCCCTATTAAAATACCAATGACATATTTCACAGGTACAGAACAAATATTCTATAAATTTATATGGAACCAACAAAGACCCCAAATAGCCACAGCTTGAGAAAGAACAACACCAACAACAACAAAGATATTTAAGGAATTGTTTATATTGTTTATTGGGATGGCATTGGTTAATTAAGTTATAGGCTTCAAGTGTGCATCTCTGTAACACTTCATCTATATGTTGCATTGTGTATTTACCACCCAAATTTAAATCTTCTGTCCCCACATATTTAACACCTTTTATCCTTTACTACCTTCCCCCTTCCCTCTGGCAGCCACTATATTGTTGTCTGTGTCAGTGAGTTTTTGTTTGTTTGTCTTGTTTGTTCATTTGTTGCTTTCATTTTTTCACATGCTTATTGGACATTAACGCAACCCCAAGAAAAGGATGGCTTGTTGCTTTCAGTTTTATGTACCACATATGCATGAAATTGTATTGTTCTTGGCTTTTTCCTTCTGCGTTATTTTGCTTAGCATGATATTCTCAACATCCATTTTTGTTGTTGCAAATGGCAGTATTTCATCTCACATCGGAGTAGTATTCCATTGTATACATGTACCACATCTTTATCAAATCATCTATTGAAGGATGTTTTGGTTATTTCCATGTTTTGTTCACCGTGAATAATGCTGCAGTACACATAGGAGTATGTAGATCTTTACAAATACATGTTTTCAAATTTTTCAGGAGGATACCCAAAAGAGGAGTTTTTGGGTCATATGGTTATTCTAACCTTAATGTTTTGAGGACCCTCCATACTGTTTTCCATAGTGGCTGCACGAGTTTACATTCCCACCAGCAGTGAATGAGGGTTCCTTTTTCTCCACAAACTCCCAGCATGGGTGTAGAATAAAAAGTTCTTCAACATAAAAGAGGCCATATATGACAAATCCTCAGCTAATATACTCAGTGGTGAGAAACAAAAGCTTTTCCTGTAAGATCAGGAACAAGACAAGGAAATTCATACTTACCACTGTCATTCAACATAGTACTGGAAGTCCAAGCAGAGCATCAGGCAAGAGAAAGAAATAAAAGGCATCCAAATCAGGAATGAAGAGATAAAATTGTCACTTTCTGTAGATGACATGATTCTTTATATAGCAAACCTTAAAGACTCCACTAAAAAACTATTAGAAACAAAAACAAATACAATAAAGTGGCAGGATAGAAAGTCAATGTCCAAAATTCATTTCTACCCTATATACTACCTATGAAATTTCAGAAAAAGAAATGAAAAAAAATCCTTTTACAATTACAACAAAAAAGAAAATACCTCAGAACAGACTTACAAAAGAATTTGGAAGAGCTATACAATGAAAACTATGAGACATTGTTAGAAGAAATTGAAGAAGACATAAAGAAATGGAATTTTTTTAACAGAGTGGAGTTGTTGGTTGGCACCAATGAGCAATTTCATTAGAGTGATAGTAGAGGAGGAATAACTGTAAACAGCTGGTAACGAAAAGTTTTTGAAAGGGTATTGCGAAGAACTGGTAGTGCTCAGTGTGGCGTCCAAGGAGGATAGTAGGATGATAGGGTTTTTTTTTTTTCATTTTTTAAAATTATATGCTTTTAATTATGGTATTACAATTGTCCAAATTTATCTCCCTTTGCCCACCTCCAACCAGCACTCCCAAATTCCTCAAGCAATCCCCACACCATGGTTCATGTCTGTGGGTTATGCATATAAATTCTTTGGCTACTCCATTTTTTCTATTCTGTACTTTACAGCCCCGTAGCTATTATGTAACTACCTTAATCCCCTCACCTCTTCACCCATTCCTCCACATCCACCTCCTATCTGGCAACCATTGAAATGCTCTCTATATCCATGATTCTGTCTCTGTTCTTCTAGTTTGCTTAGTTCATTTTTAGATCAATTGTTAATAGAGTTGTATTTTTTGCCATTTTTTGTTCATAGCTCTGATCTTATTTTCTTAAATAAGTCCCTGTCATATTTCATATAATAATGTTTTGGTGATGATGAACTCCTTCAGTTTTTTCTTGTCTGGAAAGCCCTTTATCTGTCCTTCTGTTCTAAATGATAGCTTTGCTGGGTAGAGCAGTCTTGGCTGTAGGCACTTGCTTTTCATGACTTTGAATATTGCCCAACCCCATCTAGCCTGCAGTTTCTTTTGAGAAATCAGCTGACAGTGTTATGGAAACTCCCACGTAGGTAACTGCTTTTCTCTCGTTCTATTAAGATTTTATCTTTATCTTCAACCTTTGGCATTTTAATTATGATGTGTCTTGGAGTGGGCCTCTTTGCATCCATCTTGTGTGGGACTCTGTGTGCTTTCTAGACTTGCATGTCTATATCCTTCACCAAATTAGGCAAGTTTTCTTGGATTATTTTTTCAAATCGATTTTCAATTTCTTGCTATTTCTCTCTTCCTTCTGGCACCTCTAATATGCAATCGTTGAATGCTTGAAATTGTCCTAGAGGCTGCTTACAATGTCCCCTTTTCTTTGAATTCTTTTTTCCTCTTCTTGTTCTGATTGGTAGTTTTTTGCTTCCTGATGTTCCAAGTCATTGATTTGATTCTTGGCTTCATCCACTCTACTGTTGTTTCCCTGTAAATTGTTCTTTATTTTAATTAGTATTTCCTGCGTTTCTGACTGGATCTTTTTTATTCTGCTGAGGTCATCACTAAGTTCCTTGAGCATCCTTGTAAACAGTCTTTTGAACGCTGCGTCTTGTAGATTGCTTATCTCCATTTTGGCAGCCTCCCTGTGTTTGTGTCTATGTATGAAGTAGAACTGCTATGACTCTGTGTCTTGGTAGTGTGGCCTAATGTAATAGGTGTCCTATGGAATCCACAGTGGCATGACCTCCCTTATCACCCAAGGTGGGTACTTGAGGTGAGCCCTTCATGTGGGCTGAGTATACCCTCCTCTTGTATTTGAGCCTTGGTTGCTGTTGTTAGGTCAATGGGAGGGATTTACGCAGGCCAGTCAGCTACAAGGACTGGCTATGACCATTGACCACTAACCTCCACCCTCTGAGGAGGATCAGCTATGTAAGAGTAGGGAGGTGGTGTTCTGATATGGTCGGTAGTTGTCCACTGGGTGTGCAGACTCTGAGGTTTCCTGGGTCATGCTGGCCAAGGTCAGCCCCCACCTGTTTTCTGCCCAGGGCCACCTTGACTGAGACATAAAGCACCCTGAGATGGCTGTTACTTGTGCTGGGCTTAGAGATTCCTAGGTGAAGCCAAACTGTGAATGTAGGCCGGCTACTGCTATCACCTGTCCTGGGGCCCCCTCACTGTTGCTTGAGAGGATTTAGGAAGCTGTGAAGCATGAGTCTTGTCCAGCCATTCATATGGAAAAGTCATGGTTGTCAGACTGGATGGACTGTAATTTGGGTGGGACAGAGTCTCAGGGGATCTCCAGGGCAGGGCAAACAGTGTTAGCCAACTCAGTGGAGTCTCATGTTTAGTACCTGCCTGCCTGCTCTGTGGTTCCATGTTGGGGAAGGCTCAGAAAAGAGACAGTGGCCTCTGCTCGCATTTCTCTCTGGGAGAAAGTTATCCCCCCAGCTCACCACTTAATCCCAGACACGTCAGTTCCTCCCTGTATGCCACTTGTGTCTTTCAAGCTGCTACCCTGGTGCTAGAGTTCAGAGGCAGTAAGTCTGAGTAAGTCCATGGGTCCTTTAAGAGGAACTGCTTGAGACTGCAGAAGTTTCTTCCACTGACTCCATCCCTGCTGGTTTGTGAAGCCAGAAGTTATAAGGACTTATTTTTCTGTCACTGGAACCCTGGGCTGGGAGGCCTGGTGTGGGGCTGGGACTCCTTGCTCCCAAATTTTTATCCACCACACATGGGTTTGAGACCAGCCCATTCCACATCTCCTCTCCTTTATCAGTTTGGATGGATATGGTTTCTTTAATTTCATAGTTGTCAGACTTCTATTCAACTCACTTTCTGATGGTTCTGAGTGATGGTTGTTCTGTATTGTAGTTGTAATTTTGATGTGGTTGTGTGAGGAGGCAAGCCGTGTTTACCTATGCCACCATTTTGACTAATAGTTGTCCTTCAATTTGCTTTTTATTTTAAAGTGGGAGAAACAAGCATATGTGCAACTAACCCATTAAACCTAGAAGTAATAATTCAAGGTGAGGGCATGAATTACTGGGTCAATGTCCTCGAATGAATGAGGAGAGAGAAATGGGATCTGGTGCACAGGTTGAGGACTTCATTCAGTCGTAGAACCAATAGTTAACCTGTGCTAACAGTGAAGACAAGTGTATGGGTGTGGGTATGGGCAGGTGAATAGATGACATGCAGAAAGTTTCTGAAGTTTCCCTTCATTTGCGTCTTTTTTTCTCCGTAAAATAGGAAACAAAATCATCAAGAGAGTGAGGAATGAGTGGGAAATGTTGGAGATCTAAGAATAGGAGAAGGCATAGCAGGGGTGTCCAACCTTTTGGCATCTCTGGGCCAGACAGGAAGAAGAAGAGTTGTTTTGTGCCACAAATTAAATATCCAAACTAATGAAAACTAGTGAACAAAAAAAAAGATTTTAAGTAAATTTACGATTTTGTGTTGGGCTGCATGTAGCCCGTGGGCCACGATACCCCTGGAAGCAGTTTTCTGTGTTAAGTACTTCACAAATTTTAATGTGCCTAAGAATCACTTGGAGATCTTGTTATGTATGGTACTTTTCTGATATATAGAGTTTCTGCATCTCTAATCATTTCACAGGTGATGCTGAGCCCATACATCACACTTTAAGAAACAAAGATCTAGGGAATTGTGGTATGATAGTCAAGCATCTCTAACACCCTACTTAGGTTAGGAATACTTAAAATTAAACCAATTGATGTGGTTATGTGTTTGTTGCCTACTACTGTACAGCTGCAGTGGTACAGGCATGGAGAATGTAACAGGATTAAGATTTTGTCATGTACTGCTGAACGAGAAAGGGATAAGGGGATGATTGTATTAATGGGACACAGAGTCTAAGATGGTGAAGAAGGAATGTGAGGGAGAGTGAGGTAATGGAGGAAAGAAAGGTGATAGGATCAGTGATTTATAGACCTAAAAAATTGTTGTTGTCCGAATAGAGTCTACCTAGAGTATAAATATTTTTCGATAGGAATGCTATTCAAGTGTGCAGAACTGTATTTCAGGATATGTACCAAAAATGACCCCCACATATCACATGACATCATTAATTTCCATTTAGAATGGTGACCAAAAAGTATCCCCAACACACACATTTCTAAATGTCCTTAGAGGGGTAGGGAGTGGTGGGCACTGTCCTTTATTTTTCCATTAATATGTGACTATGGCCGATAAAGTAACTAAAGAAAAATGGAAGTGAAAATCATTGGAAGAAAAGACATCAAAGCCACATAGAAGAGTCATCTGTGTGGATTTTGAAATCGTTAAGGATTTTGACAACCATAATGTTGGAGAGAATGACAAGGGGCCAGGAGTTGTGACCCAAACATGGTGGGATAGTGGATAATACAGTCTAATGAACTGAAATTTAGAGATGATCGATTTTAAGGAGTAGACACAGGATAAAAAAACATAGACACCACTTGGAAGAGCCATAGTATAAACCATGTCCCCAAGGCAAAGCCAAATTTCAATTAGGGAAAGGTGAAGAGACATTTGTACAAATATAACTGATAGTCTGCCTATCCAACTGTGTCTCCCCTAACTCTTTATATAGTTTAGTTCTCAAAATATCTTGGGTTTCCTCACCTCTTTGCTTTTTTTTTTTGTTTTAGATTTTAATTTATTTATTTTCAGACAGAAGGGAAGGGAGGGAGAAAGAGAGGGAGGGAAACATCAATGTGTGGTTGCCTCTCTTGCGCTCCCCAACCAAAGACCTGGCCTGTAACCCAGGCATGTGCCCTGACTGGGAATTGAACCAGCAACCCTCAGATTCACAGGCTAGCACTCAATCCACTGAGCCACACCAGCCAGGGCACCTCTGCTTCTTTGAGCCTAGGATTCCTCGCTTCTCCCGTCTTTCCCATCCACCTTGGACTATATCCTACCCATCTTTTATAACCCATCTCACAAGGCTTCTTTTCTTTAAAAAAAAAAAAAACCCTCCTGTATTTCCAGTTAGAAACAAATATTTTTCATCTTTAAAACTTTTTATAACTTCTGCGTCTTTCTTATAATATTTGTAATTTTCTATATAGTACTACATCATATTTTTTGTTTATCACAGTCATTTATTTATGTTTAGTATAGTCTTACAGTCAACAGTCACTACTGTGGTAGTTTCAGTTTATTGCTTTGTAAAGTATTTTAGATTCCTTCTAGGAAATTTTGAAAAGCAAAGTTGCCTTGATGTCAGATACACAGGGACTTCAAGACTTAAAAGATGTTCCTTAAGCCCCTTCAGCATTATCTTTCTCATTTCTAAACTGGAGGTTTCAATTTTTTCTCATTGCATTGTTGTAAAGACTAAATTAAATGATGTAAATATGCATGTTTAGTTTTATCTAGTGAATAGTGTTGCCCATATCATAAGCGTTAATGGAAACTGTGACATCCATATCACAGGATGTTGCCAAGTGTAGGCACTCAATTTTAAAATAGTTTCTCTTTCATTGTCAGTCATTACGTTTATGAAATACTTGCTGAACCTGTCTCTTTTAGTATTACTTCCCTACCATACTTTCAAAATTGCTATTTCTAATAAGCCATGGACAAGGAAAACCGGTAAACCAACTTATTACAATTTATTATGAAAAAGTACGTTAACTCAGAAACATCAAATTTGACATTCAGAAGCTTCTCTGAATTATTCTTTGTTTTTCAGCTATGTTCTTTGAAGACAGATTTGACAAATGAAATGACACATAGGGAGGGGAGTAAGGAGTCCTTTTTTGTACCTGTCACATATGCAGATCTAGACTTACAAGTCTGTAGATAAGGAGAGTGGGTCAACACTAGAGATCGCTAGAGATCAAAAGTTGGAGTAACAAACATAAAGATGCTATTTAAAACCCTGGAACAGTACAGCATCATATAAAGTAGGAGTCCGTAACACTGTAAAGTTAACTTTCAAAAATCAGTCTGAAGTCTTTTTTCACTTAGCCAGAATAAGAATGTGAACTATACCATAGTCTTTGACTGTGCAATATGCATATCATGTTAAATGAAGAACTGAATGCTTTTTGTTTGTTTGTTTGGTGGTTACAAGTGTTTTAAAAAACCCAACTCAACAAAGATAACTTTTTTGCGATTAGAATTACAGTTTCTGTAACACCTTTACAAGACAAGGATAGATTTTTCCTAAGGAACCTCAGAATTTTCCAAGGTTTGTTTTTGCCATAAAGTCAATGATTTCGTTTTTATCTAAGTCCAAATCTTTGAATCTGTTTATATTAGAATCATGGACCTGTTATTCAGCTTGGGTGCAATCAAGATGGAAATAACAGACTTTTGAAGTTTTTAGGAGTTTCCAGATGTTTATAAATTTACCTTTTTAAATGCATTGACAGACAATTTTTGGATAGGAAATGTTGGAAAGCAACATATAAGGTCTGTCCAGAAGGTATCCAGCCATATAATATGAAAAATAGAGACATTTATTAAAGAAAATACAAGCAAGATACAAGAAACATTATATATAGGACAATGATGCCTCCATCCCCTTCAAAGTAGGCACCTGGAGACCTCACACAGTTCTCCCAATTGCCATCGGCTGCCCTGTTATATTTTCCTGAATCTCATCAACGGTCTGAAGTCTCTTCCCATTCAAAGGTTATTTTAGTTTTGGGAAAAGCCAGAAGTGGCAGGACACCAAATCGTGGCTGTAAAGGGGATGAGTCACCTGGGTGATTTAATATTTTGCCAAAAAACTGAAGACATGATGCGTTAGCAGGCACATTGTCATGATGAAGCTGCCAGTCACCAGTTGCCCATAGCTGCTGCCTTCTGAATCATCTGAATAGTTACCATAGAGGAATGTTCAAGCTTAATGCAAAATTTGATGCAGATACATTGTTCTACTTGCTCAGTCACTTTGAAGGTGATGGACACACAGTACACATGTTCACTCAATGGTATCTGCCACCCCACTGACTAATACAGTGAAGTCATCATTGTTCATGCATGTGTATTTCAGTCCACTCTCCTTGGCTGCCAAATTACATCGATGTTGTGCAAACTGTTCTTATGTTAATAATGGCTGGACTTTTTCTGGACAGACCTCTATATGCCCAGGTTGTCTGTGGGAATATTCAACTTCACTGTTGGTGGTTGAAGAATTATTGGGCACAGAGTCGCCTAATACTTGCTAGTCCTCGTTTGCATTGAATGAAACAGACTGCTAGATTCATGTTCCTGTTGTCTTAAATAGCACACTCCTAATAGCAGGATTGTTCTTTGAAGTTCTATAGCTTTTTAGTCATTTAAATGTCATTGATTTTTACATCTTGCTTTTCTCACCTTTTTTTTTTCAAATTTAATTTTGCCTTACCAGTAATGCTATTTCCTCCTTTGCAATCCTAAAACTTTGTACCTTATGTCTGTCATTTTATGAGCTGTACTGGGTAATTCTTTTGATGCTAAAGGCTATTTAATTGCTACCTTTATTCTTTGAGAAAGTGGGGCTGCATGCTGTAGTTTCTGAAATCTTCATTGATGACAATATCTCCTTCCGTCATTCCAAGATCTTGATTCCATCAGGTTGCTATTTGCCTAGTTTTTCATCCAAATAAAAGGTTATCACCTTTTTTAAGATTGGTTGGAACTGATTTCAGTAACATTTTAATTACTTAGTCAACATAATTACATTTATCTGAACTTTAATTTTTTCAGATTTTATATATTCTTAGTTTTTCATAACTAAATTTCTGATCTCTGCAGTAAATGATATAAATTTATCTGATGTTTTTAAAAAAAATTGAGCAATATATATAAAAGACTTGGTAGTGCACTGAATTTCCCCCTTGGCTCTACATCCGAATTGCCTTTTAAACTTTTTAAAAACATTTTTGCAAATGCTGTTGCTAAAGATTCTATTTTGGTAGAACTGGCTGGACCTAAGGTACCAATTTTTAAGAGCAGTCAGGATTGAAAATGGTTAGCCTAAGCTATCTTTTTTTTTTTTTTTTTTTTTTTTTTTTGCTTGACTCTGCCCTCTCCGAGACTCCTCCCCCATTGGATTTAGCAATACATCTAAAAACAGAAATCAACCTCCTGTCCCCAGTCTGGTCCCCTAATTCTCTGATTAAACCTGTACTGCCTCCCTCAGTTTTTGTGCAGTGCACACAATTGCCAGCCTGAAACCTTCTGTGGCAAGATCTTAGGACTGTTACTCTCCTCCTAGGGGAATACCTAACATATATATGCTTGACCCCTATGTGTCTTGGGAGTTACAGGCAGAGGCCTATTCCACAATTGCAAAATCATCAGTGTCACAGGCAAGTAGTAATCATAATTTGAAACCTTATCATGTCTGTTAGAGATTCATGTTGGCTATAATTTGTCTGATTTAAGATTTTCTCCCTTCTTTCTACCTTTATTCCAGACCTTTGAAATATGTACTGGAAAATGTATCTTAAACCCTCATCTCTTTCTTATTTTAATTGTATATTTTTCCATATCAGAAAATGAGACAAAATGTTGCTATTAACACAATCTTTTAAAAGTTTTAAATAAATTATATAGGGATTTATCATCATTTAGGAAGTATTAATAGTCCTGCCATCCCATTTATACTTGCATTCCAACCACATTCACAAAAATTGTAGAAAATAAAATCACAGAGCTTTTTATATCTCCTTGCTCCCATCCCACCATGGGTACATATTTATTAGATAAAACACTGGGAATAATTCTAGGAGTTACGATGACCCTTCTTACTTGTAGAGTGTTTTTATTTTAGAGTTCAGCCATACTTTTTGAGTATATTCCAAAGCTATGAGCTTAAGGAAATGGAAGCAAGCCTTAGTATAGTATATTAAACTATAGTCAAGAAAAATGATGTAAACTTCTTCATTGCTTCTGTTTCTTTTCTCTCATGTCTTAATTTGTCAAGGGACCATTCAAATAGTTTTTTCCAAGTTATGTGTATATTTTATGTCTTTACAGTACTTTATTCAATAATTTGCTACTGTGGCATTGGTCATAAATTATACCAAGTTGTATTAGAAGAATTTAGAGGAAGAAGACCTGCTTTTTCATTTTCACCATGTTTTTGTTGCTAGAAACATGTCCTCTTAGTAGTTTACATTGAATTCTATTTAGTATATTTGTCAACAAATAGTTTTTTAAAAATTTTAGATGATATTGGTGCCCACATGAATGTAGGAAGAACTTACAAAAATTTAAATAGAACCAAAGAAGCTGAAGAATCTTACATGACGGCTAAGTCATTGATGCCTCAAGTAAGTTGTCATAATTTATTACTGTTGTGTCATGTCTACTAAATATCCATATTGAATAAAATTATCTAGATGTAAAAGTCCTTACCTCTTCTTCAATTTATAATGTGTCTGATGAACCATTTCTTTAATATAAGTTTTATAAGGATTACATTTTCTAGCTGATTCCAATTTTTTGTATAGTCTATAAAAACTAAATTCATAAAGTTATGAGTTTTTGATACTCTTGGTTATAAGTTATTGATGAGTTAAACTACTTTTTAAATGAAGAGAATTGTACTTGTGTACATTAAACACTAAATCCAGCATTATTCCTATCAAAAAATAAGTGAATAATACAAAGTGGATACATCTCTGTTGCTATATTGTGTCCATAAGTTGTTATAATGACACAAGTACAAAATTCACTTGATATCACAATATGTCATCTAAGTTGGAAAATCTGATCCTGCCCTTGACAAGCTTAGCAGCATCATTGGAAAAGATAGTTTTCCCTGGGCTACAGTTCTCAATTGTGGTGTATATTATACTATAGTAATAATAGTAATAGTAATATGGAAATGGATAGTTTGACAAATGACTTGAAAACAAAATTGGACTACCTGATATCTTAAGAATTCATTTCTCATTCTCTAGAGTTAAATTGTATTCAGTATAGATTTTTATCAGTGTTCTGTTCATTGAAAATTTGGGTCCATATGTATTATATGTAATAGCCTTTACTTAATCTGAATAGTCAATAAGACAATTTTATTTCCTAACTCCAAGTAAAATGAGGTTTTAGTATAACTATGAAATAAAATTGACTATCTTATTGTCACAACAGGAAATATTTTGCTGACAACGTGAAAGTTGACATGGTTTAACAAATAGACTAGACAGAGAAAGGGGAGTTCTGAGTTCTGTTTCTGATCTGATGTAAACATACTGACACTTTAGCCTTTAAAAGTACTGATTTATGTGACTTCATAAAATGATACATATAAGTAAAAAGTTAATCATATTCTATTGAGCTGGCATGAATGAAACAATATAACCATTAGTTCAAGAAAATACTTTACTTACATGTTATGACTATAAATGTTTTCACATTTTTTAAATATATGTTATTGATTATGCTATTACAGTTGTCCCATTTCCCCCCCTTCACTCCCCTCCACCCTGCACACTCCCTCCCACCCGCATTCCCCCCCTTTAGTTCATGTCCATGTGTCATAAGTTCTTTAGCTTCTACATTTCCCCTACTGTTCTTGCCCTCCCCCTGTCTATTTTCTACCTACCATCCATGCTACTTATTCTTCTTATCTTTCCCCCCTCTCTCCTCCTCCCCCTCCCCTGTTGCTAACCCTCCATGTGATCTCCATTTCTGTGG
>CM052539.1:73402754-73436120 GCA_028533065.1 Trachops cirrhosus
CCCCCCCCCACTTCTCCCAAGCTAACTGGGCCTTTCTGGTGCTGATTCCTGGGTGGGTGGGCTTGTATATGTTCTAGGACCCTGTGGGTCTCTCCAACGCACTCTCCTATGAGGGTGGGAGTCTGTCCCTGTGCCTCAACCCCCACAGGTGTTTTCAATCAGTGTCCCGAGGTTCTGTTTCCCGGGCTCTGGGACTCTGGGTTGCATGGTCTCTCACTGCCCAATTTCACCTGGTTTATCTACATGTGAATGTCGCCCAAACAGCCAGCGGCCTTGCTTGAAGTGCGTCACTTCACAGTCACCGCCTCGGTGGGTCTGCCAGCCACCTGTGCTCTTGCGCTTGGGATGCCTTACGCACCCGGGACGCGTTATGCGTTAGGTGCCAGTGGTTTTTGTGCCTCGATCCCTCTTCACCTGGCTGCCCAACTCCACCCATCCTACCCGTGTGGATGAATGTGTATATTTTAACTCCTTGGTTGTCTGACTTTCATACAGTTCAATTTTCTGTCAGATCTGATTGTTACTTTGTTTCTAAATTGTTGCTGACCTCATTTTGATTGTGCGAGGAGGCACAGTGTGTCTACCTACGGCTCCATCTTGGCCGGAAGTTCTGTTTTCACATTTTTATGATTTAATACAGTAGTAAAACTAATAGCATTATCTTTTTATGCTCTGTGTGTGTTTTAAATAAACTACTAGGCCTGCTTACTTTTCACTTTCATTTCGTAATGAAATATCAATTATGAAAATGCCTTTTCTTCTGAACAGATTATTCCTGGTAAAAAATATGCAGCCAGAATTGCCCCTAACCATCTAAATGTTTATATTAACCTGGCCAACCTGATCCGGGCAAATGAGTCCCGACTGGAAGAAGCAGATCAGCTTTATCGACAAGCTATAAGCATGAGACCCGACTTCAAGCAGGCTTATATCAGCAGGTACTATAGTTTGCTTTAAGCTGTTGTTACAGAAGATTGAAGCTATGTCTACATGTTACATTTCGACTGTTTTGACTAAATTAGGTTTTTCCCCTCAACTAACAACATAGAAACATACCCCATTTTAGACTAGCAGTCAAATTTAGTTGATGTGATTTGAAATTGACAAGGGCACTCATAACTTATATTAGCAAATTTTAGGTTTTATATGAAAGAAAGGTTAAAAGAAGTTCCTTAGATTTATTTGCTTATCACCAAATTCATTTTATTTAAAACACCTAGTAATTCTAATATCCAACTCTCAGAAGCTTTCTTAAATAAATACTGAGAACTGAGTGGTCATTGCTGCCTTTACCACAAAGAACCTTTTTAGTTGTCAATAAAAATAGATTTTTGACAACTAAAAGAGAGGGGAAGGAGATAACGGGAAAGAAGGTGAAGGGTCTAGTCAAGAAACATGTGTAAATGACCATGGACAACAGGTGGGGGTTTGACTGTGGGAGCTGAGGTTAGGGTAGAGCAACGGGGAAAAACTGGGACAACTGTAGTTGATCGACAATTTAAAAAATAGATTATTATGAAAAATAAATTTTTGGTGTCACATTTTAGAACTTGATATATGTATTTTCCCATGTTAGTGTTATCGTTTGTGTTATACTTGAGGAAAATAGTGTGTTAAACTGTTTTGTGCTCAGCCCCAAAACCTGATAATCATAATTTACGACATTCATTGTTTCTGTAAGGAAAATGCATTCAGAATTTAGTAAATTTTTGATCTTGTCATTAGTTGGAGACCATCTTTGTTCAGCTTTATCTAGTACTTTTTGAAATTCACTAGGTTTAGTGGGGTTGCATGTGTAAAAAAAACCTGTCATGGGTTAATACATAAAGAATGATTCGACAGTCTCTGCATAAAGAGATAACATTTTGGACAAATACTCGTTCTAGAAGTTCCCTAATCAAGAATATTAATAGTTATTCATTTGATTTCATTCCCATTCTGATAATTTAGGAAAGAACAATAATATAATAAAAATACTCTAGCATCATTACTTAAATTGATTTGCATATATGTAATTAATTAAAGTGATGTTTTAAACTCTCTAACAGAAGGTAGAACCATAATAGAAAGATTACTAAAATAGTTTTGTAATCGTAATCTGCAGTTCCAGAAGAGTTTCTCAAAGACATCAGCAGGTGGCACTAGTGCCCTGTCAACCGTACCTGATCAGGGTTTTTTTAACTTTTTTTTTCCCCCAGTGAATGGTCATTTTATAAAAATACATTGAAAATAAAATTAATATAAGAAGAGTTAAATTTTTTCTAATGTTCTACTTTTCGTATAGTAAGACTTCTAACAGATTAAAATACTGGAATTTCCCCATCACTACCTTTTATATTTTCTTTCTTCAAATGCTATTACCTGGTCTCCTGACAAATTGATCTCCCACTCTGGTTGCTGTCATTTTTCTGAAGTAGTATATTCTGCCTCTTTTCAAGATATATTCAAAGAATGTATTTTTTCTGTCTCCCTTTCTTTAATGTCTCCCCACACCTTAATCTCTAAAATCAGGCATGCTTTTTCCTTCTTTAATGATATTTGAAAACATATCAAGCCAAATTTGCCACACTGTGATAGTTTTTTTAAAAATAAACTTCTTGGGATAACATTGGTTAATAATATTATATAAATTTCAGCTGTATAAAATTATAATTCACAAGATTATAACTTGACGACTTTGTACTCTACTGTGTTAGCCCCACCCAAAGTTTAGTTCCTTCCATCACCATCTGTTTGGCTCCCTTTACCCACTTTGCCCTCCCCAGCCCAGCCTCTTTCCCCTCTGCTACTAGCATTCTGGTTTTTGTATCTGAGTTTGGTTTTATTTGTTCTGTTTGTTATTTTTTGTTTTAATGCCACATATGAGGGAAATCATACATTTTTTGTCCTTTTCCATCTGACTTACTTCATTTAGCATAATGCTCTCAAGATTCATACACCTTGTTGTAAATGGCAATATTTTGTGCCTTTTTATGGATGAGTAATATTCCATTTTATATACACACATATATATGTATATATGTATACATATCACATCACATCTTTATCAATCACCTGTCAGTGGACACTTAGGTTGTTTTCATGTCTTCACTATTATAAATAACGGTGCAGTGAGCATAGGGATATAGATAGCTTTATATGATAAGTGTGTTCATATTTTTAGGGTAAATACTCATAAAAGGTATTGCTGGATCATATGGTAGTTTTATTCTTAATTTTATGAGAAACCTGTATTCTATTTTCCATAGTGGCTGCACCAATTTATATTCCTACAACCAGTGTTGTGAGCGTTCCCTTTTCTCCACACCTTCTTCAACACTTATTTCTCATCTTTTTATTTTTTTTTATAATCTTCTGACAGGTATGAGGTGATATATCGTTGGGGTTTTGACTTGTCTGTCCCTAATAACTAGTGATATTGAACAGCTTTTCATGTACCCATTGGCCATTTGTGTATCTTGCTTGGAAAAGTGTCTGTTCAGGTCCTCTGCCCATTTATTAAGCAGATTTTTTTGTTGCTGCTTTGTGAGTTCTTTATATATTTTGGATATTAGCCTCTGTTGGGAGATACTGTTTGCTAATATCTTCTCTCATTCATTTGGTTGCCTTTTCTTAGAGATGTTTTATTTCATTTCTTTTGCTATGCAGGAGCTTTTTAGTTTGATTCCTTTATTTTTGCTTTTATTTCTCTTGAGTTTAGGGTTAAGTTTACAAAAACCCCTCCAACACCAAGGTTCTAAGTTTGGCACCTATGTTTTTGTCTGTATTTTATTCTTTCAGGCATTACATTCAAATCTTAAATCTATTTTGAGTCAGTTTTTGTGTATGGTGTAAGAGAATAGTCTAGTTTCCTTCTTTTGCATGTAGCTCCAATTTTCCCAACACCATTTATTAAAGAGACTTTTCCTCTCTTACTGTATATTCTTGGCTCTTTTGTTGAAAGTTAGTTATCCATATAGGTGGGGGTTTATTTCTGGGCTCTCAGTTCTGTTTCCATTGTTCTGTATGTTTGTTTTTCTGCTAGTACTATGCTGTTTTGTTTTTTTTCAATTTCACTGTTTTACCTCACTTGCCATTGTAGCATAAGCAATTCCTCCATGTAATTACAACTCTTTATAATGTTTTTCTTTTTATTGGTTACATGATCATCTCTTAGGTAGATGTATCATTGTTTAATGGTTTTGAGAAACAGCATGGAGTTTGGTTCCTGAATGTGACTATTCAATTCCTCTTCCTTCTGATAGAAAACAGACACAGAGAACAATAAAGAGGCAGATGTGATGCAGAGTACCAAACCCAAACTGTGGTTATCAGCCATGAATCATGGCAGAATGCTGAGTGTTATCTGGGGGGAAAGGTTGACAGAAAAGGTTAGAGAAAAAAATAAATTGTTCTTGGGTTCAACTTTGCAAGTATGGCTATCTAGAACCCATGACCACAATGCTTTTGGTTACTGTAGGTTTGTGATATAGTCTATTATAGTTTATGATACCTTTTGCTTTGTTCTTTTTTTCTCAGTATTGCTTTGGCTACATGGTTATTTTTGAAAGAAAACTTTAAGAACCTCAGGTAAAAGGAAAAAAGAAAGCTATGAATATATGGAAAAGCTTAAAACCTATGAAAAATAATATCTATAAACTGGCATGGTAATGTTGTAAGTAAAGCTTGTGCTTGATTTTTCCACAGAGGAGAATTGCTTTTAAAAATGAATAAACCTTTCAAAGCAAAAGAAGCATATCTTAAAGCACTAGAGTTGGACAGAAATAATGCAGATCTTTGGTACAACTTGGCGATTGTTCATATTGAACTTAAAGAACCAAATGAAGCTCTAAAAATTTTCAATCATGCTTTACAACTAAATCCAAAGCATAAGCTAGCATTATTCAATTCCGCTATCTTAATGCAGGAATCAGGTATGTTTCCCAAAATATTTCTATATTTAAACACTTGTAATTTGAAATATAATAAAACCTTAACTTAAACTATATTACTTGTAGCAGACATTTTATGAATGGATAGTTTATATCAAAACTGTATCAGAGCTCTGGCTGGGTAGCTCAGCTGGTTAGAGCATAGTCCCCACGCACCGCGATTGTGGTTTGATCCCTGGTCAGGGCACGCACAAGAGTCAGCCAGTGAATATATCAGTAAGTGCAACAACAAACCGGTATTTCCCTCTGTCTCTCTCTAAAAATCAAGATATTAAAAAAAACAGAGGTGAAGGGATTAGCCAAAAAACATGTACGCATAACATGTAGACACAGACAGCAGTGTGGTGACGGCCAGAGGGAAGGCGGGGCAGGGCGGGTGGAGGCAGGCCAGGGGCGGAAAATGAGGGCATCTGTGATAGTGTCAGCTATAAAGATAAAGAAAAATGTTTTTAAAAGCCTGTATAAATGAGATATAAGTAGAATTTTAAACATACTTAAACTTCTCAAGTAATATGCACTAACATATAAGATAATACTAACTGTTCTCATATATGTTAATACTGATTTTTCAGGCAATCTATTAAGCAGTGTCTTATTCTTCTATTCTGTCATTTTATGCATGGAAATATATAATCTCCTATATAAATATGTTATTCAAATAATCTGAACTTGTATAATTTTTTACATAATTATTTCTAGGGAGTCATAAGCTTTGTATGTTTTAGAAAAAAATATTATTCTGTCTTCCCTGGATTTCTAAGACCAAATGCTTTTGGTGTTATTTTGTGTTCAATTTTTATTGTTTTCTGAGATATTATTATAATTTCCTATAAATTCTATGATAAGCAAAACAGTTATTATAATAAATCAGGGTTTTTGATATATAGGGATTTTATTACTACTCAGAAGACTGGGTATATGATTTATAATATTTTATGTTTGGAAAATCTTTATATTAGATTCACTTCTTTAGTTCATTCTTAAATTTTTTTAAACTTTTGCAAAAAATGAACAGATCATAAGATCATATTTATTTTTATTTATTTATTTATTTATTTATTTAGAGAGAAGGGAAAGGAAGGAGAAAGAGAAGGTAGGAAACATCAGTGTGTGGTTGCCTCTCACGCACCCCCACCTGGGGATCTGACCCTCAACCCAGGCATGTGCCCTGACCAGTGACCCTTTGGTTCACCCATAGAGCTAGAGCTTTGAGATTTCTTTTGCCAATCTTCTATTTAGTAGATTAGTGCAGACCTAATAGATATAATAAATACCCCAACAGTATATGGCCAGTTTAATAATTGGTCCAAGATAGGAACTTAAGCCTACTGATTTATTTTCAAGTTTTCTTTATTCATCATATTGTCAAATAAAATAATATAAGGAGGTCTTATGCCTGGTATTCAAAAAACGTGTAAATTTAGAGAGCAACTAATATTTTTGTGAAGTTAGCCAACCCTAGTAATCATGAAAGGGCCCATTATCCAACATAAGATTGTATAGTTATAAGGTTTATAGTTATAGAACTTGATTTTTTTTGTTTACTTCCAATAAAGTAATCAAAATAAACATTTATTTGCTAACTCCTAATTTATATTATAAGCTTTATATTTAAGGTATATTTTACCTTTGAAACATTCTAAAGAATTTGAAGTAGCATATAAAACTCTTATTTAGCCCTGGCCAAGTAGCACAGTTGGTTGCAGCATCATTCTGATATGCCAAGGTTGTGGGTTCAATCCCCAGTCGGAGCACATATAAGAAACAACCAGTGAATGAATAAATAAATGGAACAATACATCAATGCTTCTCTCCCTCTCCTTTTCTCTCTCTAAAATCAATAAATAAAATTTTAAAAATATATCTTATTTAGTAAGACTAAAATGTTTTGTTTGTCCAATAATAGTTAATATTTACTAAACATTGTTACACATATTGCATGTAACTCTAATAAAATTCATAAGTTAACCCAGAGGAGTTAAATAACTTATTCAATGTATAAAGTCATAGTGTTAACAGAATCAAGATTGAATACATGTCTGTTGGCATATCTCATGCCTCTTAATTCTTTATCCTTCCTCTACTACTTCCAGTTAGCTTCTAAACTGTAAGGACATATTTTGCCCCCTTCTCTTTGAGGCATTTTTACTGCTTTAAAGGAAAGGAAATGAGTTATAATTTCAATGTTACAAACACACTCTTTACTATGAAGACTTAAAGGTTTTGCTGTCTGCTGTTTGACTTAGGTACAGCAATTAGTTTTATCTGATGCTGTTTATGCTGATTAGTTGTTTTATCTATTGTAAATAGATAAAATATGAAAGTGGTTTTTCCTCAGACTTAATTTATTTGCTAACAGTATGATTTTTTAAAATTATTCATAGGTGAGGTTAAACTCAGACCTGAAGCTAGAAAACGACTTCTAAGCTATATAAATCAAGAGCCACAAGACGCTAATGGTTATTTCAATCTGGGAATGCTTTGCATGGATGACAAAAAGGACACTGAAGCAGAGATGTGGATGAAGAAAGCCATAAAATTACAAGCTGACTTCAGAAGTGCTTTATTTAATCTGGCTCTGCTGTATTCTCAGACTGCAAGGGAATTAAGGGCTTTGCCAGTTTTAGAAGAGTTACTCAGATATTATCCTGATCATATTAAGGGTCTCATTTTAAAAGGAGACATTCTGATGAATCAAAAGAAAGATGTACATGGAGCCAAAAAATGTTTTGAAAAGATTTTGGAGCTGGATCCAAGCAATGTGCAAGGAAAACACAATCTTTGTGTTGTTTATTTTGAAGAAAAGGACTTACTAAAAGCTGAAACATGCCTGATTGAAACATTGGCATTAGCACCACATGAAGAATATATCCGACGCCATTTGAATATAGTCAGAGATAAAATTTCTTCAGCCACTTTAATAGAACAACCAATATTCCCTGCTAGTAGGACTTTAGGTGTGCAAAGAGACAAAAGTCGAACTGAAAATGTAAAAGATTCAAGAAGTGAACCCAGACCCACAGAGATAATAAAAACAAGTGATAATAAAAGTCAGTCTAAATCCAACAAACAATTAGGAGAAAATGCAGGCAAAGAGACCCCTCACAAAACAACAAAAGAAGTCAAGGAAATTGAAAAGAAAAGAGTTGCTGCTTTAAAAAGACTAGAGGAGATTGAACGTATTTTGAATGGTGAATAGCATTACTCTGTACTCTGTGACAGTGGTTTCAAAGAACTACCTGTGTCATGTGATTGCTTATGGGAGCTTTGAAAAATGGTAGAGATTCATAACAACCTCTACACAGAATCAAAATAAGATTTTTACTAAAAACCTGCCTTACCCCAGGGTATGTATTATATAAGATATGGCAGTAATTTTGAGTTTTGGTGAATATAGCAGAAATATTAAATTATAGCTGGCCAATTTGTATCTTTTGTAATAGAAGGGAGATTTTCTCAGCAAAAGTACCTTGACTCTCTCAGTTAAAAACAGTCTGGACCTGAATGATAACCCCTGGGGGTCAAATCCAACATTTGCTGTTTCACTCTGTGAATTTCCATTTGTTAGCTGACTTCATTTTTCCTTTACCTGTTGGAATCTGGCTATAGACTAGAAACATTTATTGAACACTTTTTATTTTCAGTGAGTGACCTTCTGTTTAACCAAGAGACTTTGCCTGCAAAAGAATACTGGCTTTATTTGTATTCTTTTGTTAATATTTAGAAGGAATAACGGATAAAACATGTTAAAATAAGTCATGTGACATGTGAGCTTAAGAATATATTTTCATAATTTTGCTTGTCTTTCACACTAAATCACAATTTTTAATCAGGTAATGTTTTTAATATATATAAGCACATCACATTTCTAATGGTGCTCATATATACTGTATTTTTTTTTTAACATACTGAGATTTTCACACCATGAACCACATAAGCACGATTTTCTTTGACTCCCCAAACTACTCATGTTTCTTAGGGCCAAAGTCATATTAAAAAGCCTCAATAACTGTAACTTTATTTAAATTTTTGAGTTAAAACATAGTTTCTTTTATCTTAGTATTATCTCTAGTGTTATTTGAACTTTTATTTTGTTTCCAACACCTCAAGCAACCGTAAGCAACTAAACTGAGTTCAGTTTAACTGAAGGCAAACAGTGTGACAAAGTTTATTTTTTAAACACTAAGTTCTTAATATCTTGTTATGTCGTATATTTTATTAAATATTTATTTTGACTACTGAGCTTTCATAAAAATTTTAAAGATATTTTAATCAAGTGTGGAAAACAAATTACTTTGCATTTTCCTGTATATGCATGTATTGTGGTTTAGCCAAAATTCCTTCATTTTTGGCCTTCTGTTCAGCTGTAAAAGATAATTAGCCATAATATTGAATTAATAAATTGGTCAGTGGTTTTAGCACATTTAAACCTGAAAACCATTTGGCTAAAGAGTAGATACAAATCATATTTATTAATTTAAATCTAATATTTTTCTTGACTTAAAATGTATTTCAAAAGAACTTCATAATACTTAGTAAACTTGATTTTAACTTAAAATGTTAAAGCAAACATCTTGGGATATTAACAAATTCCTAATTATGTAGAATTTCAAAAACTATTTCTGTTTCTTTTGAGATGACTAATATCTAATTATCTGTGTTTCAAAAACTATATCTCTATAACTTTTTTAAAGAAATGTTTTATAAATAGGTCACAAGAAATGTGGTCTGCATTAAGGACTCATACTAGGTTCCCTGAGGCTCTCTTATAGATTACTTTTTAGGTAATTTAAAGCAAGCACTGATACTAATGGTGGTTCATTCTTGATGTAGGAGATTATGTCAATCTTTATAGCAGTACCTAATTTCAGTTCTTAAATTATGGCTTTGTGAGTCCAGACACATAGTGGAGAATACCTCATATACTATGACTTGAAAATGAAATCTACATTATTCTTATGTTCTTTCCACGTGTCTTGAGAAAAAAATTTCTGAGCGTGATCTGTTTTGTTATGGTAGCAAGTGAGTACAGTTCAGAAAAGTAGAAGGAAAATTGTCATGACAACAGACCATAATAAAAGCTTTGAGTAATATTTCAGTAAAGTTATATAACTCTTCAAAAATAAAAGCTATATTAATGTTATCCACATTTTTGTATAGAAAAAAATTTCCTCCCTATTAACACTTAGAAGAGTGCCTACCATGTAGGAAGTTCTATATATTTGAATTTTAAATAATTGATTTAAATCAAAACCAGCTTGAGTAATGAGTAATTTTTCCAAATCAATGTTTCTCAACCCTCACTTCATATTAGAATCATCTTAATATGAACCTTGTCCATAACAGTTAAATCTGAATTTTTTATGGTGGAGCTATTAAGGGCTTCTGAAGTTCTCCACCTGGTTCTAATTTGTGGTCAGGGTTAACGAACACTGCTCTAAATTCAAGAAAACTCTCTTCTCTCTCCTGTATTTAATTTTTTAAGTAAGTAATATAACCCAATTAAGTTTTTATGTTTTTACAGTTTTATTAAGAAATATGCTCTTCTGATAACTGGTAGAGTCCTCTTGTAACAACATCAATAACTTCTTGGAAATGGCTACTTTCAGTTAAACGACATATGATGAAACCAGTTTACTGCAGGTTAATTGATTAAAAAAAAAGAGTTACTTTACTACAGCATGTTTCTGGTTACAAAACCTCACCAAACTCCTAAATACCCAAAACACTTCTAATAATAAACATTGAAATAAATATGTTAGATACATATTTAAGAAAGATTAGTGAAAACAAGTAATATAATTTCCAACCCTTTTATTTCAGCTCAAGGTCAAGGGAAACCAGAGCTGCTCCTAAGCAGCTCAGAGCACAGGGCAGGCACCTGTCCTGGACCAAATGTCCTCCCATCCCCCGGCTCACTTACACACCCATACCCACTGAGACTGGACAGTGTAGACAGACACTCCAGTTAAACTAGCTTGCACATCTTTGGATGTAGGAGGAAATTGAGTATCTGGAGAAAATGCACGCAGACAGTTGTCCCTTCGTCAACATTGTGTCATTAAAAAGGATATTGAACAAAATGTTTCTTGAAGACTTCTAATTATTTCATTTTAAGTTCCATCAAGCTTATTTGTCAGATGATTATTTCTTTTCTTTAAGCCCATAATAGAAATTCATACAAACTGTTCATGTGAGAAAAAGGTCATAGAACTGCCTTTTTGGGAAAATAGGGGGTAGGGACATTAGGCCAGTTCACTAACCTGTGGTTCAGAGTTGTGAGCATATGTAAATTTGGAAAAGAAAACAAAGGATTGTGTACTGGTGAAGGATGTGGTTTTAGTTCTCAGTTTTACGAAGGAATCTATTGATACTTCCCTGGAGCTCTAGGAAAGCTTTGACAATCCCCAAGGGGCGATTAATTATGTTACTCTTTCACTGCTTCTCAGAAGGAAGAATTAAGTTTTTGATTTATTGCTCCTATATGTGTTCCTTACAAACATTCAGAATTGGGAAACTTATCTTACAATTATTTCAGTAAGTAATTTTATGAGGTTGGTGTCTTGGAGCACAAAACAAATATTTTGCAATTGTGTGTTTACTTTTATGTAAATATTTGGTATGTGAATTACACAATTTTAATAAAACCATGGCTTTCATTACATCTAATTTGAGCTTTCTACTTCATGTTACAGAATGCTTCTTTAAAGATATTTCAGTGAAAAAATATGAAAGTATATGGATTTGTATATTGATTTGTACTTCAGAAATTCATATATTTGTGGTATTTATTTTTTTGAAAAAAACCTTCTAATTATCTGCATGACTAAATGGTATTTAAAATGGACCCCTCCAAAATGTCTGGTACCTTGGTCCAAAATTTTAACTCTCAGAAACTCTCAGTTATCCATGTTAAGAGTTCATAAGCAAGTAGTTTAAAATAGTATGCATTTTATATTACTTTGGTGTCTGTGTATACCATATTTCTCAATATTCACTATTAAATTTATATTTTTTTAAATTCTTAACCTGAACTGCCTTTTACTGTTAAAATTAAAAAAAGACAATAGGGTATCAGATTTCTGCCTTTTCAAAAAGAAAAGCTGGCAGGTAGTTTTATTAGCAGTCACCTAAGAAAGGTATGTGTCAGATTCATTCCTAACAGTGATATGTTTTAACCCTGAGTGACAGAAACTAAATTAAGAAAATGAGACAGTTAAACTCAACTGCAAAATACCATACATATACACAATTAGACGTGAGTGGAGTCACATAATAAAGAGTCTAAGCTATGAGTCTGCCTGCATTCAAACCCTGGTACCACCCTTACCAGTACAGCTTAAAGAAATTTGTTTAACCTCTGTTCTTTATCTGCAAATTGGGGAAAATACTTATAAAGTTATGAAGATTCTTTTTTTAAATTATTTGTTTAATTATCGTTGTCTGTATTTTCTCCCCACCCCCTCCAAACCCACCTCCTGCCCTTGCTTCCACCCTCCCCCTTGGTTTTATCCATGTGTCCTTTATTGTAGTTCCTGAAAACCCTTCCCCCCACTGTCTTCTCCCCCCTCCCTCTGGCTATTGTTAGCTTGTTCTTAATTTCAATGTGTCTGATTATATTTTGTTTGCTTTTTTCTTTTGTTGATCATGTTCCAGTTAAAGGTGAGATCATATGGTATTTGTCCCTCACCTGCCTGGCTTATTTCACTTAGCATAATGCTCTGCAGTCCAATCCATGCTGCCCCAAAGGGTAGGAGCTCCTTCTTTCTCTCTGCTGCGTAGAATTCCATAGTGTAAATGTACCATAGTTTTTTGATCCATTCATTTAGTGATGGACACCTAGGTTGCTTCCAGCACTTGGCTATTGTAAATTGTGCTGCTATGAACATTGGGGTGCACAGGTTCTTTTGGGTTGGTGTTTCAGGGCTCTTAGGGTATAATCCCAGCAGTGGAATTGCTCATGGATTGGAAGAATTAACATCATCAAAATGTCCATACTACCCAAAGAGATTTATAGATTCAATTCAATCCCCATTAAAGTACCAATGGCATATTTCACAGATATAGAACAAACACTTCAGAAATTTATATAGAACCATAAACGACTCCGAATAGCTGCTGCAATTTTGAGAAAGAAGAGTAAAGCAGGAGGGATCACAATACCTGATATCAAACTATTACAAGGCCACTGTAATCAAAACAGCCTGGTACTGGCATAAAAACAGGCACATAGACCAATGGAACAGAACAGAGAGTCCAGAAATACCCCAAGTCTCTATGGTCAATTAATATTTGACAAAGGGAGAAGAAGCATAAAATGGAGCAAAACTAGCGTCTTCAACAAATGGTGCTGGGAGAACTAGACAGCTACTTGCAAAAAAAAGAAACTTGGTCACCAACTTACACCATACACAAAAGAATTAAAGGTGGATGAAAGACTTAAATATAAGTCATAACACCATAAAAGTCCTAGAGGAAAACATTGACAGGAAAATCTCAGACATTCCATGCAGCAACATCTTCACAAGTATGTCCCCTAAAGCAAAGGACATAAAGAAAAGAATAAACAAATGGTACCTCATCAGATTAAAAAGCTTCTGCATAGCTAAAGAAAATAGCATTAAGAAAAGAGAGCCAACCATATGGGAAAACATATTTGCCAAAGATACTTTGGACAAGGGCTTGATCTCCAAAATATATAAAGAACTCACAGGACTCCACTCCAGGAAGACAAAAAACCCAATTAAAAAATGGGCGAAAGACTTGAATAGACAATTCTCTAAGGAGGACACACAGAGGATCCAGAGACACATGTAAAGATATTCAGCATCACTAGCCATCCGAGATGCAAATTAAAACCACAATGAGATACCACCTCACACTCATCAGAATGGCCAACATAAACAAATCAACAAACAAGTGTTGGAGAGGATGCAGAGGAAAGGGAACCTTAGTGCACTGTTGGTGGGAATGCAGATTGGTGCAGCCACTATGGAAAACAGTATGGAATTTCCTCAGAAAACTAAAAAAGATTTTCAGTATACTATATAGATAGCAATAAACTGGCTGGTATCTTTGTAACTTAGTAGTACATGCCATGTACTCTAAATAGCCTTTACTGAACAATTGACAAGGACCATAATTAACATCACTTCCTGAATTGGGATATTAAAAAGCCATGATTTATTTGATGGGGCTAGCTTAATTGTTGGTATGTGGTGCCAAGAGTAAAACTTTACAGCTGTAACCAATAGTGTCAATCTATCCAGTCCTGTCTTTATTACATTTGATTGTATCATAAATGTCAGACTAGGAAAACTAAAGAAACAAAATGGTTTTAGTTTTGCTAAAGACTGGTTGGTCTTATTAAAACAACATTCCTAACAAGCAATTACTAACTATTACAAGCTATTAATATCTGTTTCAGGAACGTGGCAGAAATTGTATACCTGCAGAAATTTCATGTAGTTCTATGCTATTTCTAAATTGATTTGTTTAAATAAATTCAGTAAAAGGCAATATATATTGTACATTTGTATTAAATATATTAACATATTTAAATCGCTTAGGCCAGTGCTTGACACATAGTAAACAGTAGATGTTAGTTGCTAATGTGATCACAGGGCTTAGACTTGTATTTGATGCCTGTGATTTGATTTATACATAAGATAGCAAAGATAACGTCACTGATGGTGATGATATCAAGCATGTTATCAGAACAAGAACGTACAGTGCAGGGGAACACTTAAATTAGAAATTGTGCTAAAGATTTTAGTGAAACTAATCAAGCAGAGAAAAAAAGGTCTGTATAAGTTTGAACTATTAAATTTACAGAGAATTTCATACTTGATGTACAGATAATATTCTTTATTTCCTAGCACATATAGAATATTTTCAGAAATACATTACCCAGATGCTCATCAACATGTAAATGGATAAATAGTGAAACAGTTGAACAATGAAATACTATTAGCAATTATACACACAGAAAAAAACATACAACTACATACATGAATCTCTGAGAGATGCCATACACACACAAAAAATGTACATTATGTATGATTTCATTTATATGAAATTCCACAACCAATTAATTCGATAGTGAATGCCTTAGAAGTACAGGGTAGGGCAGGAGCAAAGGAGTCCAAGGGGACATTTTTGGAAAGCTTAGTTTCATTCAGTTCTGGAAACCAGAAGTTTGAAGTCAAGGTGTTAGCAGGGTTGATTCCTTTTGGAAGGACCACGGGAGAATCTGTTCCATAACTTGCTCGTAACTCTGGCAGGTGTCAACAATCCTTTATTTTCTTTGGCTTGTAGATGTATCCCTTTAATCTCTGCCTCCATTCACAGGGCGTTCTCTGTGTGTTTGCGTCTCCTCTTCTCAAATATTGGATTAAGCGCCCATTCTACTCTCGTTTGGCCTCATTTTAACTAATAGTGTCTGCAGTGACTCCATTTGCATATAAGGTCACATTCTAATTTCAAGAATTAGGACTTCAGCATATTTTCAAGGGGACATAATTCAGACCATAATAGTGGCCATGGTCATTTCTAAAGGACAGGAAATCTGAGTGTGATTTCTGGGTTTAAAGACTGATTCTTCATACCTCCTTGTTTACTGCCCTCTGATATAGGATAAATGGAAATTGATTGAAGAATTATCAAGAGTTTAAATAACTTTTAGAAATCCCAAGCCTTAAAAACAAGAGGCTAGTGTTGTGAAACCTTAAAATAATCCTCAGGCTCCATAACCTGAGCTTAAACAAAGTACACTGATCAAGAGATGATTGGATAAAGAAGATAAGGTGCATATATATACAATGAATACTGCCCAGCCATAGAAGAGATGAAATACTGCCATTTGTGACAACATGGGTGGATCTTGAGAGTATCATGCTAACCAAATTAAGTCAGAAAAAGCCAAGAACCATATGATTCCACTCATATGTGAGATATGAAAAAACAAAAACTCAAAGACCACAGTATAATGGTTACGAAAGGGAAAGGGCTCGGGAGGGTAATAAAGAAACAGTAAAAGAGGTCAAATACATGTTGATGGAAGAAGATTTCACTCTGGTTAACACACAACGCAATATACAGATGATGTATTATAGATTGTACACTTGAGCCCTATATAATTTTATTAACCAATGTCACCCCAATACATTTAAAAAAATACAGGAGTCATCTCAGATATGGTCATGGGAAACAATTAGGTTAACCCAATTGTTGTTTGAATTGTCAAAGCAAACCCACACAAATCATAGATCTTACTTTGCATTGAACCACTAATTTAAAAAATACATGCAAACACCAAATACAGCTAAAATTCATAAGTTGCATGTTTTCCTACAGTAAGAAAAATAGGGGATTAGAAATAATCTAACTAAAGTATTTTGTAAATAGAGAATACCTGTATGCAAGAAAAGCTGGTAGAAGTCATTCTATTCTCATTATCCCCACTAGGGAAAAAATGGTTTATTAACTTGCCATTAACCATTTCTCAACAATGAGAAAAGGAACCTTCTAGAGAGCAGAGCTAGGACAGCTAGCCTGGTTTACCAAGGATCTACATTTAATTCCTAGGTTGAGGAATCCTTGTCATACAAGATAAGAGTTATGTACCAGAGATTTCTTTATGATGTTTCCCTTCCCCCATGGCAACCTAGAAAAAAATGTGTGTTGGATGTTTGGGCTTTCATTAAACTTTTTATTAGTTCTCTGGACCAAGTGGATTAGAGATGGGTCTGACTGAGAGGACTGTGTACTGAACGAGTATTTTGGGCTTCAAGTTCTATGCTGTAAATGAATGAAACTTTGAATGTTATTGTTTTGGGTGCGTTTTCTGTGGGACGTGGCAAAAGTTTATTATGTAGATAGAGGTACTTTTGAAGGTGATTGGATGGTAAGATGGGGTAGACGAATAAATGAATATTTTTTAGGTTATCTGTTCGTGACATCAATTCACCCTATCTCTAGTGCCATTTGGAGATCCATTCAGAGATGCCACACTGGAAGGAAACGTGATCCACACTGACAGAAATAAGTTCATATCATCCCCATGGAAGTAGTCATTTGTAGCCAAGTTCAGGAATTTGTATGTGACATGATCAGAATTAGTAAGATGCTGGAACCAGAATCTCTTGCTCTTTTCCATTGTATTTGTAGAGATGATCAAAGTCTAGTTAGAGCAGTCATCTTCAAAGCAGAGAAGACATAGATCTGGCAGGAAAGGAGACGACAAATGATCAGAAACAACAGAAGGACTTTGGGTCCCAATGACATTGTTTGGCCCCCCCATCAAGATGCAATAGAAGCCAGAAACTGGATTTTTTTTTTTTTTTTACATACCAGAAGCAATTACTTTCTTCTTGTTCATAAACACTTTTAGATTGGGTTGTTTTGACACATGAAATTATATAAAACCAAGTGACACATTTTAAACATTTAAATAAAATTTCAATGCTTTGTAATCCAAGAAAAACTTTTTTCAAAGCAACATGTTTTTTGGGAGTTAGTCTGACATTAATCAAAGACAGATTGGAACTGATAAAATTTCACAACAGGAGGGAATATCAATAATTATTTTTCACATTTTCTGGGTTTTGTATCCTCTTTCAGAAATCTGCAAAAACTAAAGTGCCTGACTAAAGTGCTTTTCGAAGTCCTACATGGTCTTGTTTATCTCCTTTCTGCTCCTCACCCTTTTTACTCCAGTTAAACCAGCCTCCTTACTGAGCTCCCACCTCAGGGGCTTTGCACTCCCCATTCTCTCTGCCTCCAACACTCTTCCAGGTGTTTGCATGGGTTCCTGGACTCTTAGATTTCTTCTCGACAACTTTAAACAACAAATGCATTAAAAAATGAAAAAAAAATGTATAATGGTAAAGAGCTGTGAAAGCAGTAACAATTGATGATGGGCCAGAACATAATAAGTGAAAAACTAGCTCTTGAAAGAGAATGAGAATTATTAAAAATGAAAAGAGAAAATAAATGTATTACCAAGGAGGCTATGTCTTCAAGTCCGCTGTTAGGACATTGCCTTCTTGGAATAGATGCACCTAGTGTCGGCACACACAAGGGTAACTGTGGCAAGTTGTGGAGATGGTAGGAAGTAAAGTAAAGGGGTTATGTTCTTTTAATAATTTTTCCCTCTGCATAGTGTCCTCTTCTTTCTGGTGGGATTTTTTTATCATTATTTCTCTGTCCTTAGTTATCTTTCTTCCAAGGTGGCTATATGAGTATATGGGATTACATATAAGAATAATCTTGAGAAGGACTTTGAAAATCTGAAATAGACAATTTGACATAGGTTGAGGGCAGAGGACAGAGTGTGAGGTAGACATTCTCTCATTACTTTAAATCAGCTATTTTCAATGGCTGTGCCACAACAATTTTTAAAACATGCAATACTTGACCATTTAGTCAGGAGGGAACTGACCTCTTTTGCCTTAGATTGTCAAATAAAAAAATGACAACAGCCAACACAACAATAGCTACCCAGTGTGAATAAATCAAAATTATACCTATTTTTTGTCAGGCAAAAAATGTTGGGGGGTGTGCCGCAGAGTTTTAGTAATTAGTTTATCTGTGCCATGAGACGAAGAAGGTTGAAAATTGCTGCTTTACAGCAAAGCTGGAGTTGTGAGACATACTTGGAAACAGTACGAGTTTCCATGCAGAGGCAAGTGGGAAAGAGCGGGAGGTCCCTACTCCTGCCTTTACATAGAAAAAGGCAAAGAAGCTCTTGAGACTCACACAGTAGTTCAGGGCAGGAGAAGTAGTCCTTGCAGAGGTGTCCAATCTTTTGGTGTCTCTGGGCCACGCTGGAAGAAGTGTCTTGGCCAAGTATTAAATACAGAAACACTAACGAAAACTGGTGAGCAAAAAAGGTTTTAAGTAAATTTATGATTTTGTGTCCGGCTGCATTTATAGCCATCCTGGGCTGCATGTGGCCTGCAGGATGTGCACTGGACAGCTTTGCAAGTTTTAAAGTACGCAGACACATTTTGACGCTAGATTTTTTTCCTTCGCAGTCAGTCACCATTACTCCTAGGTAGTATGGATTGAATCAAGGATGAACAGGAGACAGACGTGACTTCAAATGACTCAGCAAGAAGAAACTCAGGCACCTTGGTGCTGCTTTGACAAGTTTACCAAATTAAATGTTTGATGAAAGCAGAGCAATTGAGTCAATCAAAGACACAGTAAGTTGTTGAATAGAGGGATAGTAAGTCATCTGTAGTATCTGTAGAGCCTAGTATAACTTTTTCAAGTCTCAGAAGACCTGGAACATGGGATGAGTATGCTGTTGCTAACATTAAGAACTGTGCTACTAGTATTTCCTTGTATTTTTGTAAACAGCATTACTGAAGTTGCATTAGTGTTTGTGCATGTGAGTGAGCATGTATGAGATCCTAAATAGCCTGACTAATGCTAGTAGTACTGAACTTCTATTTAGTAATAAACAATTTATAATGGGCCATAAGTCCTTTAAATATATAGACTTCAGAAACCTATGTGATCATAGGTTTCTGTTTTTTTAATTTAAGTAATTCTGTTTTTTTAATCTATGATACCCATACTTATTATTCAGAAAGTTGTTTGCTAAATATATTCAAATTAAGGAAATATTTATTTAAGTAATAATAGTTCCTGTTTATTGACAGAAACTATATTAGGAGTCTAAGTACATTTTCTCATTTAATTCTCACATCTAAAGTAATAATAGTTCCTGTTTATTGACAGAAACTATATTAGGAGTCTAAGTACATTTTCTCATTTAATTCTCACATCTAAGTACACTTTAAAAATGATAAAATTAAGATTTAGAGAGGTTAAGTAAAATACCCAAAGAAACAGCTAATGGGAAATTCAGGATTTGAACGCACATGTATCTGACTACAAAATTCATCCATCCCATGTTGTCTATTTATTGGTGAACACTCATTTTTAAAAATATTTATTCACATAATACTAGCTCTCATATATTGAGCACTGACTTTGGCTTGTTAGATACATTTCACAGACATGTAAATGAATAATTACAATAAAATCTGAAATAAATTTATATATATATATATATATTTTAAACATTTGATCCCAAGAGGCTCATGCTGTGAAAGGCATGAGGGAAGTGAGCCTGCTCAAGGAAGAGCAGATTCAAATAGTCCGTCTTACAGCCACTCGCATGCCCATTGGGTGAAATGACAGATAGAGCAGTGTATATTATTTACACTAATTTCTCTTTCTTTTCTGAAACATGCAATTTGATTCAGGTAATTGCAGCATGACTAGAGTGGAATTCCAATGTACAGCAGACATGCAAAAAAAGTGTTGAATTTATCCCGTTTGCACTGAAGAGTCATTTTTTCAGCACAATGACCAAAGTTTATATGATTAAGTAGGAACTGCTTTTGATACATGATGTCATTTACTCCTCAGATTGTGTAACTAGACATTAGATCCATTTTTCAGGCAAAGCACACGGGGATCAGAGAACTGGTGCTTGCCCAAATGTGCATCCAAACAATGAACTATTTTTATACAAGTAGCAGTTTATATCTGAGTAAGTAAGCTTATAAATCAGCTGAGTGTCTTCTCCAGATAGAGTTCCCTAGCACAGTGATTGTGGTAGACTGAGTAAAGGCCCCCAAAAGATACCAATGTCCTAATCCCTGGAATCTGCCAATAAATTACCTTATATGGCAAAAGAAATTTTACAGATGTAATTAATGTAAGGGTCTTTAGATGGGAGATTATCCTAGATTATCTTGGTAGACCCATTGTGATCACAATCGTCCTAATGAGAGGGAGACAGGAGAGTCGGGAGCAAAAGAAACACTGACAATGGAAGCAGAGGTTGCTGTGGTGTGCTTTGAAGCGGAGGGAGAGATCAGGAGCCAAGAGACTGGGCAGTCTTTGGAAGCTGGAAAAAGCAAAGATTCTCCCCAGGAGCCTCCAGAAGGAATATAGCTTAGAAACAACTTTATTTTAGACCTTTGACCTTCAGTAACATGAGAGAATATTTTGCTTTAAACCACTACATCTGTGGTAGCCTGTTACAGCACAATAGAAAACCTACAGTGATTTTATCCTCTACACGTTGAGAATGGAGTTCAAAATTCAAATATGTTTCTTTCTAAGAGTCCATGCCTTTTCAAACATGATGCTTTTTCCCTGGTTATATTATCTGCTTATAGTTCTGTGTAAATATGCACAAATCCAAATATTTAGTCTCTTTAAAAATATATCAGCAAACATGTTTTATGTTTTATGTCATTAGTATAATATAATTCAGGTGGGTATATATATATCCAACATGATTTACCCAAGAACAGGATTCCAATCTTTTAAGATATGCTCAGGAGTATTATCATAAGAATATGAATACCTTCCCCTTTGAGACTGAAATTGATAAACTCAACATTAAAGTGGGTGAAATGAACCATCGGTAGAAATAAACTAGATTTAATGATGTGTTGTGTTTCTAAAAGTCTGTTGCTTTGGACAACGAGGTCTTCAGAACCAAATGAAAAGTAAAGAATATCTGGAAAACTTTGATCTTGATAAACTGGTCAAAGCCTCAAAAAGATGTGATTGTTACAAGGCCTAATGAATCAGAATGCGGGCTGATTTGCTCCAGCATATACCTTCAGGTTTTAGTTGCTTGAGGCATACCAGAAGGCACTCACCAAATATTTTTGAGTGGTTGAATAAAATTTTTCTATTGGATGTTTATAAATTCTTAAAATTAAAAAATATTCGATAGTATGTATGCCATTGGTGCAAAACTTGATACACTAATTAGTGAAATGAATAAAAAAATCAGGAACCATATTCTAACATAAAAGTAATGACACTATCGATTTACTGATGCCTGTTGTAGGCCAAGCACTGTGCTAAATGCTTTAAATGCATTATCCTACTGAATAAAATATTTATTGCTATTTTAACCTTCACTTTTAAGGAAGCTAAGACTTGAAGAGTCAAAGTGGTAAAAACAGGTTTTTTGTGATGCCAAATCCCATGTGTTTATCTGCTCTGTGATGCTAACTTTAATGATTTAAAATGTGATAAGGGTGTCATTTAGTTTCATAAGGAAAAATTAATTTTAAGTATATGATTTTGGAATGACTGCTTAAAGCTTTTGTCACAGCATTTATCAAAATTAATTTCAGACATAAACAAAACTAGTCTCCTAATATTTAAAGTACTCTTACAAATATAAAGAAAAGAATAATTCCTTCAGTAAAAAATGAAGTAATAAACAAAATGCACCCCAAGTGCAAAGGGTCAACAAGTACATAAAAAATGTTTAACCTCAGAAGTAATCAACAGATACAAAAAAAATTACAAATGAAGTCTCCTTCCAAATTAGTAGGCAAGGGTTTACCAAATACTGAACACACAGGAAGAACAAGCATTTGCCTGAAAACGAGCAGAAATGTAAACAGCTATAGCCTTTTAGAAGGAATAATTGGAAAATGGAGTTGGAAGGTTTAAAATATGCATACTGTTTGATCCACCAATTCTATTTCCATGATTTTGTCATAAAAATATGAAGAACATTATCTTAGCATTATGTATAATATTGAAAATAATGTGAATTTACTGGAAGGATGTTTACATACAGCATTAGGTGAAAAAAGCAAATTACAGAAAGCTATGTGTAATAAGACTCATTAAAATGTATAATTGCTTTTAAATAAACACCCTCCATAGCACGTGTCTAGTTCTGTTCGTTGTAGTCCATGGGGGAAAATACTTTATGTTAGCTTCCAAAGTGTTAACAGTGATGTATTTCTGAGTGAATGAGATTATAAATGATTTTTATTTTTCATGACTTGATTTATCTGTATTTTATACTTTAAAACATAGATATTTTTCTGATAAAAATAAAAGAAAAAGTAAAATTGATAAAAGAATGAGATTTCAATCACCCCCCACTTCAAATCAGATCATTTACTGCTACTCAGCTTAAAAAAACTTCTACTGACTCATTTACCGCATACCAAACCCAAACACTTTGTTTTGGCATCTAGAGTCGTTTCCCATCTGGTCTTATTTACAATATTTACTTTGTTATCCACCTCTGTATCTCATGGGTCCTCTGAATACTTTTGGAAAATACCAAGCTCTTTTGTCCTCTGCTGAAGAACTTCTAACCTTATTTCTCCGAAAAATATCACCTGTTCTGTGAAGGCTTTTCATTTCCCTAAGAGTTAGTGCTTTCTCAGCTAGCTCTCATAGCATATTCTTAAATGATTTGCCTGTTGTCTTGTAGCGCCTGCCACTGCATCTCTCATGCTTGCAACACTCCAGGTGAATACGAGTAACATATATGCAGCTCTGCGTTCCCTGTCTCCTAGGGGTCAAAGGACTTGGCAATAGATGTTGCTGCAGAACATATGGAATAAAGCAGAGATTTTAAAAAAAAGTCACCATAAACCAATATATGATCATCACACATGTAATTAAGTATTCTTCACATGTATTAGAGTTTGTATGGTATAATCAATAATTTCAGTGAAGTTCCAAGTGACAGTTTTAAGTTCTCCTAAAGTAATAGCTCATAGGAGCCTATAATACTGACGAATTTAACAAGCATAAAAAGCAGACAGACAAATGGACTGGCAAACAGACAGACAGAAAGATAGAATGAATGAACTGATAATAGTGTGCCATTATCCTTGATTATGTATTAATAGAACCATGGTCACATACTATTCTGAAATTATATTAAAATAGTCTCTTTCACATTTTTTTCCTCAATTGCTTTTGAGCATTTGAAGGGTGGAAGTTTGTTTTCAAATAGCATGCTAGTCAGATGAGTTGCTAGTGGCTGCCTACTACTAGCAGTTTGCTGGTTCATCCCCATTCAGCAGAAAGAAGGAGCGTAACCAATGGCAGTGGGCATGGGATAAGGGATTGATAGGCAGTATATGCCATCCCTGGGCACATCAGCCTCCAGAACACTTCCTAATGGGAACTTGAGAGCTGTGGGACTGTACAAACTTTCTTCTCTTGCTTTTCTGTTCCTTGATTCCTGTCTTTTCTTGCAGGGTCTATGTTCTTGGATAACATCCCCAAAAGATGTTTTTCTTCATAGTCAAGTTCTATATAAACTCATGTTGATAAATTAAAACACGTTTAGTCTTCAGAACCTTCAACATAAATAAAAAGATAGGATTAACATGATACATTTTAATGAGTCAATAGGTAAAATCACTTAAAGCAGCTCAGTTTGTTCTAGTGGCTGAAAAAGCGATGTTTCCTGGTAGTTTGTCCACCAGCTTGTACTAATGAGCCATCTTAAGAATAAGAAATTTGCGGAGTTATTTGCCTGGGGTGTGCAAAAGCAAGATGTCATGCTAAGTCTTATTAAAAGTTCCTCCATAACAAATTCAAAGGTATACAATATTGTTAACTATGTCTTGGCAGTTCATTTTCTTCTTTTATAAACAGTCAAAAAAAAGCAGCTCTGGTTTATTTAATTCCCAGAAAAGAAAAATGGGAACAATTTAGCCTGCTTAATATCAAAACCTACCTGACCACAAGGAGAATCAGGAGGAATTTCCCAGAACACTTGATTTTAGTTACATCATCCCATACACAAACTCTGTGACTGCACATAAAACAGAATTTTTTAAAAAGCTTTAATGCAAATTTTATAACATTAATTTATTCTATTATTTATCCTTTTTTAAATTTTATTTTTCAATTACAGTTTCCATTCAGTATTATTTTATATTAGTTTCATGTGTATACATAGTGGTTAGACAATCATATACTTTTTTACAAGGTGATCCCCCTAATATTTCAAGTGTCTACCTGGCACCATACACAGTTATTACAATGTTATTGGCTGTATTCCCTATGCTGTACTTTACATCCCTGTGACTATTTTGTAGCTACCAACTTGCATTTCTCAATCCCTTCACCTCTTTCACCTAGCCACTCAAGCCTTCTCCCTTCTGGCAGCCTTTAAAGCTTGTTCTTTAATTCTTTTTTTCTACCACCCTTTAGGAACTTCCAGGAATTAATTCCTTGTTCTTTGCTCCTCTCCCTTAATATTTATCTTTTTCAGAAACTCCTCCATTCTTGTAGTGTGATTTACCAACTTTGTATGGATTAATTGGTTAATATTTACCTAAAATTATAAACTTGTGATAATGGTCTGTAGATTAATCATGCTCATAACACATACTAAACTCTTATCCTTCTTTTCCAGAAAATGATATCTTTTAAAAATATATGCATCCACTCATTCTCTATTGTATCATTACTTGTGATTCTTTTGAAGACCCAGAATTCATACAAGTGATCAAACTCTAGTCATTTCTTGCATTCTTCCCATCTGTGCCTAAACTTCTCTTAGTTTCCTTCAGCTATTCTTTTCAGGACCTGAAAGATTAGGCACTGCACAGGTAAATTTTAATTGGCAAGTAGTAAATATAAGACGATGAGAATTTTGATTTTAAAATATTGCTCTGTTAGAGAGGTGTAGACAACAGATAGTTGGAACATACCCAAAAGGCAATTTTAATTCTTCAGTGAATTAGGAATCAGGGAGGAAAGGAAGGTGTGGGTCATAACTACATGTTAGCTTCTGAATATGACTTTCTATGTTCTCTCTTCCAGAGAACAATCTTAGTAAAATGGCCCAAAACTGAAGGAAATGAGGAAGAAAGTATAATACTTATACTGGTGCCCATGCAACTTGGTCTGTGGTATTGAAAAAGTATATTCTGGCTAAATGAATAGTTAATGGGTTGGATTAATGGTGACAGTTTAAGTCATCATGGAGGGCTGTTAGGGATACGTCTTCTCTCTAAGTGTGGCTTCCTCAGCACATCTTCATTTCCATCATGCACCTGGCAACCATTTTTACTTCTGGATATGGCTGCCCATCTCCTGTCCTCCCTAACTACTCACAATGCACTCCTATCAGTCTCCCACGTCATTTTAACATTTGCGCCTCTTGATAGTTTTCATGTGGTAATTCTACGTCATTGAACTTGCACTTATCTTGACTCCCCAGAGAATAAACTTAATGTCAGAGACTGTATTCTCTGAGTCATTTCACAATCCCGAACAGAATGCTGTGTGCAGTGGTGATCTAAAAATGCTTGGTGCTTTATTCTGAAGTTCTACTCAAATGTGTTAACAATGATTATGTTATAGAAAATACCCAGTGTCTTCTGTTATGTGGGCTTCATTTTGAGCATGTTGAGTTGTTTTGTTTGTATTTAATCCACATTTTTCACTTTAGGAAAGTTGTCTTTAGTTTCCAGGAAGCAAAGATTCCCAGAAGAATAATTTTTTATTCCTTTGTTTCCACTACATAGCCTCTCCCCACGTTTTAAATTTCCAGGCGTGGATGCATTTTCTTCAACATCTGTTTGTGAATCTTCATATTTGGTTTTCTTCATGCACAAAAGTCCTGGAATTGAAATATGTGTAGTACATGTTGCAAACAGCTTAATTAAATCACAATTTAAAGCTTAGGATTTTGCCATGACTAGTGTACACTCTGAGACCTAGAAGAAGAAATTAATTTGGTGGTTTGTGACAAGAGATATTGAGTATCATTTTTTAAATGACATAAGTTTTACTTTTTGGTATTACAAAAGTACTTTATTTTGAAATTTGTCCAGTTTTATTGAGATATGATTGACATATAACATTGCATTAGTTTAAAGTATACTACATGTTTTCATATATGTATATATTGCAAAACAACTGTCACAATAAGTTTAATTAACATCCATCACTTTACATAGTGGTAATTATTTCCTTATGATAAGAACTTTTAAGATCTAGTAATATAGCAACTTTTACAGTATTGTTGACTGTATAACAATTAACAATAGAGACTAATATATAGTCTCTATGCTGTACATTATATCCTCAAAACTGGTAATAGAATTTTATTTTTTTAAAACTTATTTTTCATAAAGATAGCTGTTTACCTTCTTCTGGGTAAAGACTTTTTAAAAATTTTATTTTGTTGTATTTTTCCCATTACCCCTAACCTCGCCCCCTGCAACCCCAGCTCTCGTCCTGCTCTTTGTCTATGATTCTGTCTCTATTTTGCTTATTCAGTTTGTTCATTAGATTCCACATGTGAGTGAAATCATACGGTATTTGTCTTTCTCTGACTGGCTTATTTCACTTAGTATAAGACTTTGTATACGAAGTTATTGACTGCTAGATTGTTATATGAAATACTGAAAAAAATTACACTTTCTATTATGGAAAATATTTTTGTCGAGATAATTTCTGTTTAATACAGTCAGAACATTAAAGAAATACATAAATTACACAATTTATTAAAGTTTGTGTGTTAGTTTTCTATGGCTGCCATAACAAATCACCACCAACCTACTGACATAAAACAACAGAAACTGATTCTGTTACGGTTCTGTGGGTCAGAAGCCAAATGCATGACTCACTGGGCTAAAATCAAGATGTTGACAGGCCTGTGTTCCTTTCTGGAGTTTCTAGGGACAAGTCCATCCCTTGGCCTTTTCCAGCCTTCAGACGCCACCCTCAGTCTTTGGCCTGTGCTCCCCTTCCTCCAGCTCCAAGGTCGGCAGTGTGGGTCAGCGCCTTCTCTTGCTTCATCTCCTTGATCCTTCTGTCCATGGCATCTCTCTCTTATCACAGCCAGGAGAGGGTTTCCATTTTAAAGAACAGATGTAATTAAATTAAGCCCAAAATGATGCACAACATCAGCTTAATATCCACATGAGACATTTTTAAAATTATAACTTAGTGTACAAAAAAGCCCCTGCCCTCAATCTATTTCTGACATTAAAAAGGTAGTAAATACAGCCTCAAACCTGACCTGTTTCCTTAGAGTTCTTCTTTCAAGATTTTTTAAAAATTTATTTTTAGAGAGAGGGGAAGGGTGGGAGAGAAGGAGAGCAACATGGACGTGTGAGAGAAACGTCAATTGGCTGCCTCTCACGTGCCCCCAACTGGGGACCTGGCCCGCAACCCAGGCATGTGCCCTGACTGGGAATCGAATTGGTGACCCTTCCTTACAGTGTTTAAAGGCGGCTTTATCTGTAACTGCCTTTTAACTACTTTCTCCTTACAAAGAAATAAGAAGACAAAGTATATTATGAAAGAAAATTAAGGTGCAAAATCTCTTTCCCAGGCTTCTAATAGACAAAAGAATATTTCTCTGTGCCCAGAATAAGTTTTCAGACTATAAATCTGGGTACTAATTGAAGTTGTCCGGAGAAAAAGTATCGGTGAATTAAACTATTGAAAGTTTCAAAGATAAAATGTGTTTGGATTTGCACACAACATTATTTATTCAGGTAGAGTGCCATGCATGCACAGAGCTCTTCTCTTTTCCTCTCACCAAACATTTTTGAATAAATCATCCGAGGAACTATTCTAACACTCTGACCTGTGTGTCACCCACTGTGTTCTACTTAGAATGGGAAAGAAGAGGCTTTGAGTAAGAGAATTACTTTAATAATTTTATGATGGCATCTAGAAGGGGAGGGAGGAAATACTGGAGGTTGGGTTAAGGGGTATTTGACTGGTTTAAGAATGATTGAAAGTAGTTTTATTTTTATGTTTTTATTCCTGGTCAAAGACTCTGGTGAAAGTTGGCCTGTAGTTCTAAAGTTAGGCTTATGCTAAAAACCCACAGAAGGCCAAGGGGAAGGAGACAATGGAGTCAGTGGAAGAAGCCAGGTAAAGTGTTAATTCATAATCTCGAGTCTCGTGACACTCAGAAGTTTATGTCAGCTATAAATTTTACTTTTTTCTGTCTTCTGGCACAGATCAAATCCTTTTAACATCTGCAGGAGAGCCCAGGAGATAACTTTGAGCAACCAACACTACTAGAAATGTCTTTACAATGTAGAAGGCAGGCAGAGTAGAATCAAAGAAGGTCATTCAAAGACGACTTTAAATTCTAACCCTTCTTTATGTTTCTTGCTGCATGTCTTTTCTTCCAGTACTTGTTCACATTGCTCGTGCATACTGTATACTATAGCATACTTAAGTGTGTATATACTAGATTGTATGTGCTATATACAACCTATATAAAAACAATAATAATGGTATCATAAAGTGTAGAACTCTTCAGGAATACAAAATATGAAAGGTAGCCAAATGTATTATAATAGTGACTACAGAGTACCACGTTTGTGTGAGGTATCAGATGAAGCACTTCATATTTACTTTAATCCTCACAAAAACCTTATCAGGAAGGCTTCAGTAGGCTTCGGTTTACAAACAGGGAAAGCCAGGCAACTTTTTCTGTGTCACACAGCTAATAAGCAGCAGGGCCCAAACTGAATCCAGGTTCACTTGACTTGAAAGTCTTTCCTCTTACACATTAATCAGTATAGTACTATCTAATAGTAATTATTCTTCTAATAACACATTATTCTTAGTTTTACTTTCAGGGCAACTGGAAATCTTAAGTACTAATTTTTTTCTGTTATTTTAGTCTTTCAAGTTTACTCTTTGATCTATACTGAAATTTTAGCTCAAAATCATTTGATGTGAGCAAACTTCTAGTGTGTCTGAAAAAAAGAGTGAGAAGGAAATTCCCAGTTAAATATTATAGGTGTATTCATGTTTGCCCCCTACACTTCCAAAACTTTGTAAATGAACAACAATGTATAAACTAGAAGGGACAAAAGGAATTACAGATGATAGTACATAAAATATGTCAAGAAATTTTTGAAGATGAGAAGCTGGTGGATGAATTTGTTTAAGCAACCAAAGAAGGGGTGGGGGGGAAACACTGTTTCTTCCTAGATATGTCAAATGACACAAGAGGATAAGAGTTATAGCACCACTAAGATTCAGGAACCAGAAGCATTAGTAGGCAGAAAGGTAGAAAGATTGTTTGAAAGTCTATTTAAGAAGCATTTAGGCATGCTGATTCCGTCCTTCCCTTTTGCTATTGTCCACCTTCCTGCATCCTGGTTGTATAAAAGAAATTTGTTTTCTGGAAAGTATGAACTAAATTGGCACTAGACTTCAACACATACACTGAAGACTTGATGATTAACTGAAAGTACACAGAGTGAACTATGAGGCCCCAATCCTCTTCCCATATTCAGCTTCCAGGAGTGCTGATAACCGAGCCCGTGCCATCCATCAAACACATGCCTTAGAAAGAGATTGGAGTGATACCTCCTGGGGAAATAGACTGGTCTAAGAGGAAAACCCTGCGGATTCTAAAACTGAGAGGGAGGGCCTAAAATAGCTTCTTTGTCCCCATCCAGTCACCATACAGTCATACCCCCAGTCAGTACATCTCACCTCTAAACATGGAGTATCCAGGCAGCATTTTAGTGTCTCATTCTTAAATATGAATGAATAGCAAGATGAAAGATGAGACAAGGTTTTCTATGACCCAGTGCATAATAGTATTCTGTCCATGCATTACAAACTGCTCTCATAAATAGCTTTTATTTTACCAAAGTCTCAAAGAAAAAAAATTACATTAAATGTACCTGATTCAGAGATAGAATACTTGCCTGGAAGTTGATTATATGTCTCATTCTCATCCCTTCCTCCAACCACTACCCTCATTCAAATCTATTCTTCTCCCATTGGTGACTACAATAAATATTCAGTATGTTACATTTTACTACAAACCATATTGATCTATTTTTATATTGTTATACCTTAGTTATATAAACATATTTTCATTGTTCAATCAATAACCTTTCTCCATTTGTGAAAATCATTAGTATAGTTTAGATTGGTAAAGAATTCATTCTAGTTTTCCCATTAAAATTGATGGAACTATTTTTTTCATTTAACAACTTTTACTTAGCAACAGCATTCTCAGAAACAAACTAAAACTGTGAAATTGATAGATACGTGTATAATAAAGAAATTTTCAGGAGCCCAATGTCTTAAAAATCTTCCTCTAAACATCCCTTATCAAGAAACTACTATGCTTCAGAAAATAATGAGATAACAAACAAATAAATATGGTGTTCCAACCCAGGAAAAGTGCAAGAAATTCCCAAGATGATTTTGGAAGGAAAGTGTTAGATTGGCTGTGGAGCCAGACCTGGCTAGCATCCGGTACCAATGAGAGCAGGATCCAAATGTGCCTATAGGTAATGTCACTTGGACAACAATGCCTCTTGTTTTGGGCAGATTTTGATGGCATTCCCATAGCCTGCTGCCCTAAGAGGGTCTTCCATGTCCTCTGACTCTCAACCCCCAGCTTCTGGCAAGGGTCATTGTGCCCCTTCCAGTAGGCCCTATGGTAAACCCTCTACTCTCAATGCTCATCATGGCTTTTAATTCTGGAAAGCAGCTTGGGAAAGTTAAGTCTAAGGTCCCCTCCTCTCCTATCTCATGCAACATCAAAGAAGTGTGGCCAAGCCTCACGTTAGTGTAAGAGCATCACACAAGGTGATCTCTTTCTACATCTTAAATAGGAAATGCAGGAAGTTGTTAACAGCTAAGATAGTGTCCCCCATATCACCTTCACTTTTAAATCACGTTTTCCTTTCTCTGGAACTAAGTTGGGGCTTGGGGGGTGGGGAAATAATTTTCGTACACTCATTTCACACTTCCCCTTTTTTACGGTCTCTTTCTGTTCTTCCTTGGGACCAGAGAAAGGGCTTTTGGTTGATTTTTCTTTTCCTGTGTCCTATCTCCTTTCTGCTGTTGAGCTTGGCTACTTTTCTGCCACAGGTTAAGAAGTATTTCTGTACTACAGAGAAGCTCCATGAGATGAGTCCTTCAAGCCCTTGGTGTTTTAATTTAGGCAATGAAGGAATCTAGACAATCTCTCCTGAATGCTCTCAGGTGTTGCCTTGCTTCTTGTCTATTTGCTACATAATTCTACTTTGTATATTAGCAGCTAAATTGAACCCCTTTTTGTATATCTCCAGAAACAAGTCTTTGTTTCCTTCCTATTCAATGGATTCCTCAAGATGACCGACAAAAAATAAAAAGAGAAAAACGTGAATAATTTTGAAATTATTACCCTATACCATTGGTTTGTGTAAAAATTTTTTAAAGATTCAGTTGTATTGTTTTTGCCAGTGACAATTATTTTAAAGAAGAAAATAGGGATAAGGCAAAATTATGTGAAAGGAGAATAAAAACAGTGGAGAGATTTTTAAAAAATATTTTATTTTCTCTTCTGTTTGTGTGAAATATATGGAGAAAAATACAGCAGCTTGAGTAAAACAGATTCCACGTCCATATTAGGGAGTGCTTGTCTGGTTGAATCAGGCAGGGGTGAAGCCCTTTGGGTGTTGGTTGTATAGCGAGTGTGGCTGCCCAGCATTACTGTGTGAGCTGCATGAGTGTTAAGACCACTGAACCTAATTACATAACAACAACAATAATAATGATAACAGGTACTTTTGATTATCTGTTATGTATTAACATTTTAAATACATATATAATAAACTTTTACTGTAATGTTTCTAGGTAGGTAGGTATTATTATCTTCATTTTCCGAATGAGGAAATTAAGACGCAGAGGTTATATCGTAGTATAAATTTCCGTGGTTAGTTAGTGCTGGGCCCGGCCTGGCATTTGAGCCTATATTTCCTAAGTACACCACAGAGACTGTGCTCTTCCTTTTTTACATGAGAATGCTCTCTCTGGTCGCCAGGGGGGACTGTCTGCTTTTCTACAAACACTCACGGGCTCACCCTTATTAATATGCCCGTGTTTCTGAAAATGCTTCAAAATTCTGAAAATAACTTAATAAAATGCATTGTTTACTGGTATTGGTACGAGCTATGTATCAAGGATTATGACTGAGAAGAAAAATCAATGGAGGGACCCCAAAGGGTGAAGTTCAGGTTGGGCAGCGTAGTGTTGGGTTAGTGTTCTGGGAGAGGCTGTTCTGGACTCGGAGAAGCTGTAGAGTTTGACTCAGAAGCATGAATGTCATATGATGCTCCATTTCCACAGATGGGAAGCAAGAAAAGCAGTCAGTGTCCTGATCGCTACCTTAACAATGACTTCAGTGTGGTCTTTTCCCCTTTATTTCCTCCCAGCATCCACACACTCCAGGTTGCACCAGGAAGAACTTTTATTCAATTTTGACTTTTTTAAATTTTATTTTTCCAGTTTTATTGATATATAATTGACATAATCACTGTATAAGCTAAGGTGCACAGCAACATGGTTTGAATTACATGTGCTATGAAATAATCATCTCAATAAAGTAAGTTAGCATCTAAAGTAAGTTAGCATCTATCCTCTCGTATAAGTATGATAAAAAGATAACAGGAAATAATTTTTCCTCATGATGAGAACTCTTTAGGATTTACTCTCTAAACAATTATTTTAAAATACATTTTATTGATTATGCTATTACAGTTGTCCTATTATCCCCCCTTCATTCCCCTCCACCCTGAACACCCTCTCCCACCCACATTCCCCCCCTTGAGTTCATGTCCAT
>CM052539.1:73436620-73541723 GCA_028533065.1 Trachops cirrhosus
AATTTTTTTGAAGGCTGTTTCAACATGTTTGCCCATTTGATGATGGGTGATTTAGGAGCACACCTGCCCACACTGTGCTGAGTGTTCAGCAGTTTTTGACCAAAAATGGCATGACCCCTGTGTCCCACCCTCCCTATTCACCCGATCTCCCCCAGACTGACGTTTTTTGGTTTCATCGTATATCTGATAAGAGATTAGTATCTAGAATATGCAAAGAACTCCTACCAAAACGGCAACAACCTAATGCATAAATGTACAAAAGACTTGAATAGACATGTCTTTAAAGAAGATACACAAATGGCCAGTAAGCATATGAAAATATGCTGAACATTACTAGTCGTTAGAGAAATGCAAATCAAAACCTCAATGAGATACCATTTCACAGTCATTACCATAGTTATTATAAAAGAAATAAACAAAATAAGTATAGGCAAGGATGTGAAGAAATTGGAAATCTCATGTATTGCTGGTGGGAGTGTAAAATGGTATAGCCATTGAGGAAAATAGAATGGTGGTTTGTCAAATAAGTATACAATTACTATATGATCCAGTAATTCCACTCCTAGGTGTATACTCAAAAGAACTGGAAGCAGGGACTCAAGTAGAGACTTGTGCACCAATGTTTATACCAGCGTTATTCAAAAAGTGGAAACAACTTGAATGTTCATCAGTGGATGAAATATTTTTCTGCCTGGATGAAGAATGAATTCTGATATATGCTACAACATGGATGAACCTTTAACAGACACAAAATTACAAATGTTGTATGATTCCACTTATATAATATACCTAGGAAAGGCTATTTCACATAGAGACAGAAAGGAGATTAGAGGTTACCAAAGGTCTAGGGAAGGGAAATAAGGGGAGGGTCTAGTGGGGGGGAAATTTCTGTTTGGGATAATGAAAAAGTGGAAATGTATGCTGGTGATGGTGGTACAAAATTGTGAATGTACACAATTGTATTGTTAAAAAATGGTTACTAAAAGTCATGTGCTCATGGGTAAATATCAATAGTTGGCAGTACTGATGTGTATAAAAAGGCATTTTCAAAGATGAAATATTAGTGGGGGGACCCAAAAAACCCTGGAATTTACTTATAAAACATTGTGTATTTATTCTTACTTGTTTAAACTTCAGTCACCTTCAAAGTACTCTCCATTTGTTGAAATATACCTACTGAGATGTGTTTCTCACTGCTCAGTTTTTGAACTCATCGATTTTGACACCTTGTAGTGCTTCTGCCATTTTTTGTTTTCTTTCACATTGGCAAAACATTTCCCTTTGAGGACTTTTTCTATCTGAGGAAGAAGAACTTTAACTGAAGGTTTGGGAGTCATGGAAAAAGGCTCATTAACTAACATCTAAATTATGTAACATTAAGTACAAGAAGCCCGTTTTTAAGCCTTTGCGGCTACTTCATCAGATAAGATTTCTGATGTGCTCCCCTTTCAGGTAATACTTGGTCCCTCAACATTTTCCTGGCTCCTTTTCCCCCTTTTCCTCCCCACCCCTCCCAGTAGGAGTGTGTCATTCACTCCATCTTATTCCAGTTTCTTCTCATTCTTCCTGTAGAGCAATTCGCTGTCTTAGAGCTCTCCTAAATCGGCACTCTACAACCAACCTTGCATATCCAAAGGCCACATAAGCACCACTTCCAGCACTCTACACACTTTTTAAATTATATATTTATTACTAACAGCAAAGTGATTTTGCATACACTCTCAATACATGAACCTCTATTTATAAAAATGCACCTGTACTATTGTTGATTCATATTTTCAATCCAAATGTTTTGATCCTTATTTTTATGAAAGACACATGATAAATAGAGTAAGAAAATGTACTTTTTTTTGATACTTACTAGAATGATTACTCTTATGAAGAGGGTTTATTCTCTTGAAATGCTCACGGGAGCTATGCACTCTTCCTATGTTAATGAAGAAAATATATCAATTTTCACTAACTATAAAAATTGACTTTTGCCTAATTTAGTTAATGTCATACTCAAATACATATTTCAAAAGGTAATTCTATTTCTCATTATTTGCCCTTATGAAATAAAAATAGTTGGTTATAAAGATCATTGTTCCACTTACCCTCACTGAGAATTTTTTGGATACCCAGTTCCATTTTCCCCCACAAGGATATGTAAGCATGAGTCTGGGTCAGAATGTACTGGAACCCAAATAGAGACGTATTTCTCTAAAAGGTATCTTTAAAATACTGATTCTAAGGAAACAATGACAGTAATCTAAGCCCTTGCCATTTAGAATGTGATATATATCTCATCCCAATATATCACTTATAATTTATTTTTAAATCTATAAGGTTACATTTAGAAAAGTTGACAAATTCAAATAGCCTATCAATTCATTTAATTAGTTTGCTTCAAAAATTATCTTCACCAACTGGTTGTTTTGACTTCACTAAATCATCATGATTAGTTTATGAAGACATCAGAATCTTTATTTCAAAAGATAATCTCATTCTAAAACCACATAACAAAAAATCACAGAGCTTATGTTTTTAACAAGAGCATATCCTCAAACACAATGGGTAAAATAATCTCTGAGTTATGTTAAAATACTGACATTAAATATCAAATAATACTTTTTAAAACAAGTCACTATCTCCCACTACCTTCAGAAACTACATAAAAACATTGAAAGCCTATTAGGGACTCCCAAGAGAGAAATAATTTTTTATTTCAAGTAAAATCATTACTTGCCAAAAGATAAAATCAAAACATTTTTCTGAGCCACAAAAACACATTAAAGGAGCAAATTCTTTTGCAATAAGGGTACAAGTTTTCAACACACATGCTTTAGTTAAATTATATCTGTAAAATTAATTTTTAAATAATGACTTAAAAAGAGTTTTAAAAGATATGTCACAATGATATCACGGCAAATACAAAAAAGATTATGTCAGTGTTTTTTCCTCTGCTCTGACTGTCCACCAGAATTACCTGGGGGGCTTTTTAAAAGAATACTGATGTCTGGGTTCTGTCGTAGATCATTTAAACCATAATCTCTAAAGGTGGTTTCTGGACTTTGTTATGTGGTTTATGATTCTTCAGCCAGCATTGTGAAGATGCTTGAAACATATAGAAGAATAGAAAAACTCAACAAAAATCAAAAGACACCAAATAAAAACTTAGAGTGGAAAAATATAACAAATAAAAATCTCAATGGGCACTGGCTGGTGTGGCTTCCTGGGCTGATTGCCAGCCTGTGAACCAAAGGGTCACCAGTTCTATTCCCAGTTATGGCACGTGCCTGGGCTGGGGGCCAGGTTCCCAGTAGGGGGCACGTAAGAGGCAACAAAACATTGATGTTTCTCTCCCTTTCTTTCTTCCTCCCTTCCCCTCTGTTGAAAAATAAATAAATAAAATCTTTTAAAATATCTCAATGGATGTATCAATCAACAACAAGGTAGAATGCACAGAGGAAAAAACTGGTGAACTTGAAGACAGGATAATAGAAATTGCCCAATCTGAACAACAAAGAGAAAATAGACTAATAGACTGAACAACAAAAGATCTGAACCCCAGGGACCTGCAGAATTGTCATAAGAGAGATAACATTTGTGTCATTGCAACCCAGAAGGAGAGTAGAAAAAGGATGAAGCTGAAAAGTATTTGAAGAAATAATGGCTGAAAAGTTCCCAGACTTGGAAAAAGACAAACTTACACATCAAGAGGCTGAGTGAACTTCAAACAGGCTAAACTCAAGGAAAAGTTGCTAAATGCAAGGAAAAGATGTGTTTCTGCCTTAGATATAATGGTCTTTCTCCTTTTGTTGGTTGCTTTTAACAGAGATTATTTTTAATGTTGACTAAGTTATGGTGCGTATATAAATATAAATTATGTAACTCTTCTGGTTAATTAAATATGGAACCAAATTTCTCATTCTCCCCGTTGGTGTGAAGTTTACTTTCCTTCCCTTTAATGAAGTCCTTTTACTGCTTACCACATAAAATGCAATGGAGACAACACTGTGCCAAAGTCTAGCCTTTAAAAGGAGTAGCAGCTTCTGGTTCCACTCTCTTGGAATGCTCATTATTGGGACACTCTCTCAGAACCCAGCCACCATGCTCTGAAAATTCAAGACCTATGGCGAGCCCCGAGTTCATAAGAAACTGCATCAACTGTTAGCCATGTGAGTGAGCTTCCAAGACACTTCCACCCACAAGAGCCCCCAGGTGACTGCAGTCCTAGCCAACACTCAGGATTATGAGATATAATCAAATAATTGTCATTTTAAACCATAAGTTTTTAATTATTTTGTTACACTGTAGCAGATAACTGAAAAAGCTAATAAAAACTGTTAGAAAGTAGAAACTTAAAAAATAGACTGATGAATGTGGGAATATGTCGATTTTAATTTTAAAATAGATGCAAACAAGACAAAGTGTGATTGATATTATTTAAAATGTAAAATGCATGGTAAACAAAATATAATGTAGCTATATATATATATATATGAACTTAAATAATCATCTTGGTTTTTTACAATTGTATGACTAGAAAGAAATACAATATGCTACCAGTAGTTGCCTCATACAAGTGGTGGTTAAGGCTAGTTGTAAGAGAAAAGACTTCCTGTCTTAACAACAGACAAAATAAATTTGGTATTATAAAAATATGTCTATTATAATAAATAGATCTCAGTTTGGTAGAGAAATTCATAATACTAGACCATAAGATGCTATAATATAATTTAGATAAATAAAAATTCTTCCAAGAGCCAACCCAGTTGTAAATAATATCAATTCTAATTTAACTTTGCTATAAATTATCAGTAAGTCAATAAACATTGACTTTTAGTAGCTGATCATATTTATGGTTTTAAATAAAGACACTTAATAAAGTGTCCTCTGTTTTAAAGTTAAAATGATTTTGAGAAATCCATTTTAAAGAAAAGTATTTAAAAATGTATTATCCTTCTGATACACTAATTAGAACTTCCAAGAGACCTACCATATGGAATCACACAGAGTAAGACACGAAAGAGGACCTTGTTTGTACCTATCTGGTTAATCTCTTAATTCAGAGACATAGTAATGCAACCTAAGGAATTGATCAGATCCATAGTACAAAATGGAAACTAGACGGAGGAGAGCAGAGACGCTAAATCTGATAATCCACGTTGGCTCATGGGACATTATCCAGCCTTCCTGAGGCCTTGGCGGTGGTAGTGTTATTAGGGGGTTAGTAGGGACCAGATGCAGATAATCCCACAAAGGAGGAGTTAGTTAGAGGTGTTCAAAAATGGCAGTGTACAGTTTGCTTATAGCAGGTCATCTTTTGGAAAACCAACTTATCTAAGCGTGGAGGAGAATTTTGAACATTACTTTATGTTACATATCATGCCCAAATTAAATGAGTGATATTTTAGGGTGTGAGAATTCTAAATATTTTGTACTATTATTTATGCATTATTATCTTCTCAAACACTCCAAGAATTTTTCTAACATTTAAATAAAATGCATTAGTTCTCTATTATAAGCCAACCATGTTAAGGCACAATATTTTGGGGAAGGATGAGTATAATCTGGCCTTCAACAAGGCAAGACAAACAATTGTTCATTTAGTCAAATATATTTTACTGAGTGTGTTTGTATTCTTGTCATTTTAATAGGTTCTGGGGTACACTAGTAAATCAAAGAAAGTCCCAATTCTGGTGGAACTCATATTAAGGAGAAGGAAAAAGATAATCATACAAAAAATGTATATTAAAACACTAGATAGTGATAAGTGCTATAAACAAAAACAAGGTAATCAGACTATTTTAAATAGAATAATCAAAGAAAACTTTTCAGTGATGCTTATATTTAAGCAAAAGCCAAAATGAATTGAAAAACATATACTAAATACACAATACATACATACATACATCAATACCTCAATATAAAGAAAATATGCCTCAATATAAATAAGTAACTACATAAACAAGCATTTTGTTTGTTTATAGTAAGGTACAAACAGAATGAAGGATATACAAGTCACATCACCATTTATTTGACATAAGTGTTCCAAAGATTTATACTCTCTAGACAACCTCGGAGACTTCCTCTGGTGTCATTCCCCTCTCAGCAGAGAAAATCATCTTGTGAAAAGAATGAAAATTTTATGTGAAATGAATACATTTACTAATCAATATATATCTCACTTAATAAAATATGTTATTCCCTGATTATTTACAAATGAATTTTATTATAAATTACTATATTATCACTGCAATAAAAATCACACAATTGGAAATGTTACAACTAGGAAAAATCTACCCAACTTTATTAAATAATATTTAAAGATGAACAATAATTTTATAAATAATACAAAAGGAAAGTGTCTTATGATAAAAATGATTACTTTCTACTTTTGTATGTTTCCTTTTATTTCACATTTGACTTTAAAAATAATAATAGCCCTGGCTGGGTGTCTCAGTTAACAGGAACATTGTCCTGTACACTAAATGGTTTCAGGTTTGATTCCTGGCCAAAGGCACATGTCTGGGTCACAGGCTTGATCCAGGCTGGGTGCATAAGAGAGGCAGTTGATCTATGTTTCTCTCTCCCTCTCTCTCTCTCTCCTTTCCTTTCTCTCTAAAATCAATAAACATATCACCGAGTGAGGATTAAAATTAATAATTAATAGTAATAATAGTAGACTACTTAAAATTTTTTCAAATAAAAATATTCCTAAACTGCTGTCCTACAGAGGGTACTTCAAAGTAGAAGAGTAGCTATCCTAAGAATTGCATGTTTCTGTGAATATTTTGTAGGAAATTATATGATCTTTTGCTCACACATCTCATTCTATATACTAATTCGGTGTACTTTCAAAACCCTCAAGCCAAAAACTGTGCTGTGTCTTCCATTATTGTCTATTAGCTTCTATATTTCGTTTGAGTTAAAAAATTTTTACTCTAGATTTGTTTGAGACAATTCTCTATATTTTGTTGGTTTTCCAAAGCCATGTTTCTGGTTAATTTTTTCTTAATACATAGAATAAATATTTTCAGGGGTTTCTGAAAGCAACTATACCTGTTCAAGTGATTTAGTGAGAACTGATCGGTGAATTATAGTGTTTTCATCAGGATTTTTAAAAAGTTAAGATTTCAAGAGACAGTTTGCTAAAACAATTGTTTCCTTTCAGATTTTATGAAGAATTATTCTAAAACTTCTCAAACAGTAGCGAACAAAGTGTCAAAGCAAAGTTTAACTTTGATCATATATGTAAACTATCCGAATCTGTGTGAATCAAGCTAAGTATGCAGAACAAAGTTTAAATACTTAAAACATGGTATTTTCTGATTATCTTTTTTATTCTTAATAGTTGACAGAAAATTATTTTAACTATACTTTTCCTTATGAACAAAAGTGAGATTCTTGTCACCTGGCATCTTTTTTTTGTCTCTGGACATAACTGACAACTTGAAGAAAAAAGATGTACTAAAAATATGATAAAATTCAGTCCTATTGACTTCACTAATTCAACCCTGCCAGTTAAAACATACGTAAACTTGAAAAGGAACTCCTGTGTTTGTTTTTCCCCACTGTATTATATCGGGTGAATTAGGGAACTGGACTGAGAATACGAAACGATTATCACCATCACCGTTTGATGAAGACTTGCCTTGTGCCAGACCTTGACCTCACAGCACCATTTTCATTATCTCAGATAACCTTCACAAGCATTCCATAGGTAGGCTGCTGTCTCTGTCTCAGCCTCCTGCAGGGGACAGCTGAGGTTTCAGGCCATTAAGTTTCCTATCCATCAGTGGCAGAGCTATTAGCACCTATGGCCTCGATGTGTTTGGTATCAGAGCTGTACTTAAAATAATTTATAACCAATTTTTTTCTACTTTCTGTCCTTTGAATTATATATTTTTTTCTTTTTAAATCAACATGGTTGAATTTATCATGTCAACCATACTTAGTTTTAACATTTGCTTTTCTTGTTTCGCTTTCTTTCTGCTTCCAAAAGTGTCAGGGATCAGAATTTAATTTTTTCTGTTTGATTATTTTAATTGATATTTATTTTGTAAGAAAAATAGTCTTATTCAACACACTCTTATGTAATATTCAGGGTCCAGATGAGGACTAGAGTGTCAGTTCCTAGTTTTCACCCATCTAAAATCCTTTTTCCTTTATCCAACTCCAGAAATTCTAGAGATTTGTTACTAACTGGATGTAATTTTATTATCTCTTATATAACAAGTACAAATTTAACTAAAGCACACTGAGGAACATTTACCAAAGAGTAATTTTGAGAAATGAGTGATAGAATTATTTTTAAAACACCCAAGAAGCTAATCCATGTTCTAAATATTTTAAATTAGAATTTTAATGCTGCCTACAAATCCTATAAATTTCCCAGATCACATTTCTTTTACTCCTGATTATTTTTCTCTTTTAATTCAAGCTTTTAGAGAAAATAAGCTATATGTACTCTTTGTAATATATATTTATTTTCTTTCACTACTAACCATTAGCTACCTTTACTTTCTGATACACTGAAATTTCTCATCACCAGAAGCTTTAACAGTCAGATCTACAGGGAACATTTCTGCTGGTGTCTTTCACCTTTTCTTTTCTGCTGTTTGACACTGTTGGGCGCTCTGATCCTTGAAAGACTCCATTCTCTTTAAGTCTGTGATATCATACTTTCCTCCTTTGTGGTCATTCATATTTCACTGAATAAATATCAGTGTTTCACATAATAACATCCTAAGTATTATTATTATTTCTTTCTTTACACTCTTCTTATGGTATTTCATTCACATCCATACCTTTTTATTAATACTTATGAGTCCATTACTGTGGGGGGCTTCACCCACAGGACCCCCCAGCCACCACAGGTGAGATTAAGTCTACCAAGACATGATCTGCTTGGGGAGGAAAGGTGGCCAATCTCTCAAAGGAGAAGGGCCAGGGGCCTTTTCCTCAATGCGTTTTTATTGGGTTCATTTTGCACAGGATTACAGATAAAACTCATCAATCATTATCAGGCAGTAGGGATCAAACAATAGATAACATACAAAGAACTCTGAGGGCCTATTTTGAGTCAGGGTTAGATTGCTAAAGAGCCACAAAACTTTGAGGAACAAAGTCACTTCTTGCTTGGACCCTTATCATTTAATTGAGAGCATTCTAAACAAAGCAGTTTTCACAGGATTTTACATATTCTTTCTTAGGCCTGATCACCCCAGGGAACCCGCCCCTTCCAGCACAGATCTGCCCCCGGCATTGTTTCAGGCTTAAGTCAGGCAGAGGAAGTAAGGCAGCCAAGAGATTAGGAGACTTCTCAGACAGAATGAGGACTCAGGCTATGTCAAAGAAAAGGGGCAAGGCTCCATCACCCCCTTTTGCTATAGCCCCCCAACTCCTTTTCTGGGGCTTCCTCATGATTGTGCTTGTCTTAGGTTGTTTCTCCCTTGGGGAATCTTACCCATCGTTGGCTAACCGATCAAGCATTGGGGGCCTGGCAGGGTGAAGAAAAATGAGCAGAAACGGAGCTCCTGCTGGGGAGATAAGCTTTGTCTCCTTAGTGGCTTATGGTCTGAAGGTCACTCGCGCAGTCTTAGCCATGGTGGGGGTTACAGCTTCTGAAACCAGGCAGGGTGATTCCCGACACATTACTACCAAATCTTTAACCCAAACCTAATTGCTAAGCTCCAAATGATTAGTGGATGGCTCCACTTAGAGAATTTTTGAACCAGAATCTAGCCCTTCAGATTTTCTCCTGAATCAGTCCTGAGGAATATTATCCACCTATATCACTCTTTAACCTAAATACCTAGGACTTTTCTTAGTGCACTTATTCAATACATTTAAACTATAGTCACCCCTCTGTATCTACAGATTTTACATCCATGGATTAAAACAATCATGGATCAAAAATAGTCAGGAAAAAATTTTCAGAAAATTCCAAAAGCAAAACTTAATTTGCCACATGATGAGCATTATGCTGAATCCATGCTAATGAAGTCGTGTACAGACATACCCTGTTGTAGTCTCTATACACATATAGGATATATCAACCACTATACCATTTTATATAAGGAACTGCAGCATTAATCATTTTTGTATCTTTGGGGGTCCTGAAACCAATCCCTACACCCTCAACAGATATGGAGGGACAATGGTAGTTTTCATGTTTTTTTAAAACTCTCCTTTTTGAATGTCTTCCCCTACTTCTCCAAACTCTCTATTACTACTAACACTGCTTTTATTCAGAATGATCAAAGTTTATAAAATACTTTCAACCAGCAGAAAAATTTTGGAAACAAAATGACATGTAGAAGCCCACATACCACAGATAAAGGCACATTTATTCTGATCAAGCAGGAGTATAAGAAGATTTGAAGCCCTATTTATTTCATATCCTTCTCCTCTACTGATGGGACTTCTGTAATAGCTCTATCCTCTAGGGCCTGAGCAGAAATACTTTTCTTTTTTAAATTATATTTCATTGATTATGCTATTACAGTTGTCCCAGTTTTCCCCTCTTAGAGTCCCTCCACTTAGCAGCCTCCACTCCCTCAGGCAATCAGCACACTGTTGTTCATGTCCATGGGTCATGCATATAAGTTCTTTGGCTACTCCATTTCCTATATTGTACTTTATATCCCCATGACTACTCTGCAACTACCTATTTGTATTTCTTAATCCCCTAACCTCTTCATCCATTCCCCTACACCCCCTCCCATCTATCAACCATCAAAACACTCTGTATCCATGATTCTGTCTCTATTATTCTTGTTTGCTTAGTTTGGTTTTTTTTATTCAATTTTTGATAGGTATGTATTTATTACCATTTTATTGTTCATAGTTTTGACCTTATTTTCTTAAATGAATCTCTTTAACACTTCATATAATAATGGTTTGGTGGTGATGAACTCCTTTAAGTTTTTCTTGTTTGGTAAGCTCTTTATCTGTCCTTCAATTCTAAATGAGAGCTTTGCTGGGTGGAGCAATCTTGGCTATAGATCCCTACTTACCATTACTTTGAATATTTCTTGTCAGTCCCTTCTAGCCTGCAAAGTTTCTTTTGAGAAATCAATTAACAGTCTTATGGGAATTTTCCTGTAGTTAGCTATCTTCTTTTCTCTTGCTGTTTTTAAGATTATCTTTATCTTTAACCTTTGGCATTTTAATTATGTTGTGTCTTGGAGTGGGGCTCTTTGAATCCATCATAATTGGGACTCTCTGTGCTTCCTGGACTTGCATGTCTATTTCCTTCACCAAATTAGGCAAGTTTTCTTTCATTATTTTTTCAAATAGATTTCCAATTTCTTGCTCATTCTCTTCTGCTTCTGGCACCCCTGTGATGCAAATGTTGGAATGCTTGAAGTTGTCACAGAGGCTACTTATACTCTCCTCATTTTTTGGATTCTTTTTTCCTCTTGTTCTGACTGGTTGTTTTTTTGATTTTTTATGTTCCAGATCATTGCTTTGACTCTCAGCTTTATCACACTACTATTGTTTCCCTATAAGTTGTATATCCTTCATTTCTGACTGAACCTTTTTTATGTTATTGAGATCCTCATTCATTTCCTTGATCATCCTTATAACCAGTGTTTTGAACTCTGCATCTGATAGATTGCTTATCTCCATTTTGTTTAGTCCTTTTTCTGGAGTTTTGATCTGTTCCTTCATTTGGGCATGTTTCTTTTTTTCCCCATTTTGGCAGCCACCTTGTTTGTTTCTGTGTATTAGGTAGAGTTGCTTTGGCTCTGTGTCTTGGTAGTGCGGCCTAATGTAAATGGTATCCTGTAGGGTCCAGTGGCATATCTTTCCCTATCACCCAGGCTAGGTGCTTGAGGTGCACCCTTTGTGTGGGCTGAGTACACCTTCCTTTTGTAGTTGAGACTTGGTTGCTCTTGGCAAGTCAATGGGAGGGATTTACCCAGGCCAATCAGTTGCAAGGATTGGTTGTGACCACTGACCACCAACCTCAGTCCTCTGTAGAGGATCAGCTGTGCAGGAGTGGGGTGGTGGTGTTCTGATGTGGTCAGTAGCTGTCCACTGGTTGCCGAGGCCCTGGGGTTTCTGGGGTTGTGCAGGCTAAGGTCAGCCTCCACCTGTGTTTTTCTTGGGGACACCCTGTCTGAGCCATAGAGCCATCTGAGATAGCTGCTACTTGTTCTGGGCTTGGAGATTCCCAGGTGAAGCCAGCTGTGAATCTAGGCTGGTTGTTGCTAGTGCATACATGAGGTCATTTAACAACAGACATCAAGGCTGGGCCTGGGGGTTCACTGAAGTCAGTAGTTGCTTGTTTGAAAGGATTTAGGAAGTTGTGAAGCATAAGCCAAGACCAGCCATTCATATGGAAAAGCTGCTGTTAACAGCTGCAAGTTGGGTGGGATGGAGCCTCAGGGGATCTCCAGGTGGAGCAAATAATGTTAGCCAAGTTGATGGAGTCTCAGATATGGTACCCTTCCAGCTCTGCCAGCCTTTCTGTCTTTGAGAAAGCAGCCCCCCGCCCTGCTCTCACCTTGATGCCAGCCCCTTCAATTCCTCCCTGTATGTCACTGCTACATTTCAAGCTGCTACTCTGGTGCTGGAGCTCAGAGGGACTGAGTCTGAGTAAGTTCATTTGTGGATTCTTTAAGAGGAACTGCTTGGGGTCCAGCAGTTTCCTCTAAAGCCTCAATCTCTGTTGGTTTTTGCAGCAAGAAGTTATGGGGACTTATCTTCTTGGCAATGGAACCCTGGGCTGGGGGGGCCTTGTGTGGGGCTGGGACTTCTTGCTTTTGTGATAGCCTTCCTGGATTTTTATCCACCACATGTAGATGTTGGATCAGCCTGTTCTGCATTTCTGCCATTCACACCAGACTGGATGGATTTGGTTTCCTAATTCTGTATTTGTCAGACTTGGAATTCAACTCGATTTCTGCCAAGTCTGAATTATGGTTGCTCTATAATTTAGTTCTAATTTTACATGGTTGTGCAAAGAGGGAAGGCGTGTTTACCTAAGCTGCCATCTTGACCAGTAATCTGAACTCTTATGTCAGCAGAAATGCTTTTATTTTTTTAATCTTTTATTTTTTAAGTATATTTTGTTGATTATGCTATTATAGTTGTTCCATTTTTTTCTTGCCTTTATTTCCCTCCACATGGCACCCACATCCCACCAGCATTCCCCCCACCTTAGTTCATGTTCATGGGTCGTATATATAAATTCTTTGGCTTCTCCATTCCTATACCATTCTTAACCTCCCACTGTATATTTTGTACCTACAAATTATGTTTCTTATTCCCTGTACCCTTTTCCCCTTTTGCCACCCTCCCTTTTCCCACTTCTAACCCTCCATGTGATCTTCATTTCTGTGGTTCTGTTCCTGTTCTAATTGTTTGCTTAGTTCATTTTTCGTTTTGTTTTTTAGATTCAGTTGTTGATAGTGGTGAATTTGTTGTAATTTTACTGTTAATATTTTTAATCATCTTCTTTTTCTTATATAAGTCCCTTTAACATTTCATATCATACGGGCTTGAGGATGATGAACTCTTTTAACTTTACCTTACCTGGGTGATGATGAACTCTCCAGCTTTACCTGGAGAGCACTTTATCTTCCCTTCCATTCTAAATGATAGCTTTGCTGGATAGAGTCATCTTGGATGTAGGTCCTTGCCTTTCATGACTTGGGATACTTGTTTCCAGCCCCTTCTTGCCTGTAAGTTTTCTTTGGAGAAATCAGCTGACAGTCTTATGGGAACTCCATTATAGGTAACTGTCTCCTTTTCTCTTGCTGCTTTTAAGATTCTCTCCTTATCTTTCATCCTGGGTAATGTAATTATGATGTGCCTTGGTGTGTGCTTCCATGGATCCAACTTTTTTGGGACTCTGAGATTCCTTGACTTCCTGGAAGTCTATTTCTTTTGCCAGATTGGGGAAGTTCTCCTTCATTATTTTTTTCAAATAAGTTTTCAGTTTCATGCTCTTCCTCTTCTCCTTCTGGCACCCCTATGATTTGGATGTTGGAATGTTAAAGTTGTCCTGGAGGTTCCTAAGCTGCTCCTCATTTTTTCTGAATTCTCGTTTCTTCATTCTGTTTCAGTGGAATGTTTATTTATTCCTTCTGCTCCAAATCATTGATTTGAGTTCCAGTTTCTTTCCCTTCACTGCTGGTTTCCTGTATATTTTTCTTTATTTCACTTTACATAGCCTTCACTTCTTCCTCTATTTTGTGACCATACTCAACCATTTGCATGAGCATCCTGATTACCAGTGTTTTGAATTGTGCATCTGATAGGTTGGCTATGTCTTCATCACTTAGTTCTTTTTTGGAGCTTTGAGCTCTTCTTTCATTTGGCCCATTTTTCTTTGTCTTGGCACACCTGTTAAGTTGTAAGGGGCAGAACCTTAGGTATTCACCAGGGTGGGGCAACCCACATTTCTGTGTTGTGGCACTGTATGTAGGGGAGGGGTCAGAGAGCGAACAATGCTACTTGCTCAGCTCTTGGTTTTCGTTCAGTTACTTCCTTTGATACCCACAAGCAATTTGGGCCCTTCTGGTGATGGTTTCCAGATGGTGGATTTGTGTACATTCTAGGACCCTGTGGGTCTCTCCAAGGAACTCTCCTGTGAATCTGGGAGTTTCTCCTGCTGCCACAGCCCCTACAGTTTTTACAGCCAGATGTTTTGAGTCTTTCTTTTCCTATGCTGCAACCCTGGGTTGTGTAATTTGTCTGGCTCCCTAGTTGTTCCTCCTAGTTTATTTGCACAAAAATGTGGAACCACCTGGTCTGGCAGCCACCACCTTGCCAACCCCAATCCTCCAGCTGCCACCTTGCCACAGCTCCTCTTTGCCCCAGCTACCCATCTCTGCTCCTCCTCCCAGTCTGAATGAATGTTTCTTCTTTAGCTCCTTGGCTTTCAGTCTTCTATACAGTTCAGTTTTCTGGCAGTTCTGGTTATTTTTTGTTTTTAAATTTGCTGTTGTCCTTCTTTTGGTTGTGCAAGGAGGCAAAGTGAATCTACCTATGTCTCTGCCTTGACTGGAAGTCAGCAAAAATGCTTTTACAACACTGCCTTCATATTGCTAAGTGAAAGAAGCTAGACTCCCAAAAGGCTACTACTATATAATTCCTTTATATGGTAGCCTGTAAAAGAAAAACTAAGGAATAAACAACAGACCATCAGTTGCTGGAGATTAGGAAAGAAGGGAGGACATGGCTATTCTAGAGCCATACAATGGAATTTTTAGGATGACAGAACAGTTCTACATGGAACTGTCATTGTAGTTAAGTTTTACAAGTCAGAAAAAGAATAGATAAATAAGCAAGAGGGAGGAAGACTAGAATGAACCCTGTGGTGCTGGATTAGAGTTGGAAATTATAACATAAATTAGTGTTTATTTTAATAGATATACAAATAGATAAATACAGAAATAAATATAGATACCTGTGTACTGTTAGTATACAAACATATATTTCTTAGTTCTGTCTGCTTATAGGACTAGTTCTAGGCATACAAGCAGTGACAGTCTAATACATGTAGTACTAAGATCTTGGTTCTTGAATATAATTCTCTAATAAAAGGGATCTGGACTCCTTAGAGAAATGGTTTATACTAAGGCTGGTCAGGGAAATGAAAAATAAGCCTAAATCATTGTGCAATACTAGAAAGTAAGGAAATGCAGATAGATAGAATAGATAGATGATAGATAGATAGATAATAGATAGGAAGGAAGGAAGGAAAGGATGCAGAGATGGAAATGTCTTGAAAGGACAAGGGAGTCTATCTGAAAGGGTTCTCAGTGGCAACTGTTAGAACAATTTGAACAAAATAAATAACAATATTATTGGATTACACTCCCCCAAATATATGAGTCTATACTGATATAAGTGAGTGACTAAAAAAACAAGTGCATGGAAGAAAAAAAGGAAAGACATCTTTGGATGTGACGAAAATGGTGGAAATAGAGAATCACCATTAGAACACACTTACTGTAGACAAGATTCACCAATGAATGATATACTTAGTGGGCAAACTTTAAGGAGAAATAGGGTATTCGCAGAGACTCCAATGATTAGGGGATGTTTCAGAAATCTTCGGTGGCCCATAAGTGTGTCCCTAAGAATATTTTTCTAAGATGCAAGTATAAAATTTGTGTTATTTTTAGTTATATTTAGCTTTGTACCTATATTTCCTTGAATGTGACTTGCACTATATGGCCACTTGATGTTTGGGTTTCTTATACACTCATGAAAAATAAAAAATAACAAATACCTATTAATAGAGTTTCATCTGTTATATTTATATATTGAAATTTAATGCCATTGAAAAGTATTTTTGTTTAATAATACTATAAAATGATCATAATTAAGTATGTAAAAGCAAGATAAAAACTGTGTATATATTATAAACACAGTCTTTAAAAAATATGTGCATAACATAGGAAAAAGACTAGAAATATATATATGTATGTATATATATATCTCAACAATAGTGTTTATCTTCAGTAGTAGAATTGTAGGTGATTTTTCTTTTTTTGATACTTTCCTCAATGAACTTGTATTTATTTTATTACCAGAAAGAAAGAAATAGCAATAAAATAAAAGCAACTTCCATGGTCAATGTTCAAATTATTCTTCACGGGATCCAGGTCAGGCTGCCTTGAGTACCACAAATCCAGCACTGGATGTGGGTCCCAAAGGCACCCAAAAAAGAGAGCCATTCTGACAGACATGGTCTAGAGTAGGAAGTGTTACAGAGTTGAGTATTTGTCAAAAAATTTTTAAGGACAATTAATAACCAAAAATCAGGGAGACTTAATGTAGACACCCAAATCCAAAAGGTAAAACATGTTAACTTCAAGTAAGAGCCAGAGCCAAGAGTCAGAGCCAGATAGAACAAAACAAACACACAAAAACACACAAACAAACAAAAGAAAAAAGAAAGATGAAAATAGGAGCAAGTTAGGAAGGAATTTCTGAGGTCCTTGGTGGTTGCTATGAATCTCCAAAAGGGCCTGTGGCTAATTTTGTTTGGTTTTCAGGAGGTTAGGCTGACTTAAATGCATAGTGTTAGGGTAGCAAGGAGAGATGAAGACACTGAGTTCAAAATATCCAATTTCATTTTACAATGTTTAATGTACTTTGACAAACACCCACATCTTTAGTCTTTTTTATTTTGCCACATCCACATCTGTGAAAATTCTTGATGGTCTAACTCAAGTTCAACCACCTCTCTGAAATCATCTTCAGTCCCCCTGCACCAACTGGATGTAATTTCTTCCTCCCTTAAAGTTCTGCAGATTTTATTAATACTGTTGGTAAAGAATACAAGTTTGTCAGCACTGTGACATAGCAAACTGGCCTTTCAGGTTTGAAAACTTACAGAAGCCCGTGCTGACATATTATGCTGCTTTATGTGACACACTGTGTGTGATTTTTAGTGAACTAGCTTAATGACAAAGTGCTACAAACACGCACGCATTTATTAAGAGAAAAATGACAAGGAAGTTTGTCACCCACTGCAAATATACTCCTCTAGGAAGCTGTATTTTATCTTAGTAGCTAGTACTTTCACATACTTGCAAGATAGTTTCCTGCTTGCTTTTGAGTCATAAATTATTCTTTAAAAACTGGAATACTTCCCACTGTCAGAGTTCACACATTAAATTATAATCTAGAACACTTCCTTTACCTAGCCTGCTAAGATTTAATTTAGGCTTCCAAGCTGCTGACATTTTCCCATTAATCACGTAACAGTGATTCTGTTGAGATGAGGACCGAACAGGGAAATGGAACAGGCTGCTATACTTGCATTTTAAAGAAATAGAGATATCAGCGAATTGTCATAGCTGTTTTTTCTCACATTGTACAGATTTTCAAATTCATGGAATGACTTCAATATTTCTGATTCCTAGAAGTTTTCCTTCTGGGCTGTGACAGTCTTTTCACAACACTGTTGCTGTTTCTGATTATGTTGTGTTGCCTGTAATAATAGGCAAATCAACTTTCTTCTCTTACCGATTTATGATTAACTTCTGTGTTCGGAAATGAACTTTTGTCATCTCACGTAGCAAGGCTATAAATCTTCTTACAACTTCTTGCTTGACCTCTCCACCAGGAACCCCCACAGATACCTTAGGCTCAGAAAAACAGGATCACTGTATTCACCCAATTCTGCCACTGCTGTGCTGAAGGTTCTCTCCTGGCATCTGGGGAGTTGTTTTAGCTCCTCTCTCTCTCACCTCTTGTATCCACCCAAACACCAATACTTCTCATGGCACACAAAATGTAATTGCAAATAGGATATAAGTTACTGGGATTTTAAGTGTTCAGTACACAGAACCTCCTTACCTTGTCCAGTGCAGAACCAATTGAGAAACAGGGTGTCAGAAAGTGGAGATTACAATATTGTCTTAATTGCTGCAAAACTCTTGAAGTCATATGAGAATGAAATGGACTGACTGGAGTGCCATGGTAGCCTCTGGCTCCTCTCATACCTTCTGTCTGTCTTAGGAAAGTACTTCTGTGAGTAGGTTTGGTTTTGGCAAACTAAAGCTGTCTGCCTCCCACTGGTCTGGCAGAAAAGAAAGAAAAGACATTGAATTGCTCAGTGAGAGCAGATGACTGATGTAAAATGTGGACCAATGACTTTCACCCATACTGGAAACTGCTCTCTTCTCCCTAGAGGGAGTGGTTGAGGAGTCAGGCAAGGGGCAGGAGTTAAAGTTAGGGAAGTCCATCCACCAGAAAGAGGAGAAATGGAAGATTTCTGTACTCCTCTCCAAAAAGAGACAGGAGGAAAAGAGGGAGTGTTTGTAGTCATGGAAATCAAGAGAAAAGAATGTTTCACACACAGCCCTGGCAGTGTGGCTCAGTAATTGGAACATCTCCTGTAAGCCAAAAGGTCACAGGTTTGATTCTCGGTCAGGGCACATGCCCAGAGTCGGTTCATCCCCAGTTGGGGCCATATGAGGGACCACCAACCAATATTTCTCTCCTTCTCTCTCTCCCTCCTCCCCCCACCCTCTAAGATCAATAAGCATGTTCTCAGGTGAGGATTAAAAAAATAGAGTGTTTCAAAAAGAAAACAGTTGAGCACAATTCAAATGCTACCCTTGCACATGATATTCTCTGTCTGGAATTCTTTAAGCTCACAGTCTAACAAGCTGATATATCTCCTTCAAGTCTCAGGTAAGTGAGATCTCTGTGTGAACTTCACTCCTTTATTTAGTCAGATGGCAGGTAGCTCTCCATCATCTATATTTGCATTGTAGTAAATAACCATCTCTTAGAATTTGTTGATTTAATTGTTTATACCTCTTTATTTCACACTAAAATGGGAACTTCACTTCCCAGCAAAAGATTGTATGCTGCATTCATTATAAATGATCAGTACAATTTTGCTTTAGGATCTTTCTCATTGCATGAATGTCAAAAATAAATTAAATATGTAGGTTGGAAATAACATAATACCTATTACATGAGTAGATTTAATGAATTCTGTTATAATCCTAATGAAATACTAGATATAATCTAAAAGTCATGTTTTTAAAGAATATTCAATAACATAGAAACATAGAAAAAAGTCAAACCCTTGCATCATATGTAAGAAAAAAATTGCATAATAGTTCATTAAAAATATAAATATCTAAAATTCACTTATATACACATATCTATATGTGAGAAAAACATAAATTTTAATAGAAAACATACCAAATGACAACTATGTTTATAATGGCGATTTCATATTTTCTGTATGCTTTTCATTTCTCCAAATAATGAATATTAGAAAAAATATTATTGTAAAAAATAATTACGTGAACTATAGTTTGTCGGCTTTCTCCCTCTGGTGCCCAGTGCTCTTCACATCATTGACATTGAATAAATTCTGATGGATTGCTGGGATGTTGGGTCCACTGGTTTGTTGACATGTTTTTTAAAGCTTTCAATTATTCTGTTCTTATAAATTCTCTGGTGAGTTGATCTGAAATGTTTACTTAAAAGTTTTTATTCCTTATTTCCAAATAGAGCACCAGTGTATTATTATTGGTTTTAACTGCCAATTCTTCTTGAAACAAAACATTCAAGATAGTGTCCTATTGGCTAAGGGAAGAATCTTCAGGGTGACATGTAGGGAAGACCATCTGCCAATTCTTAATTAAAACCTGCTTTTTGGTTTTAGCATACCCAAATTGAATGTTCTAGGTTTTTTTCCCAATGTCTGTTTTCTTTTTCTGTGTTTGCTTCTCAGCTATCCCACTCACCTGGCATTCATTCTGCATGTCTGTATCAGATAATTCATTAAGAAGTTTAATACAACTAAATGTAATTTTCTTATTTTATTGTTAAAAAACTTGCTTATCTTGCTTTTTTATATAAAGCTTTTATAATTGGCCAGTTTCCTACAAGGCTGAAAGAGGCCTACAGCTCTTCAACTCCTTCACCTCAAAATTATTTGCTTTTGTATTAATACAAATTATTTAAATTGTTGCCATTTTTCTTTCTATGGATCTTTCTTGTTAACCTTATATGTTAAAATTATTTAATACTTTTTCAAGATTTTATTGTATTGACAAGGGTTTCTTTCACAAGGCTTTTCTACATTGCCAATGTCTTTACTCAACTCTTTGTATTGATAACCAGAAGTCATGATGGGCAGCTACCTTATAATAGGTTAATCTATTATAAATAGAGGGTAATCTATACAGAAGCCTGTGGCCTAGTCATTGTTTGGTATAAAGTTCTTCAAGCTTGACAATGAAAATCTGTCTTACCAATTGAACCACTTTCCTTCTTGGTTTATAGAAAAATAACAGTAAATGCCATTCATTTTTTACCCAAAGTCTCTCCTCAGTTTTAATACTACTTTATTGTGCTTTACTTGATGACTTTCTTCTATATTCTAGATGCGAGACTATACTTATAACTCTGATATGAAAGGGATTGCATATCCAGCTTTCCTTGGGGTAATAAGCAACCTCTAAGAGAGCTTCCAGTGATTGTTGCTTCCTGGAATGTGCACCCTTGTGTAATTCTTTCCCCTAAGGGTGGGCTGGACATAGTAATTCACACTAGTAAATGGAATGTAGGAGAGATGGTATCTCTGATAAGAATATGTTGCAAAAACACTTCTGCTTGGCAGTCTGTGTCACTTTCTTACTTGCTAAGGGAAGTCAGATGCATGTTTTGGGCAAAGGAGAGAGGGAGGCCTGTAGCCATCAGCCAGTATGGAACTGAAGTCATTAGTTCAACAGCCCCTGGAGACCTAAATCTTGTCAACAACCATACTGAGGGAGCTTGGGAGTGAATCCTCTTCCAGTTGAGACTTCAAGAGAGATCACAGTCTTAGCCAACACCCTAACTACAACCTCATAGAAAACCTTGAGACAGGCACCGCCTTAAGCTGCATTTGGATTTCTGACCCACAAAGGTAGTGAGATAATAAATGTTTGTTTTTTAAGCTTCTAAGTTTTGGAATCATAAGGAAGCATTAGAGAACTAAAACACCTAGCCATATCAGAAAAGATTTCTAATATTCCCGTATAAGGGAAGTTTTACAAGTATATTTTTATAATTATTGACTGTGGGAGTGAGTGGGGACAGGGCAGGGAGAGCAACTGGGGAAAAGGTGGAACAACTGTAACTGAACAACCATAAAAAAAGAAAGAAAAAAGGGAGATAATCTGAGAATTATAAGATGTGGGGCTATGTTTAAGTTCACAATACACCATTTTAGTCAAAAGAGGTAGATGTAGTATTGCATTTTTTCTAGCAGATGATTACTGCAATATTGTCTAACTCCCAGTACAAGCACTGAGCCAACACCATGTAGGCCTCCCACGTCTAAAGAGCTAAACACAGAACCGCATGTAAGTCAGCAAGAAATCAGCTCTCACTTCTTATGAATCAATCTTGAGAATGATGAAGCAAAGAAAATGTGGCCACTGTCTTGATCACTGGAAGCTGGAGGTAGAGGGAAGAGTGAAGAACTGTAATATTAAATCCAAGTCAGGCTGGGGTTGTAGGATTTGGCACACTACATTTTGATTGATTATTCAAATCCAGTTAAGAAATACAATTCTACTTCTTGGTTCAGTCCTACAGAAAATCCAACTGTGGCCAAGCCACATTCTGAAAGGGCTATTATGCATCCCCCTCTACTTCCACCCCAAAGGAACATGCCCTAACCACAAGGATTTCCCACTGCAGTGATACAGTTTGGGGCAATGCTCAGTTTTCAGTTTTCATCTTGTGGTTGTGTCAGTTTCACCATTGCCTGCCCCAAAACACTTACTTGCCTGGCTGATTTATCAAGGGCAGCGATATCTAATTTAAGTTTGGCAAATTCAGTTCTCTTTCTTGGAAATATAACTTGAACACAGTCACCTAAGATGAAGGTTACTAGCACTGGGATAACTAATATCAATACTTGAGAAGAGATTCAACAGTTTCTGATGCTGAAGACCCAGAGCAGCCTTTTCCTCCAGACTTTGTCAAGACAGGATGATGCTTTTCACTTCTGTGTGCTATGTTAATAATCTAATAAATTTAACCTTCTTCCTGGAGTAATTTTCAGTTATTTAACAGATATGCCTTGATCTGTCTTGTATATTCACTGCATCCTTATTAAATTTCTGCGTTAAGATCTTGGCTGTTTTGAGTCTGTAATTTAGTCTTCCTACATAGATGAGTTAAAAAAACAAACTATTTCTATAACTAAATCAGCTATGACTTTTTTGAGTAAATAAGTAAAAATTTATTATAGTCATAGATAGATGAGGATGAGGATATGTGAGATATACATATGAATAATTTCTACTTGGTATTTTGTTGGTTAGTTTTGTCTACAGTCCCAATGAACAACTTTTTCACCTGTTTTCTTTTTTATTTTGATTTGACTTCTGATGGAATTTTACGTAAACACATAATTATAGATAATGGAATAATGTATATGCACATTTCATGATTCCACTTACGTCAAGTATCTAAATTAGTCAAACTCTTAGAGGCAGAAAGCAGAATGGTGGTTGCAAAGGGCAGGGGTGGGGAAGAAATGGGGAAGTGCTGTTTAGTAGGTATGAAGTTTCAGTTGTGCAAGGTGGAAGAGTCCTAGTCCTAGTCGGCAATAGTTTATTGTATGCTTAAAAATTAGCCATGATTTTGACAAATGTCTAACCAAAATCAATTGCAGTTATAACTTTTGATGATCTTGCATCTTAACAACATATGTAGAATTTAAGATGTGAAAATGTTCTTTGAAGGCAAGGCCAAAAAATCAAGTCCATCCTAAAATCCAGTGGAATTCTGTGACGTGTTTGTCCATAGGGCACGCCAGAGACCAGGTGTTGGTGAGGTTGCGCAATGACTTCCCGTGAGTCTCACTTAGCTTTTGTGCTGCCTCCCAGGAGCTGGTCTGAATCACCAAGTCTTTGATTGAAGCTGCATCAGAGTTCTCTTGGAACTCTGACTTATGTAGAGCCATCTAGAAAAGCAAGATAACATTTTAGTCTAATGTTGTCTTACATGTCTATTATTATAATTTAGTTATTGGGAAGACTCCTTACATCCTCCTTAGGAAAATACAATAGCATGAGATTTCAAATTATTTCAAGTTTTAGTCTCCTGAATTTCAGCTGTTCCTTTATTTTAGAGAGTCCTGTTCAGGTCATCCTGGCTGACTTCCACATCAGTGTAATGCTCTAAGGCTCACAGATTTTTACTTGATGGAGGGATATTTATGTCTGTTTGGTTAACTTTGCTCTGTGGCCGAGCAGCTGTTTCCTTCTGGTTATGAAACTAGGTTGGGTTGAATTAAAATGACATTGCCATTTTGTTCCCCCTTCTACTGCTGCCATTATGTGGGAGCGAAAAACAACTCCAGGCATTTATTCAACAAATATTTATTCAGCCCTTACTGTATGCCAGAAACTGAGGATAAGATTGTTAACAAAAAACACTGCAGTTCCTCACAGAGCTCGTGGTCTAGGGGATGTAAAGCAGTGACTCCCAGTGTTCCTGAAACCCACCCAGACTCCAAGGGTCCAATCTCCAAGGAAAAATCTTTCAGGGATACTGCTGACTTTCTTCCCCCAAACAGCATCACACTCTTGATGGTGGAAGGTATGTGTCGAAGCTGAGCATCTGCCTTTTACTCATATCAAATAGTATTTTAAATAGCATATATATTTTAGATTCTGCAGCAGGGAATTTTGACATGCTAATTTCTTAATAAATGGAGATTCCTTTACTGTCTTGTTGGGCTTGTTTTTTGGTTAACGTGCTATGCAAACGTGTACTCATTTCATTATCTTTTCTGGAAGTCTAACTTGACTCAAATCTACACATTAAAAACATGAATGACAAACTCATCCCCCTAATCTTTGTCACCTATTTGAACAATAGTTCAACTCCCCTTCATAAATGAATTACATGAGTGCAGAAACAAATTTTACGTTTTATGAGTATGCTCAACTTTTTACAAACTTTTTTGAAAATGGAAATTGCCTTATGCTTTCCTTGAACACATAATAAATATGTTTATAAAGTTTTAAGTGATAATAATAACAAATAACATAAAAAGACAAATACCATTGTTAACCTTTCATCCAAAGATGATCACAGATAAATTTTGGGAAAAATTTATGTACATTTTCCCAAAATGTTTAGTAGATATACACACACATGTATAGGGACATATACAATTTGTCCTTCCTTTTAATTTAAGTGATTGAAATTACTTACACATATAAAACCACTTTATCATCAGCTTTTATCAAAGAACATATATTATGAACATTTTTAGAATTTAAAAAATATAGATCTATAGCATTGTCTTAATAGTTGCATTTCATGTCAACCCTCATGTTTAGATTTCCTTGAATATTTTGTTGGGAAATCTCATTCAGGTGCCCTGTAGTCCCTTGCAAGACTTGATCTCTGTTATAAATTTTTATTTGTACTCCTTTCTTATTTGAAACTTACCTAGCCCATGAGTATTTAAGTAAGCATAAAATTAGAAATAATTATACTTCAGTACTGTGTTATAAAGTAACATTGATTTTATATTTTTTTCTTTTCCTTAGAAAGGAAACATTGATAATTTGGATTTTACATTTTTCTCTGATTACTTTCCATTAGTTTCAAACTTCTCTCCTTCCAAATTTAGTAATGATTATTTCAAAAATGAATGTATTATATCTGAACTGTTGCATAAAAGCAGCCACCTCCCAAAGTCAGAATACAGGGAAAGGCAAACATACCACACATCCAGGAGCCAGGGCATCACCAAGGTAATTCTATCATCTGTCTCTTTCTCCCACAGTATGAGACTTGGCATTCTTGTCTACTCATCTCCCAGGCTGCAGCCAGGAGAAGGGAAGAAGATAGCTATCTCCCTGACTACCATGCACACTCAGACAAGCACAAACAAAGGCAAAAGTATTGAGAATTTATCACTGAGTCACATCTAGTTCTCATCCCCCACTCCTTGGTACTTTTGTTATGGTCTTAGCTCAGGGAGAAAGGGGAGGAAAACCAAGGAGGCCTTATAACCTGTCCTTGATAAAGCAAGGAATAATAATAACTAGAATTTATTTAATTTTTAGTTCATGCCAGGAATTCTTTTACATGTGTTGAGTAATTTAACCATACTAGCAACACCATGAAGACATCACCACTATTACTTGCAGTGATAGATTAGGAAATTGAGGCACAGGAAAATTTAGCAACTAAAGTCAAACAGGTAATGAATGTGAGACTTGGATTCAAACACAGGTACCCCCATTTTAGAGCCTCCCCTCTCGATTAGTTTGCTAGGTCCCTCTCTATAGCTTAGCAAGTCAGTGAAGTGAAATTCACACTTGGCAGCCCATGCATCGAAATTTGTGACAAGATTTATCTACTCATTTTGGATTAAGATTAATCATTAGAATCAGACAGCATAAAATAAATTGATTATTGTTAGTCCCCAGAGACACTGTTCTAGCTCTCTGACCTCCAATTATGTTTTCAGTACTACCATGCACTACGAGGCCCAAGGGCATCCTTCTAGACCTGGTTCTTCTTATCTTTCAAAACTCTCAGCTGACCGTCGTGCTACTGCCTGTCCATCACACACAGTTGCAGATCCTCCTCAGCTGCCATTTTATCCCACTGATGTAGATGTTGTCATTACCCCCACCACACCTTGCTACAGATTGCAGGTGCGATGTACGGGGGAGCCCAGTGAGGTCGGTCGTACTTACACGTGTCTTGAAGCAAAGTTTTCTCTTTCTTAGGAGTTGGGGCTCTATGTTGGGGCCACTTCTCCAATTTTCCCTTGAATACTCAGGACACTCTCTTGCATTGGAGAGGGTCCACCCTTAGCCCCACAGGAGCTCCATCTTCATCCCTTGATCTTAGCTCCTAAGAGTTAACTTCATCCCATATCAAGACCCACCATTTGCCTTTCATCCCTGCTTTGCTACTTGCTTTTCATGTTTTTTTAATGGAGAGAAGTAGAATTTTCTCTAATAGTCTTATATCCACATAAACCTAAGCTATATTGACAGGTCATTTTCCAAACTTGTATGCTTGGCTTCCAAACATTCATTTAACATATTTAATTTTTATACTTCACTTCATAACATTTCTGATACTATCTCCAGTTTATATTTGTAAAAGTTGCTTTACGTTTGGTTAAATGGATGCAATTTAATAATTCACTCTCTTTGGGTCAAGGTATAGTTGAGTAATTGTGAAGTCTGTATTCTATATTACATAAATTATCTGATTTGAGGGAAATAGGTGCTATAATCCTTTCTACAAAATAGTTTTTTATTTCAAGTGAACTTCAGGCAGTATTATTCACTAGTAAAGGCAAATTCAATGTTGACAGGAAAAATAAGAGGAAAATTTGCAGACTACAGCATTAAAAATACCTAGAAACTTACATGAACAATGTGCTTATTGGTGTCATAAAAATTTATGTATAACTTTTAAATGTTTGAGAATGGAATAACTATTTCAGGATATGTTTATGTAATAGAGATATTTTAAAAGGAGTGCTTAGTTAACATTACATAGGTATCAGTTTGAAACAAATCAAGAGCAATAAATAGCTCCTGGTACTGTGAATATCTGAAAAGTTTGCCAGAACTACTACTAGCCAATTTACACGATTTCTATTTTTTTTTCAGTTATTCTCTAATAAAAAACTAAGGGACTAAGCAAGAGTTTTAGTAATCAGCTCTTACTATCATAATGCTTTATAATAAATAATCTTCAAAACTGAGTGGCTTATAAACATATATATGTATACATTTGTGAAATATTAGTATCTATCTATCTATGTATCTATCTGTCATCTATCTATCTATGTACCTATCTATCTATCTCACTCCTGGATCTTTTGGGTCGGTTGAACCTGGTCTCAGTTTAGCGGAGCTGGGCTGTGGCTGCAGTGTGGTATTAGGTGACTTCCTATGTCTCATTCTTAGACTGTGAGTTTCTTGGGGGGCACTCCCTACTCCTGGCAAGGGCAGAAGGATAAGTACACAAGATATAAACACATTTAAAACTGGTGTTCATGTTATGTCCACTAACATGCCACTGGCCAAAGCAAGTTACTTGGTGAGGCTGAGTGTCAATAAATCAGGGAAATCTACCCTGCTGGTGCTAGTGGGGACTCTCTACCATCAGATGCAAATGTCATGGGTGTATATCTCTATCACAGTGACAGAGTGAAAAATTGGGGGAAATGATCCAATTTACCACTAAAAGAAATTGAATTAAAGTGTTCTAAAGTTCAGAACTATCAGGGAGACATAAAAGTCAACATTTTGTATTAGGTAAGTCCAGCATACATGTTATAATCTCTAGAATAACTAAAAAAAGAATAGCGTAAGTATATATGAGGCATTAAAGGTCAAAATAAGGCTTCTCTAAGAAGCTACAGATCCTGGAGGGGCTTACAAAAGTTTATATATATAAACTTTGAGGCAATTCTGAGCTTACAACCACAAGATGAAACCAACTCTGGAAACTAGATACCTTCAAGGCTAGAGTCACTTAAGTTGACTCCAATATGATATCTATATAGTCCCCTCTACCTTAGGCTTCTAAGTTAGAGTATAATTTCCTGAAATTGTCTTGACAGAAGATTGTCTTACCCTTTAAAGGTGCTAATCCTCTTTCAAAAGAACATTCAATTTTTCCTGTGATAAAAAGAGATTTGTGTTCATGAAGACTCATACTTGAGCATGATATTTTACCTCAGTATCTCAAGCAATTCCTTTTGTGCCATTGGGTAAAAGATCACACAGAGCCACCAAGACCAGCCTGTGCAAAGCAAGCAGTGAATGTCTGTGTCCTGCTGCATTTCTGTTAGCTCTTCTCTCAGCTTGAAGAGTCACAGGACAAAGATATAAAGTAGTTGCCTGTGTGCTTCACTATTCATGCAGTTTCTCCATCTATAGTTAATATTCACTGGAGCCAGGTCAACAGAGAGGTCAATAACCAGACAGCTTGCATCATGTTATCTAATACTCAGGATGCTGATTAACGACCCAGAGGAACAAAACAAAGTTTTGGCTATGTTCAATAAGAAGTCATAATATGAATGTATTTTTATTTAGAGAGTGGCTTAAAACAGAGCTCCCTTTCAGGACATCACTGCAGTTGAAAAGTCAACATTAGTTAAACATAATGAACCAATTAGGTCATTAGCTGCTTTGTATCTTTAATAGAGATACATTTTAAGATAAATTTCACCTTTCTAAATGAGCTAAAATAACACAAGATGATTTAGTATAGCAGTTTGCTGTTAGTAATGGCATTTTAATGACCAGTAGAGCTCATTTAAATCTGTCTAGTTCCTTTTAGCCAACAATGCACTTCTTTCTCACACTAGATATTTAACCACATCTAACATATTTCCAAGTCCCAGAGATGTTAGTATATGTATTATTAGCTTGTGCAAAAGCTTTACAAGCTTTCCCATTGTGGCTTTCGATGGAGAGACTGGATTCCACATTTGAGAATAACCCAACCATTTACTTTCTCCTATTTTGCTATAGATCATAATGAAATTATAATTTTAGTTTTTTAAATTTATTTTAATATAGTTTATTGGTTATGTTATTACAGTTGTCCCATTTTCCCCCTTCACTCCCTTCCACCCTGCCCCATCTCCCACCCACATTCCCCACTTTAGTTCATGTCCATGTGTCATACTTACAAGTTTTTTAGCTTCTACATTTCCCATACTATTCTTACCTTCCCCCTGTCTATTTTCTATCTACCATCTATGCTACTTATTCTCTGTACCTTTTCCCCCTCTCTCCTCCTCCCATTCCCCTGTTGCTAACCCTCCCTGTGATCTCCATTTCTGTGGTTCTATTCCTGTTCTAGTTGTTTGCTTAGTTTGTTTTTGTTTTTGTTTTTGTTTTAGGTGTGGTTGTCAATAATTCTGAGTTTGCTGTCCTTTTACTGTACATGTTTTCTATCTTCTTTTTCTTAGATAAGTCCCTTTAACATTTCACATAATAGGGGCTTGGTGATGATGAACTCCTTTAACTTGACCTTATCTGAGAAACACTTTTTCTACCCTTCCATTCTAAATGAAAGCTTTGCTGGATAGAGCAATCTTGGATGTAGGTCCTTGCCTTTCCTGACTTGGAATACTTCTTTCCAGTCCCTTCTGCCTGTAAGGTCTCTTTTGAGAAATCAGCTGACAGTCTTATGGGCATTTCTTTGTAGGTAACTGTCTCCTTTTCCCTTGCTGCTTTTAAGATTCTCTCCTTATCTTTCATCTTGGGTAATGTAATTATGATGTGCCTTGGTGTGTTCCTCCTTGGGTCCAACTTCTTTGGGACTCTCTGAGCTTCCTGGACTTCCTGGAAGTCTATTTCCTTTGCCAGATTGGGGAAGTTCTTCTTCATTATTTGTTCAGATAACTTTTCCACTTATTGCTCTTCCTCTTCCCCTTCTGGTACCTTTATAATTTGGATGTTGGAACATTTAAAGATGTCCTGGAGGTTTGTAAGCCTCTCATTTTTTTTGAATTCTTGTTTCTTCATTTTCTGATTGGGTTGTTTCTTTCTTCTTTCTGGTCCACTCCATTGATTTGGGTTCCAGTTTCCTTCCCATCACTATTGGTTCCCTGTATTTCCTTTATTTTCCTTTATTTCACTTAGCATAGCCTTCATTTTTTTCATCTAATTTGTGACCAAATTCAACCAATTCTGTGAACATCCTGATTACCAGTGTTTTGAACTATGCATCTGATAGGTTGGCTATCTCTTCATCGCTTAGTTGTATTTTTTCTGGAGCTTTGATCTGTTCTTTCGTTTGGGCCATTTTTTTTTGTCTGACACACCTGTTATTTAGTGAGGGGTGCAACCTTAGGTGTTCACCAGGGCAGGGCAACCCAGTTGCTGGGTTGTGATGCTGTATGTGGGGGTGGGGCCTGAGAGGGAACAATGTTGCTTGCTCCACTCTCTGTCAGATTTCGATCCTTTCCCCCACTTCCTCCAAGTAAATTGGGCCCTTCTGGTGCTGATTCCTGTGTGGGTGAGTTTTTGTACATTCTAGGACCCTGTGGGTCTCTCCAATGAACTCTCCTGTGAGGCTGGGAGTTTCTTCTGGCACCTCCACTCCCACAGGTGTTTTCAATCGGTGTTTTAAGGCTTTATTTCCCCACACTGGGACCCTGGGTTGCATGGTCTGTCTCTCTCTCCAGTTTCACCTGGTTTATCTGTGCAAGAATGTGGGACCAACCGGTCCGCAAGCCGCCTTGTATGCTGCATCCCTCCATGATCCACCGCCTCGGTGGGTCTACCTGCTGCTGCCTTGCATGCCCCGGGGTCCGCCAGCCACCAGTTTGCCATGACCCCTCTCTGCCCAGCAGCCCAATTCTGCTCCTCCTACTGGTCTGGATGAATATTTCTTCTTTAACTCCTTGATTGTCAGACTTCCATACAGTTCAATTTTCTGCTGGTACTGGTTGTTTTTTGTGTCTAAATTGTTGTCCTCATTTTGGTTGTGCGAGAAGGCACAGTGTGTCTACCTACGCCTCCATGTTGGCTGGAATTCTGATATCTCCTAATTTTAGGTTTTTTAATTTCATTTTGACCTTGGCTCCATGGAAAAACTTTTACTTGCATTTGGTAAGTTTTTCTCCTTATTCCTAAGTTGAAATGGTCTCTCCAACTCCTTTACTTAACCTCAGCCTGTCCTCACTCTAAACTCAGCAGATAACAAAGCCTCTTCTTATCTAAAGAAGGAGAGTTCATTAGAAAAGTCTCTTAACTTCCTTCCACTCCACCCTTAGGCTTCTATGTCTATCACTTTTATTCTTAGAGCAGGTAGAACCTTCTCTCTGTGCATTGGATCATGCATTGGAAAACCAACCATTTGAAATGTCCTCTTTCATTCTTTAATATCTCTGATGTTAACTGGAATTTAAATTGGTGAAGTAGACCTCTTATTCTTTTCTAAAACTTTTCTTGCTCCTAACATTATTTGTCTACTAAATCATCCAAGTCAGTGATATTAGTTAGACTTCAGGCTGGAAGTCTCAGTTTTCCTGATTCTTACATCTTATTCTTTGTTCCGTGTTATCTTACCTTCTGAACAAACTCACTTGTGTAATAACCAAACCCTATGAAATCTACCTTAGAAATGATTTTCAATTTTGTTTTCACAGCATTTGCAGGCACTGCTCTTTTCCAGATGGTTATTTTTGCTCATTTTAACTTTAGCAACTGTCTCCTTACTGAGTTTCCTACCATCAGTATTTTCTTTTACTTCAGTTCACTTTCTACACAACAGTAGACTGAGGGAGGGAAGAAGACTGGGAGAGAGGAAAGGAGAAAGAGGGAGGGAGGGAGAGAGGGAGAAAGAGAGAAAAGAAAGAAAGGGAGAGAATGTTGATTATGTTCTTCCTCTGCTTAAATAGTTATTGTGGCTCCTTGCCTACAGGAAAAGGGCAGTTCTTTTGGTTTATTCCAAGTCACCTGTCACATTCTGTAGCTCATCTCACATTCTGGTGTCATTTATACTACTCCTCAATATGCACCTTACTGCTCTCCTCAAAAAAAGTCTTAGTGTTTCCTGACCAAGCCAGGCTTCTTGACAAATTTATGGCTCCTGATATGTTGTTTCCTGTCACCCCTATCTGAAATTTTCCACCTGGCACATCCTACTCAATTTTCCACCCCAGCTCAAACCTCACTTTCTCCTAAAAGCCTTCTCCTGACTTTCATGTTTTGAAGCCTTTTATGTTCCCAAATCATGTACTCATACCCCTATTGTTGTACTGTACTTTGGTTTACAAATGATCTATTTCAATAATCAGTTATTTTATAGCATAAAATTTATACCTCCTTAATGTTTAATAAACTTAGTAGACATTAAGTTAATACCTTCTTGTACTCTGTGTCCCCACTAGATGCTGAACTTCTTCAGGCAGAGTCTGTATCTGTCTTCTTCATTTCCTTAATTCCAGAAACTGTTATATGTTTAGCACATAGTAAATGTTCAGATATGTTGTGGAATAAAGAATCCATTCATTCCTGTCCATTCTTCGCTAGAGAGAAAAGGGATCATCCCACCCCACCAGCATCTAATATTATTCCTGCCAAATAAGGTACCTTCATACATGCTTATTGAAGTAATTAATTTCCCATGGTTGTATTCTAAATCCATGTCTTTCAGCTGGTTTTCAGACAAAGAATAGTAGTTCATTTAGGAGCTAAGGACATGAAAGAACAATGTTCTCATTGATTAGAATTGGTCAGCTCTACATTATTTACACATCTGAATTTTTCTGAGTCTTTTCTCAAGGACAATCTCTTGATTTCAGAGTCATTTAGATATCATTAATTTACTCAACCACTAGATTAGAATTATAAACATCCCCCCCCCACCATTTTGAGTCATTTTTAGGCACAATAAATTCTCTGAGTATTTAATCTTGAAAGTAAAGTAGTACATGGCAAAGTGAAAGTTATGCCTAGAAAAAGTTAAATATATCAGTGGAAAAGGAGAGGAGAATGATCTGACTCATTCACATCACTTCTTTCATCAATTGTTTTAGCTCTTGGAGGTCTTTCTCTCAATAGGCTGACCTGTGAGTGGCCTGAACTTGGCTGCATGTCAGTGGGCTGATGCTATTAGTACAGCATCAAATGGAACTGTCTCAGAGGAAAAATATGACCACCTTCTGCCATAGCTTTTGCCATAGCTTTTGCAACTTTGTGAAAAATACATTTCATCATTCTTTTTTTGAAGCTTGGGAAGTTTTTTGGTTTGTTTGCCTTGACTTTTCTAGAAGAAAACAAATATCTTCCATCTATTTCATATACTTGCAGGCTAATTATTTCTAACAACCAACATGTATTTATTGGATGCTTACCATGTGCCCACTGCTGTGGAAGATTCAATAGCAATGCCATACAAGATTTAATCCCTGACCTCCTCCAGGAACTGATAGTTCTATTGAAGACACAATGTCTCACTCTTCCTCCTTCCTCTTTTCTTCCCTTTCTTTCTTCATTTTTTTCTTTCTTCTCTCTTCCTCCTCCTTCTCTTCCAATTAGAAAACTCTGTATTTGTGTATTAGTATATATTTATCCTCAGAATATCTGAGTAATTAACACCTTTGTTTTTTTTTCTAACACTGCTTTTTTCAGTTCCACAGGAAGAAATGAATTGTCATCTAGGTAAATTGATTTCCTTCCCATGGATGCTATAGACAAGTTAGTATATCTTGTCCCAATAAAAACCTGACTGCCCCTGTGTTTATGATTAATATTTATATGGTCTAAAACTGGGAGGCACAAGCAAGGCAAATAAATATAAAGAGACAACAGTCAACATTCATTTTACGTGGAATTTCTCAGCTTGTGACTTCATTTCTAGAAATAAAAATGGTTAAAAAGAGTTTTAGGTTTCCTAAGAGGGAATGTCGGTAACGTTTACCTTAGGGTGGATCCACCTAATCAGAATTACTTCCTTAAAGTCACCATGCTTAACTAGGTCATCTTCACACATGATGCAGTGGTCAGTTAAAAAGTATCACAACTACCATGCTTAATTATGCTGACTTCACACACTGATGTAGTGGTCAATTAAAAAGTTTCACAACTTTTTTTTTTTTTTACCAGTAATGATACTACTACTACTACTGCTACTACTACTACTACTACTGCTGCTACTGATACTACTGATATACTTTAAAAACAAGTAAGGATTCTTTTTTTGTTTCCTTAGACCAATATCCTTTCAGTTCTCTGCATCCTGTAATTGTTTCTTGAGAAAAGAAGGAAGAGTTGACGCACTCAGTCAGAATACCCATGGGAGTGCTCTGCAGATGTGAACTTCAACTGCTAGATGTGTCACAGATGAAAATGCAGTAAGTCACAGCGGAAATCCTTAATCTTTAAGAAGAAAGCATGAAAGTTATTTTTGAACATGAGACAGTGCCTGAATGAGTCAAACTTTGGAAAAGAGAGCAAAGAGGGAGCATTAGAAATAATGCATAGAAAAAGAGAGTAAAAGCAAGGATAGGACTCCTAAAAGAAGGAATAAAAAGCCTTTGAGTCCAAGTAATATGCAATAAGGCACCTGCCGTATGTAAAGCTTCTCACACCATTTTTCCTGTATTCCACAAGTTTAATGTGTGGTATTTTATTAACTGTTTTAGACTTTGTGTGATCCCATTTTTCTAAGATATATTGCTACATGAAATTGTTCATTTTTATCCAAGTTTTTACATTTATTAGATAGATTATTTAAATGTTGATAAAAATATCTTATTCTCAATTTTAACTATGCATTAATTTGGTGTTTTTTAAACTTTTTTGTGAAATTTGTGTTTTCTACATTAAGAGATTTTTTTGAGGGAAAGTATTTTCTCTTTCTTTTTTTAACCACAGAATGATACTATATAGCTGCCTAGAGTAGGACACCATCATAAGTCATTAACATGCCATATGAATTCTAAATAAATAAAAGCTACAAAGCCCAAGTTATATACAAATATCTTAGGCAATAATGTTTACAAACCAATGTACAATAAAACAAATATAAACAGTAAATACAGCATGAGAATAATCAAAGGATGCAGAGGGACAAGCACGTATGATCAGTCTGTTCCTCTAGGAGCTGGCAGCAACCAGTCCCTGGAATCAGGCCACTAAATCCTTCCTAACAAGACTGGAGAGGCCCTCAGAAGACAAAACAGAAAAGCTGTAAAGCTGTTATTTAACTGAATGATCAGGGAGCTGGCAAGGAAGTTGCTACCACCTCCAACCCTAGTCTGAAGCTCATGGAGGGGAAGACAATACAGAGGCCCAGCCCTGTTTACACCCAGGCCCCAGACGCTCCTGCTCTGGGGAACAAGTCTATGTGATGATAACTGCTAAAGTAAAGTCAGAGGGTGTAGAAAATGTTCTGTAATCCAGTGACCTTCCTGACTCTTTTCCAGCAACAGGCCTAAACTGTGTGGGGCAGAGCTGGGGGACACGTGATCATGAGCACTAAAGATGCTTGGGTAGGAGCACAGGAGGGCACACGTAGACCTGATTTGGGAGAGAACTTCTAGAAGATTTGCAATGTCCTGAATACACCTAAGTCCTATCAGTACTGCCAGGTGGGGGCTATGAGGCAGGTGTGATAAATGGGTACTTCTGTATCCAGGGACCAAGTAACACACATATGTATCACTTGGTGCCCTACAAAAGTGCACTCATGTGAAACCAACAGCACTATGGTGAGAAAATAGCCAGTATTGATTTTATATATATGCATTTATATATTTATATATATTTATATATGTATATTATATATATTTTTTTATCTTCTAGTTTTTCTTTTGACTCTTTCTTTTATCTTCTTTTTCTTTTTCTTTCTAATCCAATCAGAGGCTTGTCTACTTGTTTCTTAATTCTCAGAAAGAATATGAATAACTATTACTTTCCTATTTCTTGCTTTGTGTTTATTGTGTTTTTAAAAGCTTACTGAATTGAATGCTTAGTTCATTTCTGGCTTTTTTCTTTTCTAATAGAAGTGTCTAAAACTGCCAGTTCCCCTCAAAACACTATGTCCCTCACATTCCACAATTTTAAATACATAATATTTTTGTTATACAGTTCAAAAATTTTCTAATTTATACATTGATTTCTCCTTTAACCATGAGTTATCTAAAATTATATTTTAAAATGTTCAAAATTTTTTAATTTATATTTTTGACTTCTAACTTAATTGAATTGTGGTTAGGGAATGTGTGCTATAGAATATCTTTACTTTGAAAAGTATTAGGACTGATTTTATGACCCAATCAATCAATGTAAAATTTCTAAGTCTCTTTGAAATAATAAGATTTGCATTTTTTGAATATGACTTTTGATTACTGCTCCCATTATTAATGATTGGTCTATTGTTTTCTATTAATATTCTATTGATCTATTAATGTTCTCTAGTTGGATCAATTTATTTTAAATTTTAAATGTTTATTAATTTTATGGAGACAGGAAGAGAGAGAGGTAGAGAGAGAAACATGGACGTCAGAGAGAAGCATTGATTGATTGCCTTTCATACACACCCCAACTCAGGACTGAATCTACAACCTAGGTATGTGCCCTGACCAGGAATTGAACCACCAATCTTTTGGTGTATGGGAGAACCCCCAACCAACTGAGCCACCCAGTCAGGGCTCTAGTTGGATCAGTTTTGAAAGAAATTTATATTTCTTTCAAAAATTTTTCTCTAGATTTCAACATGTAAGTGTCATGTTGTGCTAAGTAGGAATATGATGGATAAGGAATATCTGGTGTGTCCTGAAAAAGTTCTTACTTTTTTAGAGCAAGGCTATACCTTTTAGGGCATAGAAAGCTGAGCCTATTCAACATTCAAAAAGTAACTCTTGGCATACTACTGAGCAGCATTAGGATACCAAGTCATGAGGCACAATTCCTTCTGATCTGATCCACCAACAGACTGGGTTAGGCAGGCACAGCAGCACTCCATTAAACCACAGGTGTCAAACTCATTTTCACCGGGAGCCACATCAGCCTCACGGTTGCCTTCAAAGGGCTGAATGTAATTTTAGGACTGTATAAATGTAACTACTCCTTAACAGTTAAATGAGAGCTTGGTGCTGCCGCTGGGTAGGAACAAGGTGCCAGGCCAGATAAAACAAGGTAGAGGGCCAGATTCAGCCGTGGACCTTGTGTTTGCCACCTGTGCATTACACTGTGGAAGTGGCTCATTTGTGTTGGGTAGCAATTCGATAGCCAAGACCTTCACGTTATATCATAGCAGTGTGTCTCCCTTGGGTCCCCCCTGTGGGTTCCCCCATAGCCAGATAAGGAAGGAAAATAGATTCTGGGTATTTGTCTTTTCCTAGATATCATGATTTAAAAAAAAAATTAGTGTTTGGTGGTTTTTTAATTTGATATTTTTACACATAAAGTCAAGGATATTTTCCATTAGACCTAATATAATAAGGTTAAAAATAGTAATGTTTAGCAGATATATCAAATGCCTATGGACACCTATAAAGATGATTAAAGTTTTTCATTGTTCTAAAGCTATTTTTACAAAAATGATATTAATAGGTATCCTAAAATTAAATCTTTTCTCTATTTCTGAAATTAATTACTCTTTATTATACTGTATTATTCCTGTAGTAGGCAGGTAAATTCTATTTGCTAATATGTTACTTAAAAGTTTTGGAATGATAATTGTGTTTGAACTATCATTTTTCTTTTTTTGTACTTATTGTTAAATAGACCTTAAATTTTTTCTTTCTTTTTCTTTGATCTGAAATATTTTTAATAGTATCAAACCACTGTGTTCCTTAAAGCTTTAACAGAACGTGTAAGTGATGAATTAAAATATTTGCATTCTTACTATTTACAATACTTCTGAATGCATTAAGCACATTATTTCAATATACTGAATACTTTTATTAGAAACAGTTAACTTCTTTAGGACATTAAAGAGAGTTGGATAAAATCCTTCCCTCCATAAAAGAACTTCATTTACAATAAAGGCATAATTCCTGAGATTAAATAGAACACATCCTACTAAATTTGAAAAAATGTTAACAGAATTCCAATGCATAGATGCTCATTCTCTGAAGTTACTACCTCATGCTTTTTTCTCAGCATTGTGGGTACACTGACTTGACCAAGACTAAAAAGAAATTACCAAAATTATTATCACTGACATTTTCCAAATGATAGGAATTTATTCACAACAAGTATTTTGCTCTTTTTTATGATGGAAATATTGTAAATAATTCTTCTGCTAATTGTTAAACTTTGAGAATTAATTTGGGCATATGAAAATATTATAATTATAATGGCAAGAACAATTTAGCACAGAACTATAAAGTTTATTATTTACTTTTCTACTTTATAAGTATGTGTTCTTGAGCAAATGTTCTTTATTCATGAATTTATTTACAAAATTTATTTACAAAATTTACAAAAGATATTGATTAAACTTACATCAAACTTTTTTGTTTTAACTAGATATGAAAAACTTTATTATGATGTTTCTTTTACTTTGATCTGTTAATTCAAACAATATTTAGAACAATTAAAATAATAAACATGACATAAAACCTTCACAAGAATCCAGGACATTTTAGCCAACTGTGGCCAAAATGAAAAGCAAAAAGAGGAAAAATAAAGACACAGAAAAGGAAAAAGTTATGCTATCTCTACCTTTCCCTAGATGATATGGAGGAAAAAGTGGGTGGGAAAGGGATTATATATATATATATATATATATATATGTCTTTATACACCTATACTGTTTAGCTAAGATGATGCTTAAGACTTGGTTACTGAGTGATTCTGCTTTTATAGCTTAACAAGAAATTTTATGATATTATCTGTGTGACTAGGAGGCAAAGGATACTAAGAATTCAGAGGCAGAGAAATCACATTAGAAGCAACTATAATATTCTAGCAAGAAAGGAATACAAACTGACTTGATAAAGAGGCCATTTCAGTTACTCTGTATAGTGCTCCACATTGGAATATTCCTCATGATATTACCCAACTTTTCCTTAATATCTCAACATTTTCAGAGAATTTAGATTTAAGAATTGATTAGATGTAGATTCTTCTTTTTTCTTTTTTTAAGTGAGAACATTTCAAAGGTCATGCTATGGTGATCATATTGCCTCACATCAGGAAGCAGTTCCTGGCTTTGAATGATGCTGAGATTGTTCTCAGTGTTTAAGTGGTGAAAGCTTGATCTCTTCACTTTAAATTTCCCCATCAACTTTTTATTTACTTTTTGTTTTAACTCTCTACTGATAATCCTTACCTGAGTCATTAACTTCTTAAAGTATTGGAAAACTGGCAATTTTCTAATTACATCATTTGCTTGCTGGATTAGCCAGGATTTTTCAATGGAGTAACATTTCCTTCATCTACCAGGGCTATTTGCTTTCCCTATCATATACTTCATATGAAAAGGCAGGATAAAACCTTAACATTGTTCTTTAATTTTCAATTTATATAGAAATAAGTTAGTGCCCTAGAAACCCCAATGGTAAATATTTCTTTTTGTTGTTGTTGTTAAATATATTTCACATATAACATTGTACAAATATAAGGTGTACAATATGTTAATTTAATACATTTATATATTGTAATATGATTGCCAGTGTAGCAATACTTAGCACCTCTATAACACTACATAATTATTCTTTCTTTTAATGGTTGAGATAACTAAATTTTTGTCTCTCAGCAAGTTTGATGATTATAATACAACATCGTTGTTTATGTTCCTTATACAGTGCATCAGATCTCTATGGTTTACCTACTACTCACTGCAAGTTTACACCCTTAAGCAACATCAATCTTTTCCCTGCAACCTCATCCCCTTGTAACCATCATTTCAGATTCCACATATAAGTGATATCACACCATACTTGTCTTTCTCTGTCTGACTTATCTCACTTCATAAACCATGAGATAGCAAGATGTTCTCCTTTTTCATGGCTGAGTAATATTCCTTTGTAGATATACCTACATCTTTTTTATCCATTCATTCATTTCTATGTTTTGGTAAATGTTTTTTTAAATTCTCTTTATGGGGAATATTTGCTAATCCATTTTTCCTTTCTTTCTTACCAATCAGGTTGTAAATACTTTCAAAGGTGATCTCAAACTCCACATTTAATTTTGTAAATATATTGAAATATTGTTTACATATACATTTATAATATTGTTTATGTGTATATTTATGTTTCATTGGTTTAAATGTTCACTGTTAATAATACCAAGTAGTGATTTCTACATTGCTGATTTCTTAACTTGGCTTCACCCATTGTGTTCATGCACAAATAGTAATTAATCTGTGTATTCTGTGTCTCTATGTCTTGCATACCAAGTGCACACACATAAATATACTGTACAACCTCAGCCACATGGGTCCTAAAATTCTTTATTTAATAACTTTGTTCTTTAATGAAGTGTTTGCAACCTGCTACTTCCAATCTACAAGTGCTTTCTTTTTTTTTCATTTTTCTTCTTTATTAAAAAGCACTTTTAAAAATATTTCATTTATTTTTAGAGGGAAGGGAAGGGAAGGAGAAAGAGAGGGAGAGAAACATTGATGTGAGAGAGAAACATTGATTTATTGCCTCTTATATGCATTCGTACCGGAGACCAAACCCACACCCCAGGCCTGTACCCCAACCAGGACCTGCACTGGTGATGTTTTGCTTTGTGGGATAATGCTCAACCAACTGAGCTACACCAGTCAGGGCTATAAAGCACTTTTTATTTTGAAATGAATTGTACATAATACATATGAACTTTTAAAAATAACAATAATGTAAGTATCTATGAAACCTGTGAATAATGTAAATATTAAGAAATAAAACACTTAATATGATTAAAGCTCCAGTGTGCTCCTCCCAGTCATACTTTTCCCTCTCCCTTCCCAGAGGTAACTCAGAGCCTGAAGTTTGTTACTTTCTAGCTCTTTATCAAATGTGTGTGTAATCATAAAACACTTAAATTGGTATATTGCAAGCTTTATACTAAAATTATAATTTATATATTACTCTACACTTTTATTTGACTCAATTCTATGGATTTTAGAAGCTACCCATTTGAAAACAACAAAAATTAAGCAACCCAATAAAAAAAAGTCAAAGGACTTAAATAGAAATTTCTCCAAAAAGACACACAAATGGCCAATAAGCATGTGCAAAGAGGATCAACAGGGATTTCCAGCCAAGATGGAGGGATAGGTAGCTACACTTTGCTTTCTCACACAACCAAAAGGACAACAACCAATTTAAAAACAAAAATCAACTGCAACTGCCAGAAAATTGAACTGTATGGAAATCCAACAACCAAGGAATTAAAGAAAAAACATTCATTCAGACTGGTAGGAGGGGTGGAAATGGGCAGCCAGGAAAGGAGAGAAGGTGGCTGGTGGACCTGGCATTTCCACATCTGTATGTGGATAAACCAGGAGGAACAAATTGGGAGTGAGACATACCGCACAACCCAGGGTTCCAGCTCAGGGAAATAAAGCCTCAAAACCTCTAGCTCTAAAAACCTGAGAGGGTTGTGGTGGTGGGAAAAACTCCCAGTCTCATAAGAGTGTCCATTGGAGGGACCTATGGGGTCCACAAAACCATCCACCTGAGAATCAGCACCAGAAGTGCCCAGTTTGCTTGTGGGTATCAGGGAAGTGACTGAAAGCAGGGCAACAACTGAGCAAGTGGCATTGTTCCCTCTCAGGCCCCTCATAGAGTACCACATAGAATACCTCCCCCACATAGAGCACCACAATGCAGCGAAGTGGGTTGCACAGCCCTAGAAAATACCCTTACAATGTAACAGGTATACTAAGACAAAGAAATATGGCCCAAATGAAAGAACAGATCAAAATTCAAAAAATAGAACTAAGCAACAAGCAGATAGCCAACCTATCAGCTGCAGAGTTCAAAACACTGGTTATCAGGATGCTCACACAAACGGTTGAGTATTGTCACAAAATAGAGGAAGGCTATGGCAAAGTTAAATAAAGGAAAATGTACAGGGAACCAATAGTGATGGAAAAGAAACTGGAACTCAAACAATGATTTGGAGCAGAAGGAAGAAATAAACATTCAACCAGAACAGAATGAAGAAACAAGAATTCAAAACAATGAGGAAAAGCATAGGAACATCCAGGACATCTTTAAATGTTCCAACATCCAAATCATAGGGGTGCCACAGGAGAAGAGAAAGAGTATGAAATTGAAAACTTATTTGAAAAAATAATGAAGGAAAACTTCCCTAATCTGGCAAAGGAAATAGACATGAAAGTCTAGGAAGCTCAGAGAATTCCAAAGAAGTTGGACCCAAAGAGGAATACACCAAGACACATTATAATTAAATTACCCAAGATTAAAAGTAAGGAGAGAATCTTAAAAACAGCAAGAGAAAAGGAGACAGTTACCTACAAAGGAGTTCTCATAAGACTATCAGCTTATTTTTTGAAAGAGACCTTGCAGGCAAGAAGGGGCTGGAAAGAAGTATTCCAAGTCATGAAAGGCAGGGACCTACATCCAAAATTACTCTAACCAGCAAAGCTATCATTAAGAATGGAAGGGCAGATAAAGTGCTTCCCAGACAGGATAAAGTTAGAGGAGTTCATCATCACTAAGCCCTTATTATATGAAATGTTAAAGAGACTTATCTAAGAAAAGGATCAAAACTATGAACAGTAAAATGACAACAAGCTCACAAGTATCAACAACTGAACCTAAAAAATAAAAACAAACTAAGCAAACAACTAGAACAGGAACAGAACCACAGAAATGGAGAACACACGGAGGATTAGCAAAAGGGAAGTGGGAGGAGGAGAAAGGGGTAAAAGGTATGGAGAATAAGTAGCATAGATGGTAGGTAGAAAATAGACAGGGGGGAGGGCAAGAATAGTATGGGAAATGCAGAAGCTAAAGAACTTATGACACATGGACATGAACTAGAGCGGGGGGAATGTGGGTGGGCGAGGGTATACAGGGTGGAGGGGGATGGAGCGGGGGTAATGGGACAGCTGCAATAGCATAATCAATAAAATATTTAAAGAAAAGAACCATAGAAATGGAGATCACATGAAGGGCTTTCAGTGGGAAGGAGTTGGGGGGGAGAATGGGGTAAAGGTACAAGGAATAAGAAGCATAATTGGTAGGTAGAAAATTGACAGGAAGAAGTTAAGAATAGCATAGGAAATAGAAAAGCCAAAAAACTGATACATGTGACCCTTGGATATGAACTAAGGGAGGGGAATGCTGGAGGAACAGGGGGTACAGGGCAGAGAGGAATAAAGGGGAGAAAAAAAGAGACAACTGTAATAGCATAATCAATAAAATATACTTTAAGTGTTTTTAGATCTGCATAAATAGAAGACTTAAGAGAAAGAAAAGATGATCAACATCAAAATTATTAGGGAAATATAAATATCAAACCACAATGAAATACCACCTCATACTTGCCAAAATAGCTATTAAAAAAAAAAAACAGAAAATAGGAAGTGTTGGTGAGAATGTGGAGAAATTGTAACCCTTGTGTACTGTCAGTGGGAATGTAATATGCTACCGCCACTAAGGAAACCAATATGGCAGGTCCTCAAAAAATTAAAAATAAAATTACTGTATGACCCAGCAAGTTCACTTCTAGGTCTATACTCAAAAGAATTGAAATCAGAGTCTCAAGTAGTTATCTGCACACATTGCAACATTGTTCAAAACAGCCAAAAGGTGGAAGCAACCCAAGTGTTCATTAATGAATGAATGGATAAAGAAAACATGCTGTAAATACACAATGGAATATTATTTGGCCTTAAAAAGGAAAGACATCTGATGCTTGCTATAATATAAATAAACTTTGAAGATATTATGCTAAATCAAACAAGCCAGTCACAAAAAGGCAAATATGGTACAATTCCACTCATATGATATACCTAGAATACTAAAGTTTATACAGCCAGAAAGTATAATGGTGGTTGTCAGGACCTGAGGGAGGAGGAAATGGGAGGTATCGTTTAATGGGTGTAGAGTGTCGGTTTTGCAAGAACAAGATAAGATTCTGGAGATTAGTTGCACAATAATATAAATATGCATAATGTGACTGAACTAGTAGACTTACAAATGGATAAGATAGTAAATTTTTTTGTAATGTGTATTTTACCACAATTAAAATTTTTTGTCATACATGAAACTATATCTGCAGTATCCTCATTACATTTCTAGATATGGACTTATTTACCCTTGGGAATATTTTGGTTGTTCCCAAATCTTGCTATTACTTGTCTTTTATTCTATTTATAGGGCCTTTCATTGAAAACCACATTTACTGATCTTTTTCTTTATGATTGGCATTTAAAAAATCTTGTTTAATAACTCTACTCCTGAGGGAATCCAAGATGGCAGAGGCGTGAGTGAAAGCTACACTAACCTCCTCCCAGGACCAATCTGGAATTACAATTTAATTGTAGAGAAATCAACCAGAATAACCAGCTGAATAATTCTTCTCCTACCTTGAAGTCATGAAATAGTCTCATTATTATTAAATATTTTAAAATTTTTCTCTCCTATTTAAGTCTTTGATCCATGTAAAGTCAATTTTGTAAAGCAGGATATGTATTAACATTTTTCCTCATATGGATAACCAGGTGTCTCCGCAGCATTTGCTGAATAGTATCTTCTTTCACACGGGTTTGCATTCCCAGCTCTGTCATGGATTGCTTTCCAGATTCCTTGATTCTGTGCTGGGGCTCTCATCTCTGGCACACAGGTCGAATTTCTCTCTCTGCATCACTGCCATCTTCCTTTCTTTTCAAACTGTAAGAGGAAGTTCACTTAGAAAGTCACAGAGGTGGAAGTGAGCTGTAGAAGTGAGCTCAGGAAACAATTTGCAGAGGTCTCTTCTTAATTCATATAATTTTTAAATGTATAATAATTATGTTTTTAATACATGTCCATGGCATATAAAATTTTAGTTGTTTGAATACTGATTGTATATATAACAGTGTAACTAAACTATTACTTCATAATTTTCCTATAGATTCTTTGGAGCCTTATATTTAGAGAGACAGATCATTAAGTCATAATAACATTTTTCTTTTCCTTATAAGCTTTATTATTTCCATGTTTTTCTTCCTATAATGTAATTATTGCTTATTGTATAGTCATACAGTATTCCAGGGTAATATTTAACTTCACTATAATATTGAATAGGAAATACTGTCTTTGTCTTGTTACCAATTTTTAAGCAAATGCTATAACATTTCATTACTGTGTGTGATGTTTTCTGTAGACTTTTTACATATGCCCTTTATTTTATTTTATTTTTTTCCAAATTTTATTTTAATCATTGTTCAAGTACAGTTTCTATCCTTTATTCCCAATTCCAGACCACCTACCCATCCCTCCCATTTCCAACCTCCCTAGTTTTGTCCATGTGTCCTCTATATTTGTTCCTGTAAACCCTTCCCTTCTCCCCTGAAATTCCCTCCCCTCTCCCCTCTGGGCACTGACTACCTGTCCTCTATTTCAGTGTCTTTTGTTATATTTTACTTGTTTCTTTGTTTTGTTGTTTAGGTTCCTGTTAAAGGCAAGCTCATATGGTATTTGTCTTTCACTGCCTGGCTTATTTCGCTTAGCATAATGCTTTCCAGCTCCATCCATGCTGTTGCAAAGGGTATGAGTTCCTTCTTTCTTTCAGCTGCAAAGAATTCCATTGTGTAAATGTACCACAGTCTTTTGATCCATTCATTTACTGATGGGCACCTAGGCTGCTTCCAGCACTTGGCTACTGTGAACTGTGCTTCTATGAACATTCGGGTGCATAGGTTCTTTTGGATTGGTGTTTCAGGGTTCTTAGGATATAATCCTAGCAGTGGAATTGCTGGGTCAAAAGCCAGATCCATTTTTAGTTTTCAGAGAAAGTTCCATAGTGTTTTCCATAGTGGTTGTACCAGTCTGCAATCACACCAACAGTGCACCAGGGTTCCCTTTTCTCCAGAGCCTCTCCAAGACTTGTTGTTTGTTGCTTTGTTTATGATGGCCATTCTGACTGGTGTGAAGTGGTGTCTCATTGTGGTTTTAATTTGTATCTCTCTGATAGCTAGCAATGTTGAGCATCTTTTCATGTGTCTCTGGATCCTCTGTATGTCCTCCTTGGAGAAGTGTCTGTTCAAGTCCTTTGCCCATTTTTTGACTGGGTTGCTTGTCTTCTCAGAGTGGAGTCGTGCAAGTCCTTTATATATTTTGGAGATTAAACCCTTGTCTGAGGTATCATTAGCAAATATGTTTTGCCATACAGTTGGTTCTCTTTTTATTTTAATACTGTTTTCTTTAGCCATGCAGAAGCTTTTTATTTTGATGAAATCCCATTTATTTATTCTTTCCTTTATGTCCCTTGCTCTAGGGGACATGTCAGTAAAAATGTTTCTGCATGCAATATCTGAGATTTTCCTGCCTATGTTTTCCCCTAGGATTTTAATAGTGTCACAGTTTATATTTGAATCTTTTATCCACCTTGAATTTATTTTTGTGTATGGTGTAAGTGGGTACTCGAGTTTCATTTTTTTACACATAGCTGTCCAGTTCTCCCATTTGTTGAAGAGGCTATTTTTACTCCATTTTATGTTGCTGCCCCCTTTGTCAAATATTAATTGACCATAGAGACTTGGGTTTATTTCTGGGCCCTCTGTTCTGTTCCATTGGTCCATGTGCCTGTTTTTATGGCAGTACCCTGCTGTTTTGATTACAGTGGCCTTGTAATACAGTTTAGTATCAGGTATTGTGATCCCTCCTACTTTACTCTTCTTTCTCAAAATTGCAGCAGCCATTCAGGGTTGTTGATGGTTCCATATGAATTTTTGAAGTGTTTCTTCTATGTCTGTGAAATAGGCCATTGGTTCTTCAATAGGTATTGCATTGAATGTGTAAATTGCTTTGGGTAGTATGGACATTTTGATGTTGTTAATTCTTCCAATCCATGAACATGGTATATGTTTCCATTTGTTTGTGTCTTCCTTGACTTCTTCCTTCAGTGTTGTGTAGTTTTCTGAATACAGGTCTTTTACCTCTTTGGTTAGGTTTATTCCTAGGTATTTTATTTTTCTTTTTGCTATATTGAATGGGATTGGATTTTCTTTTCTTGATTTCTGCTTCTGCTGTTTCATTGTTGGTGTACAAAAATGCTTTTGATTTCTGGATATTGACTTTGTATCCCACTGTTTTTCCAAATTCATTTATTATGTCAAGCAGTTTTTTGGCCGAGTCTATAGGATTTTCTATGTACACTATCATGTCATCTGCAAACAGTGACAGTTTTGTTTCCTCCTTTCCAACTTGGATGCCTTTTATTTCCTTTTCTTGTCTAATTGCTATGACTAAAACTTCCAATACTATATTAAATAGAAGTGGTGAGAGTGGACAGCCTTGTCTTGTTCCTGATCTTAGTGGAAAAGATTTTAGTTTTTGCCCGTTGAGTATGATGTTGGCTATAGATCTGTCATATATGGCCTTTATTATGTTGAGGAATGTTCCCTGTATTCCCACTTTACTGAGTATTTTTATAATAAATGGGTGCTGTACTTAATCAAATGCTTTTTCTGCATCTATTGATATGATCATGTGGTTTTTGTCTTTGTTTTTGTTTATGTGATGTATCACATTTACTGATTTGCAAATATTGTACCATCTTTGTATCACTGGGATGAATCCCACTTGGTCATGGTGTATGATCTTTTTTAATGTAATTTTGGATGCGTTTGCCAATATTTTGTTGAGGATTTCAGCGTCTATGTTCATCAGTGATATTGTCCTGAAGTTTTCTTTCTTTGTTGTGTCTTTGTCTGGTTTTGTGATAAGGATGATGCTAGCCTCATAAAAAGAGTTTGGGAGTCTTCCATCATGTCAGATTTTTTGGAATAGTCTGTGAAGGATAGGGGTTAGCTCTTCCTTAAGTGCTTTGTAGAAATCTCCTGTGAAACCATCCAGTCCAGGGCTTTTGTGTGTTGGGAGTTTTTTGATTACTGCTTCAATTTCATCTGCTCTTATTGGTCTGTTCGGGCTTTCTGCTTCTTTTTCATTGAGTTTTGGAAGATTATATTTTTCTAGAAATTTGTCCATTTCACCTAGGTTTTCAAATGTCTTGGCATACAGTTCTTCATAGTAATTTCTTACAATCCTTTGTATTTCTGTGGTGTCAGTTGTAATCTCTCCTCTTTCATTTCTGATTGTGTTTATTTGGGTCTTCTTTTTTTCTTGATGAGCCTGCTTAAAGGCTTGTCTATTTTGTTTATCTTTTCAAAGAACCAGCTCCTGGATTCATGATCCTTAGAATTGTGCTTTTAAAAAATATGGGACGCTTCACGAATTTGCATGTCAACCTTGCCTAGGGGCCATGCTAATCTTCTCTGTATCGTTGCAATTTTAGTATATGTCCTGCAAAACGAGCACCATATATACCTTTTATTAAATTAAAAGTTTTTCTATTTCTAGTTTGTTGTTATTAGCATGAATGTATGTTGATTTATATCTAATGATAATTTGTACTGGTTATAGTAATTATATAATTTTTCTCCTTTAATCTGTTAAAGGAAATTACATTATGGTAAATTATATTAACAGATTCTCTAATATTATACATTATCTTTTACATACATTCTAGATTTGGGTCATTATGTTTTTCTTAGCACATTTCATGAATTATACTGGTCTGCAATATTTCATTTTGTATTGTCTTTGTTTAGTTATGCTGTCAGAGTTCTCCTAGCCATTTCAAATGTGTTGTGTCCCCTGACCACTGTGGCTCAGTTGGTTGGGCATTGCCCAGCAAAGGATTTTCTGGTAATGTAAAAGGTCACAGGTTGATTTCCTGGTCAGGGCACATGCCTGAACTGCAGGTTCAGTCCTCAGTCTGAGGCACCTAGGAGAGGCAACCAGTCAGTGTCTTCTCTCACATTGATGTTTCTCTTCCTATTTCCCCCCTCATTCCCTTTTCTCTAAAAGTAAATGAATAAAATCTTTAAAAATAATAAAATAAAATAAATTTTGCTGTGGTATTTTTCTCTTTATTCTCTGGAAGAGTTTGTTTAAAATTATAGTTAGATTTTTTTATAGTTCTCTCTGAAGGGAGTGTTACACTCCCTTCATCTTTATAGCTACCTTTTCCCACCTATTTGTGTCATGGCCTTAACATTTATTGTGATTGGCATTAGCATGAGCTTTTTCTGGTTGGTATTTACATTGTTCATGCTACATTCTTTTAAGTTTCTTTCAAACTTAATGCTTCCTTTTCCTACATATTATTGTTTATTTGTACTGTTTTTTTTTGTAAATTAATCTTATTGGAATTTATTTATTTTAGTCTTTTCAGTTTCTTTATTGAGTCTTTGTTGAAAGAAAATGCTGGCCCATGTTTTGGTTCTTCTTTTCTTTGCAGATATAAGGGAAGTTTACCCTTACCCACACCTTGAGCTTAAGCAAGGCCATGTCACTTGCATTGGCCAATGAAATGTGCAAATAAGTGAGTTGTGTCCCTCCCAGAGGTGAAAATCTTCATGCTCTCTCCCACTGCTGTGGCAAATGCAGAAGCCTTTTGTGGAAACAGAGTTGATATTGGGGACTCTGTCAGCCTGAGATCCTGAATGATTTCAATCAGTAAGATGTCCTGGCTGACTCCTGGTGACATGAAATGTAAGAGAGAAGTAAAGCTTTGTTACTTTTAGCCACTGATGTCTTGGTGGTATTTGTTTCATAGCATGAATAGCCTATCTTGACTGTTAAAGTAACACATTATGTGTAATATCTCATGAGAGTACTTGGATTTTTATTAAATGACTTTATGTAATTTTTTGTATGTTTGAACTATTTCATATTTAACACTAAATTAAATTAAAAATAATGTTAAAAGGACATTGTTTTTATATTTACATATATTTGCTCTATTTTCAGGGATGAGAAATTGTAGTCTTGCAAAGCAAATCCCCAAATATTTAATTAAAAATTCCCAAGATGATAGCCCATAAAAATTCATTTTCTTTAACTAAATTAAACTTCCCTGTGTTCTTTAATATAGAAGGTTGCTAATTAGTGACCTTGCCTAGTTTCTAGTCATGGTATCCTTGCCCTGGACCGTACAGTGGGAGAGATGGTGCTACCCTGCTGTAATCCTTACATCAAAACACCTGGGAAATGCCTACGAATCACTGCTCTGAAACTGCATTTCATTTAGTCACAATCTGTATATTCATTAGTTCATTCTCATCTCTGTATTTCAAGAATTCTGATAGAAAGACCCTGTCATCAGGAAGCTCATTCATCAGCAAATTATGGACTATGGGCCATATCCTCAGTGCATTTCAGAGTTTCACTGACTATACCAGTTGTTTGTTACTCTTTAAGCTTTGAGCATCTCAATGCCAAGTAGGTACTATAAATACGGACTCACAGAAATTTGTCACAGAAAAATTTTTATTCATCTTCAAGTCCAACCAGAAATAGGCTTATAAGAAATACCCAGAAATTCCTGTCTCTTCTTGACCTCATAGATAGATTTTCATGAATCATTTTATTTTTCTGTAATCCTTTTTTTGTAGGTTGTGCTTTTGAGAGCACAGGCTTTAAAATAGAACCTATTCTACTCAACACTAAAAAAAAAAACCAATCCAATTAAAAAATGGACAGAGGATCTGAATAGACACTTCTTTAAAAAGGACATTCAGATGGCCGATAGACATAGAAAAAGATGCTCAGCATCACTAACTATCAGAGAAATGCAAATTAAAACCACAATGAGATATCACCTTACACCTGTCAGAATGGCCATCAAGAATAAATCCACAAATAACAAATGTTGGTGAGGTATGCATTGTGGGTGGGTATGTAAGTCGGTGTAGCCACTATGGAAAACAGCCAAGAATTTCCTCAGAAAATTAAAAATGGAACTTTCTTATGGTCCAGAGATTCCACTTCTGTGGGTTTATCCAAAGAAATCCAAAACACTAAATTGAAAGATTATATGCAGCCCTATGTTTGTTGCAGTGTTATTTACAATAGTGAAGCTATGAAAGCAATCCAAGTACCCATCAACAGATGAGTGGGTAAAAATGCAGTGATACATTTATACAATGGAGTATTACTTGGGGATAAAAAGAATGAAACCTTACCATTTGTGATGACATGGATGGACCTAGAGGGTATTGTGCTAAGTAATGTAAGTCAGAAAGAGAAAGACAAATACCATTTTGATTTTGCTTATTTTTGTCTAAAGGACAAAATTAATGAACTAACAAAATTGAAACAGACTCATAGATACAGCAGACTGGTTGTTGCTAGATGGGAAGGGGTAGGGGACTGATGAAAGAGGTGCAGGGATTCAGAAGTGCAAATTAGTAGTTACAAAATAGTCATGGGGATGTAAAGTGCAGCATAGGAAATATAGTCAATAATACTGAGATAACTATGTATGGTGTCAGGTTGGTACTGGAAATTTCACGTGGAATACTTTGTAAAGTGTGTGATTGTCTAGCCACAGTGCTGTATACCTGAGACCAATTCAAAGTGGTATTGATGGTAAACTGTAATTGAAAAATGTTTTAATATTATTTTCTATACTTTATGAAGTATGAAAATACCAACCTCTAGACAATTTTTTCGTGTATAACATGTTCTGAGACATCAATAATGAAAACATCAAAAGTCCAGTAGAAAAATGGGCAGAGGATGCCCTGACTGGTGCAGCTCAGTGGATTGAGTGCAGCTATGAACCAAAGAGTCTTCCGTTTGATTCCCAGTCAGTGCACATGCCTGGGTTGAGGGCCAGGTCCCCAGTAGGGGGCACCCAAGAGGCAAACACACAGTGATGTTTCTCTCCCTCTCTTTCTCCTTCTTTTTCCTGCTCTCTAAATATAAATAAATAAAATCTTTTAAAAAATTAAAAAAGAAAAATGGGCAAAGGACATAAACAGTTCATAGAAAAACAGAAAAGATCCTTAAATGTATGAAAAGATATTCATTACCATACATAAGAAAATAAATGCAAATATGAGATGTGAGATGCCATTTCAAATTTATAAGATTGGAAAAGAATCCCAAAAACCAACGTGCACTTTTGTGTGTCAGTCTGAAGAGGAAGAGACATTCCGTATAGTGCCAGTTGGACTATCATATGGTACAACCTCTAAGGATGGCAATCTGGCAATAACTCTCAAAATAAAACTAATTTACTCTATGATCCAAGGATTTCACTTCTAGAAATTAATCCTGCAGATATATTTACAAATGTACATGATGATCTAATTATAAGCTTATATATTGCAGCAATCTGTGTCCATCAATAAATAACTGCTTTCCACACAAAGGAACAATATGCAGTGTTTTAAAGGACCAAGGACATCTCCATATTCTGATGTAGAAACATCTCTAAGATACACTGTTATCTAAAAAAGAAAAAAATCAGATTTCATAAGATTGCATACAGAAGGTAACCTACCTTTTGTGTATATTGGAAGTACAAATGTGCATTGATGTGCATATATTGCCTAGAAAACACTGGAAGGATTATAATAAATTCATACATTATTTATAGGAAGAAGGGGAAATGATGAATGAAGAGAGGGTGAAAGTAAAATTTATTACATAGATTTTTTTGAACCTGTGGATTCACTATCTATTAAAAAAATAAAAATTTAAAAAAAATCACTAGTCTCTAGCTGTTAAATTCTCCACATGGTCAAAGAGTTCTTAAGGCAGCTCAGGTGCTTATCACTCTAGCTTTAAATGTTTTCCTTATCTAGGATTTTTTTTTTCTTCTCAGCTCAGCTATTTGACATACCTTGTTTTATTACACTTTACTGTTTTTCACAGATATTGCATTTTTTACAAATTGAAGGCAAAACCCTCCTCCAGCAAAATGATTACAACTCATGTTACTGCAATACTTGCTTTCTTGCAGTGCCTGGGAACTGAACCTGCAGTATCTCTGAGGTATGCCTAAATTTAAAACTTTAAAAAAAATGTATTATCCAGCATATCATGCATTTGCAGCAGAAGGGGTGCTGCATTTGTTCCTGGAGACCCAGTATACTCATAGGGTAAGCAGCCAAAGGGATTTCTCAAAGGTCAAAGAGCAGACAGATTTTCACCTGCAACTCACACAGGGCTTACCGAAGGGGTGTGTAGGTGGTATAACTGGCTCTTTGTTGTCTTGACCTCCCTTCTTGAAGAGGTAAGTGAAAATGAAAGTCAGAATTTGGTTACTATATATTATGAAATTCAGATGTATTATGTTATAGCTGTTTCCCTTTGTTAAAAGAGTTATACTCTGTATGTTTAGTTTAGTTTCAGATATTTCAATAAATACTACATCAGACATAATGAACCCTAAAACTGTTTTATTCTTAACTATTATCATTCTAAATTATATAAAGTAGTTGAACCAAGGGTAATTAAATCTTTCATCCTTTGGATTGCATTTTGGGAGGTGTGAGGCCCATGGAAAGATAAGCATTTATTTCTGATCTAACTACATTCTGAGGCTTCTTTATGAGGAGGATGGAGAGCGGCACCATCAGAAACTGAGATTGCTGGTGGATAAGCACTGCTAATTCATCTGCTACACTGATCTATCTAATCCCTTAGGGTTCATATCGTATCAAGGAAGCTGTCTCCTGGCACTTACTGCCTTGCCAGTCACTTTAATTTCTCCTCTTCTCCCCATAGGCCATTTGTGCTCTTGCAGCTGTTGCTCTGGTGCTACATCCCAGAAGTGGTGGACCTGTGGGAGTTGTAAGTCCATTGTGGGCCTTTTGGAGGAGTCTCTTGAGAATCCCACAGTTTCTTCTCCCATCTCAATCCCCACTGGTTTTTGTAGACAGAAGTTATTGGGACTTATCTTCCTGGTGCTGGAACCCTGGGCTGGGTGGTCTGGTTTGGGGCTGAGATCACTCACTTCTGAGGTATCTCTCCCAATTTTTATCCACCATATGTGAATATGGGACAGCCCATTCCACCACCTCTCTGTGCCTCTTCATGCCTCTGAGTCTCTGCCCCTCCTACCTGTCTGGATGAATGTGTCTTCTTTAACTCCTTAGTTGGACTTTAATACAGCTTGATTTTCTGATGAATCTGGTGATATTTGTTTTGTAGTCTAATTGTAATTCCTGCTGTTGTTGTGCACAGAATTGAAGCATGTTTACCTCTGTCTCCATCTTGACCAGAAATCCATTAATGGTTGTTAGATGTCCTCTCTTTCAAATGTTTAAGTAGAAAAAGATGCATCAGTGATGCATCAGAAAGGGAAAAGTCACTGGGAATTAACAACCAAAAGCAATTTATTATTTTATTTTATTTTTTTAATCCTTACCCAAGGGTATATTTTTATTGATTTGGGGGAGAGAGAGAGTGGGAGACACATTGGTATGAGAGAGAAATATCGACTGGTTGCCTCCCATACACATCCCAGCCAAAGATCAACCATCAACAGTGATGGTCAGAGTAGGTGTACAGATGCATTGCTTATTTTCCAATCATTTTTTCAAAAATGAACAAATTTCATTCAAATAGAAAATTATACAAAAGCAAACTGATAAGATGCTAGCAAACTGATCAGATGCTCCCAAACTTATTTTTGTCTTCTTTGTTACTTTTGCAATAAAACTGTTGTCATTAACATATGATGAGGACAAGAATGATTCCAAAGAAACCTGCAAACTTCAAGATCAACAAATTATAAAGGTCTATGAAAAAATAAATTCAATAAATGTCTAATTAACCAAAAATGGAACTGATTCTAAATATCTTTTAACAAGAAAGAAAAAATTGGGGGGAGGGAATTGGAGTGGAGGGAATGAGCAAAAAAAAAAAATAGAGAAAAAAAAGTCATGGATGAGGGCAACAAAGGGGGAATGGGGAAGTAGAGGAGGGTACAGAGATATAAATGGTGATGGACAGAGACTTGACTTTGGATGATGAACACACAATATAGTATATAGATGATGCATTGTGTAATTGTGCACCTGAAACCTGTATAATGTTGTTAACTAGTGTCACCCCAATAAATTTAATAAAAAGATAAATAAATAAATAAATAAATAATTAAATAAATAAAACCCCACTTGGACTTTTCATTTAAATGGCATGTGACATTTCATTTAAACGCCCTGACTGGGTGGCTCAGTCACTTGGAACATTGCCCAGTCAGGACACATACTGGGTTGTGGGTTTGATCTTTGGCTGGGACGTGTATGGGAGGCAACCAATCGATATTTCTCTCTCATACCAATGTTTCTCCCACTCTCTCTCTCCCCCAAATCAATAAAAATATACCCTTGGGTAAGGATTAAAAAAATAAAATAAAATAATAAATTGCTTTTGGTTGTTAATTCCCAGTGCCTTTTCCCTTTCTTCTTTTTTTTTCACTTTTTAATTGTATTTTTTCCATTACCATTTATCTCCCCCATCATCACACTATTCTCCATGTTCATGAGTCCTTTTTCCTTTTTGCTTGATCTCTCTGTCCCCTAGTCATCCCCCGACTCATAGCTGTCAACCTGCTACCTGTGATTCTGTCTCTGTTTTGCTTGTTAGTTTAGTTTGTTCATTAAATTCCACATATGAGTGAAATGATATGGTATTAGTCTTTGACTGGCTTATTTCACTTAGCACAGTTTGCTTCAGGTTCATCCATGTTGTTGCAAAGAGTAAAATTTTCTTCTTTTTTTACGACTGAGTAATATACCATTGTGTAAATGTCCCATACTTGTTTTACCCACTCATCTACTGAGCTGCTTCCATATCTTGGTGATTGTAAATAATGCTGCAATGAACATAGGGGTGCTTATGTTCTTACTGAACCATCTATGCAAATAGTACACAAACAACACTGACCACTAAAGTCCATAGATAATCTAAAGTCAGATTTTGGAAGAAGTTTTTGTTGAGTATGTATGATTTGATATGGTTAAGAAACAAATCTTACTGAAGTTCACCTCACAGGTCACCCTGTGAGTCACCCATCATAACTAGAGATGATACTTAAAACTTGTCCCACTGTATGTTCAGTGGTTGGATACTTGATACCAGTTAGGAGCAGAATATTAAGCTACTGTCCTATTATGCATTTGTTATGTTTTGGGACAACCATAATGGTGTTTCACTGCCATGTTTTTTCCTCCTGACTCTTACTCCTTGTTTACCTAGTCAAAGGAAGAAAATTTCAAGAGTCAACTAGACAATAAAGGTCTAGTAATGAAATATGGTATATTACCTAAGAGGTATAAACAAAATGCTATATTTAAGTATTAGAGGCTATCAGGAATTTCTAGAAAGAACATGTCCTGGTAATTGCAGCAATTTATATATAGCTTTTCATTCAGAAGAGAACAAGAAATTTTCTGTAGGATATAGCAGCCATGGGGTATGTAGCTGAACTAGGCATATCCTTGCAAGAAACAAAGGATCGATTTAAGAGCTATTTATAACCACTTCTCTCCAGCTGTAGATTTGGAAGAGAGATTTTACCATTATCCAAGAATATATGAATTAGACTAAGGGCAATCTATATACTTAGTTGAAAAATATAAACTCTGGAAAGATTTGGCCACATTCAATGATAGCTAAAGAAAAAGAAGCAAGAGAGAGCAATGGAAAGATACTGCTGAGTAAGGGGAAAGAAGCAGCAATTGAAAACTCATAGGAAGAGAATATTTCTGAAAGTAACCTAAAAGATTCTAACATTTAGAAAATAACCTAAAAAATTCTAAGGTTTAGAAAATGAGTAGACACTCTCAACAGAATGAAGGCTCTTTGAAGTCTTAGGCTCTTTGTACAAGGAGCAGAAACTCTCAAGGAGAACACATATTTAGTTAAAAGGATAACACAAAGAGGTAAAAAGGAAGATGACTAAGTAAGGATTTCAAGGAACTAAGAAAAAATAACATGGTTAAAATTCACTGCAGAGACAAAGAGGCAGAATGGTACTTCAGAGAATTAAGCCAATGATATAAACAAACTTCCAGCCCTGGCTCAGTTGGTTGGAAGGCCATCCCATATCCAGAAGGTGGTGAGTTCAATTTCTGATCAGAGCACATGTCTGGGTTGTGGGTTCAATCCCTGGTCCTGATGGGTTCAAGAAGGCAACCAATCCATGCTTCTCTCTCACATCAATGTTCCTCTCTCACATCAATGTTTCTCTCTCCCCCTTCTTGTCTCTTTAAAAGAAGTACTAAAAAGAAAAAAAAAAGCTTCAATGAGGATTAAAAAAAAGAAAGAAGCTTCCAAAACTTTTCCAGAATGTAGAGAGAAAGAGCAAACATGAGAAAATTATGATAAAGAATATGAAAACATGGCATAAAAAGAATAAAGAATTAATATACACATGATAGATTTAGCTGGAAAAACCCAAATCAGAATAAGTAATAATGCAAAACATTAATAGAAATGCAATTTTGTGAGCCATAAAAGTATCTACATGTGTCCAAAATAGTTATGACATTCTGGAAAAAGTCAGCAAAAAGGAAAAAACATTTAGATACATGCTGGAGTAATTTTTGAGTTATAACCATAAATTAAAAAATTCTCTCTTTGTTCAAAACACAAAATATGAATAAAAAAACAAGAAACAAACTCATGATCTCAGGACAGCAATCAAAATATGGTACACTCAGACGCTTTCTTGACCAGTAAGTTCCAGAATAATAAATAACCTCTAAAACTAATAAAATTAATTGAAGGCATTCTGTGTGCAACATGGCTACATATTTTATCTCCTTTGCTACATTCTTTACATTTCCCTCTTTTGAGATAATTTAATTGGCAAATATTTCTTCAGTGTTGATGTATTTTTGAAGCAAATAAAGAACAGAAGGGAAACACATGTTAATGTCACACCAAATGAGACTACAACTGGGCACAACCTTATTCCTTGGTTTGCAAGGTAGAAGAGACAGGGTAGGGAGAATGCAGTTGAATATAACAAATGAGGCAAACAAGTTTCTTGTATTAAACAAGAGTAAATACTAAAACCGTAGATGAGAAAGAACCACAACTGAGACAGTGAAAGAGGGCTCTGGTGGTCAAGAGGACTGAAAAAAATTTTTAAAAATTATAAAAATGTGTTAACATTGAATGAGAAGAAGAGGGGGAAACAGAGACAACTGTACTGGAACAACAATTAAAAGAGAGAGAGAAAAAAAGGACTGCAGAAAAGTTGTAGAGTAAGAGTAGTGGACAATTAAAAGAATGTTAAGAAGAATATACTGAAAAAATATATCTGAAAGTAGAATTATTAAAATTGGGCTGTTTTTTATTTTTATTTTTTTATTATGTGTACGCAAAAAAGAAAAAAATGAAAATGGGCTTCATGGCTTGTTAGATAAATGCTGAACAATTATTTAAAGTTGGAAAGAAAAAAATACAATAGGGTTCTAATCAGTTTCTCAGCTCATTTCAAAGACATGGTTGAGTACATTTTGGGAAAGAAGTGATAGGTGAAAATATACATGCAAACAGTAGCAATTCACAGAGGAGTATGTTCTTAGCATCTGGATATTTACAGATATAATTGATTGAAAAGGGTGATTTGAAGGGAATTGAAGTTCCCAGAACAGTTCTAATTTTACATGTTTTGTTTCCTTGACAAATTATTTAACTGACCAATGCATTACAAGGTTTTTCAAGAAAAAATATGATCATGATAGCTATAGATTACTGTTGAGAGATAAAATGTAAAAGAGGACAAATGAAACAAATGAAGATTGCTAAGGTTACTTAGATATGTGTAGCATGAGTATGTCTGCTTTATACCATTTACAAATGTTTTGAAAAATGTTAAATATTATAAGGATATAAGAAAACATATGCAGGTGGTTCAGTTAGGTAAATTGTTAAATTCTTTGACTACCTTTAATAAAATTGGTAGGTTTCCATTAATTTACTAAATGTTATCCCATTGGGGTATTTGCAATAAAAATATTGACAATATACCCACTCCAAGGCTAACTGTAATTAAAATGGCAAAGTTCAAACATGGAGAGAATCTTAAAAGCAGCAAGGGAGAAACAGGAAGTAACATACAAGGGAGCTCTGATGGGGCTAGCAATTGATTACTCAACAGAATCACTACAAGACAAAAAGGAATGACAAGAAATATTCCAAGTAATGAAAAGCAAAGACCTGCAACCAAGACTAATCTACCCAGCAAGGCTCTCATTTAAAATGGGAGGCAAAATAAGAATTTTCCCAAAACAAGAGAAGGTTAAAGGAAAATGCCTCCAAAAAACCAGCATTGCAAGACACGCTAAAGCAACTGCTTTAAGAAGATGAAGAAAAAGAGTGAGAGAGAGAGAGGAACACAGGCACAAAGGGGAAAAATGGCAGTGAATAAGTACGTATCAATAATAACCTTAAATATAAAAAGATTAAAAGCTCCAATCAAAAGACATAGGGTGGCTGAATGGATAAGAAAACATGACCTGCACATATGCTGTCTACAAGAGACCCATCTCAGAGCAAAAGACATACACAGACTGAAAGTGAAGGGTTGAAAAAAAATATTCCAAGCAAAAGGACAGGAAAAAAAAAGCCAGGGTAGCAATACTTATATCAGACAAAATAGACTTCAAAACAAAGGCCATAAAAAGAGACACAGAAGGACAATTCATACTACTTAAGGGAAGAATCCATCATGAAGATATAAACATTGTAAACAAAAATGCACCCAACATAGGAGCACGCAAATATATAAGGAAAATCTTGGAGGACTTTAAGAAAGATACAGACAACAACACACTTACTGTAGGGGATTTTAACACCCCACTGTCAAAAAAGAATAGATCTTCCTAACAAAATATCAACAAGGATGTTGTGGAACTGAATGATACACTAGATCAAATGGAATTAACTGATATGCACCTTTCATCCCAAAGAAGCAAAATGTATTCTTTTCAAGTGCACATGGAACATTTTTAAAGATAGACCAACCATGTTATAGGACACAAAGCAAGCCTCAACAAATTCAACAAAATTGAAATTATATGAAGCATCTTCTTAGATCACAAGGGCCTGAAACTAGAAACCATCTCAAGGAAAAACTCAAACACACTTGAACTCATGAAGATTGAATAGCATGCTATTAGACAATGAATGGCTTAATAATGAGTGCTTCTAAGTGCTGGAAACAGCCTAAATGCCCTTCAGTAGATGAGGGTATCAAAAAACTGTGGTACATATACACAATGGAATACTACACAGCAGAAAAAAAGAAGGAACTCCTACCCTTCATGAGAGCATGGAGGGAACTGGAGAGCATTATGCTAAGTGAAATAAGCCAGGAGCTGAAAGACAAATACCATATGATCTCACCTATAAGTGGAACCTAATAAGAAAAACAAAGCAACAAACTAAATAGAATCAGAGACATAGAAATAAAGAACAAACTGACAGTGACCAGAGGGGAGGGCAGAGGGTGATAGCAGGGGAAAGAAAGGGAAGGGTCAAGTCAATGAACATGTATAAAGGACACATGGACATGGACAATGGGGTCGGGGGCAGGGACGAGTGAATGTTAGAGGTGGGGAATGGGTAGGGCAGGGAGGAGTAATGAGGGGACTGCAGGGGCAATTGTAATTGAACAACACTAAAATTAAATAACATAAAAATAAATAAAATAAATAAATTTAAAAATACTGACAATATAGTTTAAACTATTTTCTACACTAAACGCAATAATTCCATACATGTGATGAGAAAAAAATTCATTAGATAGATTTGTTTCAGTTTTCTTTTGTTCAGCAAGATAAGAATTTAATGGTAAAATGGCAAGGGATGTATTTTTAATTGCAAAAGAGAGTCATTGTCACACAATGTACTACAAAGCTTATAAAAAAATGGCCATCTGCTTATAAAACTAACTTAATGAAGAACATGAGACCAAATATGTTGGAATGTTTCTATTAGATTTTGCCATAAATATTTTCTTGATTTTGATGATTGAGCAGTCATTAATATTTTAGATTATGAAGTTTCTCAATACTTTGATCATATGTGTGGGTCCTCTTCTCAGAAGAAACACACATGTTCATGAAACATTTTCATGTTTTCAAGCCGATCCCTGGAACTTGGAAAATCTTGAATGACAGTTTAAGAAACTTTATTGTAGTATATTATCTGAAATGTTACCTTAGATATGCTCATAAAATAACTAAAATTCACCATTAATTCTCCCTTTTTATTCTCACTGACTCATCTTCTCTCCCTTCCCAGCAAGAGATATTCTTTTTTATTGAACTTTTTATTGAGGTAAATTGAATATAACCTTATCTTAGTTTCAGGTGTCTGGATGGATGTCAACTACACTTATTGTGGTAATCATTTGGTTTATTCACTTTCAAAGCATTAAATAAATGTTTTCAGACAACTGAGAGATTTTAACATCTAAGAATTCTCAAATAATCATATAGACCTTAGCTTTTTCTTAAGTGTTACAAGCTGAATTTCTTTCTGATTCATTGAGTGTTTCATCCTCAGATTCATCTTCAGAAGTGCCATAAGATCCATGGTTAACATCTGGTAGCATGATCCTTGAAATAAAAGATTTAGGTATGTATCCAGATTCCATATACAAGATAAAATGACACACTAATTATTGTAATATGAATTTTAACTATGAAATACAAAAGGCCAAAAACTGTTTAAAATTCTGGTTAATTTGGCTTAAAATAGTTTTATAAGAGCTATAGTTGACCTACAATAAATATACACCTTTAAGTATATAATTTGAGGTTTTCTCATGTGTATGTAACCATTAAACTATAATCCTAATCAAGATAATAAACATATCCTTTTTCTCCAAAGTGTTCTCATGCCCCTTTGCAATATCTTCTTCCAGACACTTCCTCCTCTCCCACTCCCACCCCTAAGCATCCCCCGGTAATCGCTAATTTGGTTTCTCTCATTATAAATTTGTTGGTAATTTCTACAATGTCTAGTAAGTAAAATTATATATAGTGCATGTATTTTTTTGTTTGGTTTTAGTCACTCAGCAGAATTATTTTAGGATTTACTCATGTTTTATGTATATTAGTGTTTTTTTTGTTGTTGTGTAGTACTTCATAGTATGGATATACCATAATGTAGTTCTCCCTTCACCACAAGTCAAAGAATGCAGGAAGCTTCTAGAAGCTAAAAAAGGAAAGAAAATAAATTCTTCCCTTGGAACCTCCAGAAGAAACAGACCTGACAACTCATTTTAAACTTCTGACTGCCAGAATTATAATATATTTGCATGTTTTTGATCCATTCAGTTTGTGGAATTTGTTATAGTAGCATAGGAAAAAATATAATCCTTTTTGTGAGGATGAGGAAGCTCTCTTATATTTCTAGTTTGCTGACAACTTTTATAAGAATTGGTGTGACGTATCCACAGCAATGAGACCAGAAAAAAATTGGAAAGAAAGAAGTAAAATTATCATTATTTGCAGATGACATGATACTATATATAGAGAACTCTAAAGACTCCACCAAATACTATTAGAACTGATTAATAAATTCAGTAAAGTAGCAGGATACAAAATTAATATTTAGAACAAGTTGCATTTTCATACACTAATAACAAACTATCAGAAAGAAAAATTAAGGAACTAATCCCATTTACAATACATCAAAAAAATAAAATACCTAGGAATAAATTTAACCAAGGAGGTAAAAGATCTGTACTCAGGAAATTATAAGAAATTGAAGAAAGAAATTGAAGAAGGTACAAATAACAGGAAGCATGTACTGTGCTCACTGATAGGAAGAATTATCATTAAAATGCCTATACTACCCAACACAATCTATATATTCAACACAGTCCCTACTAAAATACCATTGCATTTTTCACACAACTAGAACAAAAATTTCTAAAATTTATATGGAACCATAAATGACTCCAAATAGTCACAGCAATTTTGAGAAAGAAGAATAAAGTTGCAGGTATCACACTACCTGATATCAAATATACTACAAGGCCATAGTAATCAAAACGTCATGGTACTAACAGGAAAACATACATAGATGAGTGGAACACAATAGATAATCCAGAAACAATCCTATATGGACAGTGTATGACAAAGGAGGCAATATGATACAATGGGGTAAAGACAGTCTAGTCAACAAATTTCCAGTGCTGGGAAAAGTGGACAGACACATGCAAAAAAAGTGAACTTAGACCACCTTCTTACACTATATACAAGAATAAACTGAAAATGGATTGAAGATTTAAATGTGAGACCCTAAACCATAAATCTCCTGGAAGGAATCATAGGCAGTAAACTCTCTGACATTGCTCTTAGCAATATTTTTTTTCTGATATATCTCCTTGGGCAAGGGGGACAAAAGAAAAAACAAACAAGTGAAACTACACAAAACTAAAATGTTTTTGCATAACACAGGAAGCTATCAGCAAAATAAAAAGACAGTCTACTCAATGAAACTTGCTAATGATATATCCATTAAGGGGTTAATATCCAAAATTTATAAAGAACTTATATAACCTATCATCAACAAATAAACAAACAACCAAACAAAAAATCCAATTAAAAAATAGGCAGAAGATCTGAGTAGATATTTCTCCAAACATGGCCAGTAGACATATGAAAGATGCTCAATGTCACTAATCATCAGAGAAGTGCATATTAAAAGCACTATGAGATAGCCCCTCACACCTGTCGGAGTGGCTGTCATCAATAAATTAACAAACAACAAGTGCTGCAATGTGGAGTAATGAGAACCCTCATACATTGTTGGTGGGATTGCAAATTTGTGTAGCCGTTATGGAAAACAGTATGGAGATACCTGAAAAAACTGAAAATATAACTTATGACCCAGCAACTCCATTTATGAGTACTTATTTGAATAAATCCAAAACACTGATTCAAAAGAATATATGCACCCCAATGTTTATTGCAATGTTATTTACATTAGCCAAGATATGGAAATGACCCAAGTACCCATCAATAGATAATTGGATAAAGAAGTGGTACATGTATGCAATGGAATATAACTTGGCCATAAACAATAATGAAACTTTACCATTTGTGACAGCGTGAATTGACCTGGAGGGTATTATACCAAGTGAAGTAAGTCAGTCAGAGAAAGAAAAATACCATATTGATTTCACTTACATGTAGAATCCAAAGAACAAAATAAACAAACAAAACAGTAATAGACTCATAGGTGCAGACAGCAAACTGATGGTTTCTAGATTGGGAGAGGCATTGGGGCTGGGTGAAAAAGGTGAAGGGGTCAAAAAATACAAAGTGGTAGTTACAAAATAATCATGGGGATGTAAGGTATAGCATAGGGAATATAGTAAATGACATTGTAATAAGTATATATGGTGCCAGATAGGTACCTGGCTTATTGCAGGGATCACTTTGTAAATTATATACATGTCTAACAACTATGCTGTACACCTGAAACTATTATAAAATAATATTGAATGTCAATAGGAAGTGAAATATAAAAGTAAAAAAGGAGACTTTAAATAAAGAATTCATGTAAAATTTTGTTAAATGCTTTGTCTATATCTATTGAGATAATTATATGGTTTTAATATTTTGTTTTTTGTTGATATAGTGAAGTATGTTCTTTAATTTCCAATCTTATACCAATATGCAATTATAAGACTAACCTGCTTGGACATAGTATATCATCTTTTTTATTTATTGTTTGATTTTATTTGATAAAATTTTATTAAAAATGTGAGAATACTGAGTTTTTGTTTTCTGCTAAAGTATTTGGTTGTAATATCAAATTTCCTTATAGTCAACATTCTGAATGCATTTCTTCAGAAAATATTATTTATTCCTAAATGATTGGTAGAATTCACTAGTGAAGCTATGTGGACCTAGAGTTTTTTTTATCTGGGAAGTTTGTAAAACACAAGTTCAATTTCCTTAGTAGAAATTTTATTTAGATTACCTATTAGTTCTGTGAGCTTTGATAGATTGTGTCTTTCAAGGAATTTGTCCTTTTTATCTAGCTTACCAAATTAATTGACAAAAAAGTTGTTCATATACTATTTTTATTACACTTTTCACGTTGTGGAATTTCTAGCCCTATCATGTCGCCCAATCTTGATATTGGTAATGTTTTTTTCTTGTTTTCACCTAGTAGTCCTGGTTATAGGTTTATCAATTTTACTTATATTCTCAAAAAAAGTTTTTTGTTTCATTGATTTTTCTATATTGTTTTTGTTTCTATTCCATTGAGTCATTGGTACATACACTGATGCTTATTATTTCCTTTCTGTTCACATGGGGTTTTATTTGCTCTTTTTTCTGCATCTACTGAGATAACCATAGAGTAGTAATTAATTAATAACATAGTGATATCAGTCTTTTTGTGTTGTTTATCTGTTCTCTTATCTTTTTGTATCTTTTATTGTATTTTCTTTTATTACCATTTAGTCCCCTTATACTACCTCCCCTGTCAATCCCCACACTGTTGTCCATGTCAGTGAGTCCTTTTTCCTTTTTCCTCAATCCCTCCACCCACTCTGCTTCCCCCACTAGCTGTCATCAGCTCTCTATCTATGAGTCTGTCTTTATTTTGCTTGTTAGTTCGTTTATTAGATTCCACCTATGAGTGAAATCATATTGTATTTGTGTTCCTCTGACTGGTTTATCTCACTTAGCATAATGTTCTTCAGGCCCATCTATGCTGTCACAAAAGGTAAAACTTTCTTCTTCTTTTTTTCCTTATGGCCAAATAGTATTCTACTGTGTAAATGTCACATAATTGTTTTATCCACTTAACTATTGATGGAGCTTGAAGTCTTTCTATATCTTTTAGATTGCAAATAAGGCCACAATGAACATAGGGGTGCTTATGTTCTTTCTAATTAGTGATTTGGGTTCCTTCGGATATATTCCCAGAAGTGAGATCACTGGGTCAAAGGCAGATCAATTTTTAATTTTTTGAAGCATCACCATACAGCTTTCCACAGTGGCTGCACCAGTCTGCATTCCCATGAACAGTGCAGAAGGGTTCTCCTTTCTCCACATCCTCGCCAGTGCTTGTTGTTTGTTGATTCATAGATGATAGTCAGCCTGACAGGTGTGAGGTGACATCTCATTGTGGCTTTAATGTACATCTCTCTGATGATTAGTGACATTGACCATCTTTTCATATGTTTATTGGCCATCTATGTCTTCTTTAGAGAAATGTCTATTCAAGTCTTTTGCCCATTTTTTAATTGGATTGTTTGGCTTTTTGGTGTTGAATTTTATAAGTTCTTTATAAATTTTGGATATTAATCCCTCATCAGATGTATCAGTGAATATGTTCTCCCATTCTGTGGGTTGTCTTTTCATTTTGTTGATGGTTTCCTCTGCTGTGCAAAAACTTTTTAGTTTGATGTAGCCCCATTTGTTTATTTTTTCTTTTGTTTCCCTTCCTGGGGAGATATGCACAATAAAATATTGCTACAAGCAATGTCCAAGATTTTGCTGCCTATGTTTTCTTTTAGTATTTTTATGGTTTCAGGTCTAATATTTAAGTCTTTAATCCATTTTGAATTTATTCTTGTGTATGATATAAAAAGGTGATCTAGTTTTATTTTTCTGCATGTATCTGTCCAATTTTCCCAACACCATTTATTGAATAAACTATCTTTAGTCCATTGTATGTGCTTCCTTCATCTGTTCAATATTAATTGACAATGAAGCTGTAGGTTTATTTAGGGGCTCTCCATTCTGTCCATTGATCTGTGCATCTGTTTCTATGAGAATATTATGTTGTTTTGATTACTATGGTGTTATAGTATAATTTGGTATTAGGTAGCATGATTCCTCCAACTTTGTTCTTTTTTCTCAGGATTGCTGTTGCTATGCAGGCCTTCTGTGGTTCCATATAAGTTTTTGAAATATTTGTTCTAGCGCTGTGTAATACATCATTGGAATTTGCTATGAATTGCATTGAATCTATAATTGCTTTGGGTAGTATGGACATTTAATGATGTTAAGTCTTCTTATCCATGAACATGGTATGTGCTTCCACTTGTTTGTATCTTCTTCTATTTCTTTCTTCACTGTCTTATAATTTTCTAAGTATAGGTCTTTTACATCCTTGGTTAGATTTACTCCTAGGTATTTTATTCAGTTTGTAGCAATTAAATGTGATTATTTTAATTCCCCTTTCTGTTAGTTTGCTATTGGCATATAAAGTGCAACTTATTTTTGAATATTAATGTTGTATCCTGCTACTTCACTGATTTCATTTAGCAGTTCTAGTTGTTTCTCAGTGGAATCTTTCAGATTTTCTATATACAGTATCATGTCATCTGCAAATAAAGACAGTTTTACTTCTTCCTTCCCAATTTGGATGCTTTTTGTTTATTCTTCTTATCTGATTGCTGTGGCTAGGACTTCCAGTACTATGTTGAATAAGAGAGGTAAAAGTGGACATCCCTGTCTTGTTCTCAATTGGAAGAAGAATGCTTGTATTTTTTGCCCATTGAGTATGAAGCTGACAGTGGTTTTGTCATATATGGCCATTATTCTGTTTACATATATTCCCACTTTGCTGAGAATTTTTATCATAAATTGGTGCTGGATTTTATCAGTTTTTTTCTCCATCTATTGATATGATCATGTCATTTTCATCCTTTCTTTTGTTTATGTGGTGAATCACACTGATTGACTTGTGAATGTTGTACCAACCTTTCATTCTCAGAATAACTTCCACTTGATCATGGTGTATGATCTTTCTGATGTATTGCTGTATTCAGTTTGCTAATATTTTGTTGAGGATTTTAGTATCCATATTCATCAGGGATATTGGCCTATAACTTTCTTTTTTTGTAGTGTGTTTATCTGTTTTGTAATTAGGATAATGCTGGTCTCATAAAATGAGCTTGGGAGCTTTTCCTCCTCTTGAATTTTCTTGAAATCATTTGAGAACGAGAGGTATTAGTTCTTCTTGGAATCTTTGGTAAACTTGACCTGTGAAGCCATCTAGTCCAGGGCATTTGTTTGTTGGAGGTTTTTGATTACTGTTTCAATTTACTAAGTGTAATTTGTCTATTCAGATTTTCTATTTCTTCTAATTTAGTTATGGAAGATTATATGTTTGTAGGAATTTATCCTTTTTTTCCAGGTTGTCCAATTTGTAGGCATATAGTTGTTCATGATATTTTCCTACAATTCCCTGTATTTCTTTGGTGTCTGTTGTTATTTCTCCTTTTTCATTTCTGATTTTATTTATTTAGGTTTTCTCTCTTTTTTTCCTAATGAATCTGGTTAAAGATTTGTCAAATTTGTTTTTTCTTTTTCAAAGAACCAGCTGTTAGATTCACTGGTATTTTGTATTGTTTTAGACTCTATTTTAATTCTTTCTGCTCTGATTTTTATTATTATCTTCCTTCTACTCACTTTAGGCTTTGTTTGTTTTTCTTTTTCAAGTTCCTTTAAGTATAAAGTTAGATTGTTTATTTGAGCTTTTTCCTGGTTGTTGAGATAGACCTGTAATGCTATGAATTTTCTTCTTAGGATTGCTTTCCCTGTGTCCCACAGATATTGGGTTGTTGTGTCCTCATTTTCATTTGTTTCAAGGTATCTTTTGATTTCTTCCTTGATCTTGTTGTTGACCCATTCATTGTTCAATAACATGTTATTTAGCTGCCATGTCTGTGTGTATTTTCAGTGCTCTTCTTGTGATTCATTTATAATTATATAGCATTGTAGTTACAGAAAATGGTTGGTATGATTTCAATCTTCTTAAATTTGAGATGTTTTGTGTCTTAACATGGTTTATCCTAGAAAACATTCCACATGCACTTGAAAAGTATGTATATTCTGCTGTTTTGTGGTTAAATTCTCTGAAGATATCAATTAAATTCATTTCTTCTAGTGTGTCATTTAAGGCTGCTGTCTCCTTGTTGATATTCTGTCTGGAAGATCTATACATTGAAGTCAACAAGCTGTTAAAATCCCCTACTATGACTGTATTTCTATCAATTTTTCTTTTTAATATCCATCAAGGTTTGCTTTACATTTTTAGGTGCTCTTGTTTTGGGGGCATAAATATTTACTATGTTTACATCCTCTTGTTGGATAGTTCCCTTTATCATTATGTAGTGTCTTTTGTGTGTCTTACTACAGCCTTGATTTTACAGCCTATTTTGTCAGATGTAAATATTACTACCCCAGCCTTTTTTTGCCTTTTCTACTTTTATGAAATATTTTTTCCATCCCTTTACTTTTATTCTTTGTGCATCTTTCATTCTGAAGTGGATCTCTTGGAGACAGCATATATGTGGCTCTTGTTTTATTATTCATCCAGCTACACTATGTCTTTTGTTTGGAGCATTTAAATATTTACACTTAAGATGATTCTTGATAGTTATATAGTTATTGCCATTTTATTTTAGTTTTTTTTCTTCTTCTTCTTCTTCTTCTTCTTCTTCTTCTTCTTCTTCTTCTTCTTCTTCTTCTTCTTGCAATCACTTTAACCTTTGTTGTGGTATTAATTTGGTATTCACAAACTCAGGTTTTTCTTCTCTGGGAAGCTATTTATTTCTCCTTCAATATTAAGTGATAACTTAGCTGGGTAAAGTACTTGCTTTTCATCATCTTGAATATTTCATGCCAATCCCTTCTGACCTGAAATGTTTCTTTTGAGAAATCAGATGACAGTCTAATTGGAGCTCCCTTGTAGGTAACTATGTGCTTTTCTCTTGCAACTATTAGGATTTTCTTCTTCTCTTTAAGCTTTGTCATTTTAATTGTGATGAGTCTTGGTGTAGGCCTCTTTGGGACTATCTTATTTGAGACTCTGCTCTTCCTGAAGTTTTCAGTCATTTTTCTCTTCAAATAGGTTTTTGACTCCTTGCTCACTCTCTTCTCCTTCTGGTATTCTTGTGAGGCAGATGTTGTTACATTTCTTGCTGTCCCAAAGGTTTCTTAAGCTCTCCTCATTCTTTTTTATTCTTTTTTAATGTATATTTTATTTGTTATGCTTTACAATTGTCCCATATTTTTCTTTTCTTTATCCCCCTCTACCTGATACCCACCCTCCCCCCAACATTTGTCCCCTTAGTTCACATCCATAGGTCCTAGATATAAGTTCCTTGACTTCTCCATTTTCTATACAGTTCTTAACTTCCCCATCTATTTTGTACCTACCAATTACACTTCTTATTCCCTGTACCTTTTCCACCATTCTCCCCTTCACCCTTCTGCTGATAACCCTCCATATAATCTACATTTCTGTGATTCTGTTCCTCTTCTAGTTGTTTGCTTAGTTTTTTTTTCTTTTTAGGTTCTGTTGTTTATAGTTGTGAGTTTGTTATCATTTTACTGGTTATAGTTTTGATCTCCTTCTTTTTCTTAGATAAGTCCTTTTAACATTTCATATAAGGGCTTGGTGATGATGAACTCCTTTAACTTGACCTCATCTGGGAAGCACTTTATCTGCTCTTCCATTCTAAATGATAACTTTGCTGGATAGAGTAATCTTGGATGTAGGTCCTTTGCTTTCCTGACTTCAAATACTTCTTTCCAGCCCCTTCTCACCTGCAAGGTTTCTTTTGACAAATCAGCTGACAGTCTTATGAAAATTCCTTTGTAGGTAACTGTCTCCTTTTCTCTTGATGCTTTTAAGATTCTCTCTTTACTTTTAATCTTGGATAATTTAATTATGATGTGCCGTGGTGTGTGCTTCCATGGGTCCAACTTGTTTGATACTCTCTAACCTTCCTGGACTTGCATGTCTAGTTCCTTTACCAGGTTGGGGAAGTTTTCCTTCATTACTTTTTTCAAATAAGTTTTCAATTCTTGCTCTTTGTCTTCTCTTTTTGGCACTCCTATGATTCAGATGGTGGAACGTTTAAAGTTGTCCCAGAGGTTCCTAAGCCTCTCTTAATTTTTTTGAAAACTTGTTTCTTCATTCTAATTAAGTCGAATGTTTTTTTCTTCTTTCTGTTCCAAATCATTGATTTGAGTCCAGGTTTCCTTTACTATATTGTTGGTTCCCTCTTTGTTTTGCTTTATTTCACTTTGTGAAGCCTTCACTTCTTCCTTTATTTTGTGTCCATCCTCAATCATTTCTGTGAGCATCCTGATTACCGATGTTTTGAACTTTGCATCTGATAGGTTGGCTATCTCTTGTCGCTTAGTTCTTTTTCAGGAGTTTTGATCTATTCTTTCATTTGGCCATATTTCTTTGTCTCTGCATACTAGTCTGGATGAATGTTTCTTCTTTAAATACTTGGTTGTTGGACTTTCATACAGTTCAATTTTCTGGCAATTCTGATTTTTTTGTTTGTTTTTGAATTTGTTGTTGTCCTTGTTTTGGTTGTGTGAGGCAGCAAAGTGTATCTACCAATGCCTCCATCTTGTCTGGAAGTTAATACTTTTTTGTTGTTGTTGTTGCTCTGCTTGTGTATATTTTTACCTTGTCTTCCAAATCACTGATTTTATCCTGTGCTTCATCTGTCCTACTGTTTATTACTTCCAGTGTATTATTTATTTCAGATATTGAATTCTTTATTTCTGACTGGTCGTTTTTTATTGCTTCTATGTCTTTTTTCATGGTGTTAAGTATTCTTACAATCATTACTCTAAACTCTGTATCTGATTAATTGCTATCTTTCTTTTCATTTAATTTTTCTTGTGGAGGATTTTCTTGTTCTTTAATTTGGGACTTGTTTCTTTTCTTTTGTTGCTTGCCCCTTTGTGTTTGTTTTTATGTGATAGATAGATCTGCAAGGACTCTGGTGCATATATACAGTGCATCCTATATCATACACTGCTTATAACTGGTCCTAGGCAACCTGTTCAGAGCTATCAGCAATCCATAGCTTGTGAATCCCTCTGCTGGGCCTGTTTATATGCAGAAAGAACTAGGCTTCGCACAAAGGTCAACTTTTACCAGTACTGGGCCTGGAAGAGGTTCAGCTAAAATCTCAGAGTTCCCAGAGTTCTGCCTTTGCCTGAAGGCTTACTGTTATGTTTTATCTCTAAGATAGCCTCCAGCTGGACTCAGCAGTCTGGCTTATTCTCCACAGGGTGAAGCAGAGTGATTCCTCAGGTGGGGTTATTTCTTTCCCTCAAGCTGATGTGGCATGGAGGGAGTGATCTACCTAAAAAAGATGGTTCCTCATTTTGGGGAATGGCTCAGCACAGGGATCTTGGTTGCTCTTCCTTTAGTTCTCTCCTCAGAGCCACCAGTCCCAGACTCTCTTCATGTGTCTCTAGTCCACTCTGCCCTAGCTCTGCCAGAGCCCAGGGTAAGTTCCATCCACAAATGGAATTTTGTGCATTGACCCTTCAGAAGCCTCTCTGTGTCTTCAGCTTTCTCTTTGTGGTGGACAGAAAGCCTGCTGCTTTTCACTGCTGAATGATATCTTGGTTCCTTTCTTGGCTCTGGTGCTGTAGGCTGTGGAGAGCAGCTTTGGATTTGGACCCCACAGTTCTTAGGGGGAACCCCCCAGCTGCTGAAATATACCTCTGGAACTTCAAGTGCCACCTGTGGGAGCCCAGTCAGCCCTCCTACACCTCCTCTTCTTTCCCTACTAGTTTCACTGTGGCAAAGTGGCTTTTTCTGCCTGTCCTTGGTTATAAGGCTTCTCCCCAGTTGGTGTTCATTTGGTTATTCAGTATGATTTCTCTACAACTTGTTGTAATTATAGTTTGGTCTGGGAAGATGTTTAGTGCAGCTTCCACATACTCTTCTGCCATCTTCAATCTGCCTCAGATAAGCTCCCTAGTGTCTCCAACTTCAGTTTCCTCGGGTTTCATTTCATAGTTGAACTACAGTCATATGCTACATAACAACATTTCAGTCAATGGTGGAATGGAGCTGAAAAATTCCTATCACCTACTGATATTGTTGCTAACATAACATAGTATTTTGGTTAATTTTTAATACATTAGGTCAGTGCTTTGTAATAATTTCCATATTATGGCCAGTGAAGAATATGATCATGTCAATGTGATATACTAAATTAAACTGATGAGGCTGCTTTAGGGGTCCAGAAGCTCTGACTATCCTTGGCTCTTTAAAATCCCCCAGTGGATATAAGTATCATATTAGTAAAATTCTGACTTATTGAGAAATTCACATTAAGCCACAATATTTCATGTGGTTATTTCAATGACATGAGCCTTATTCTAGCTCCATACCATGTCCTTATCACTTCTTGTTGTATCGGATGGTAAGGAACAGCAGCAAAGCATGCTTGTTGCTCCAACTTTAAGTACCATAAAATGGTAGCCAAATGCTAATAATTATCAAGGGCAGAAAGCATACACTTTGTTAAAGACTCATGTCTATTTTTATATCTATGGTTATATCCAATGCAAAACTATATGTATAAATGAATGGAAAAAGTAAAAGTTTGAAACCTAGAGAGTAACATTATTTTTTTTAATTAACTGAAAGTAAGAAGTTTCTCTTTCTACAATAAGCAGAAGGAGAAGCAAACATTATGGAATCAGTGAATAACAGTGTCTGGAAAGCAGACTAGAAATACTTTACAGATATATTTACCTAACTTTATACTCAGGTTAATCAAATTTTACTGAGACTTTAAAGCTCTTAGTAATACTATGCAATGTTTCCAGTTAGTGGATTAAAATTGTAGCTATTCAGTTTTGTTCTGAACTTTCTATAAGGCTTTATCTAGAAAAGCAATAGCCATTTTTGGCAAAAACTCATGCTCCTTGGAAAGCAGTGCTTTGATCAACAATAATGTCAACAGGGCATATTAGTCTTCCCTTTCTAAATTGATACTATCATAGTCTCCTAAAAGTAATAAAAATAAAGTATGATGCTTGGGTTTGTATCGTGAAGCTGTTGTGTTTGAATACTGAGAGTTACCAAGGTGCTGTTGAAAGAAAACTTAACCTAAAAAATCATTGACCTCTATCCCAAGTGTAAAATCCTTCCTAAATGAAAAAGGGAAATATTTGAACTTGAGTTACAAATTTTTTCTAAAGACTAATCTTTCTTGTATCAGCTTTGACTTCAGGGCATCAATTAATTTTAGTGCCAGCTGTCTGTCAGTTTCCAATTAAATAAAATAATTAGTATTTATTTCTTGAAATGATATCTGGTTTCTATAAATTTTTGCACTGAATATCAAAATCAGAATTTAAATTTTATTTTATTAAATCTTAAGAAATGAGATTATTCTTTCAGAAAATATGTATTTTAATGCTACATATAATAATTTAGAAGTGGACCTTGAGTCAAAGAATTAAGGAGTCCATGTCATGTAGTACAGAAATCTTCAACCTTTGCCTTTTCACTGCTATTCTAATAAATTGCCTTAGGAGGTATACTTTATCGATTAAGTAAAATGAACTATATGAATGAAGTGTAGTATCATAACATGGAGTGAAAAAAGCATCCCAGAAGATTACTGAAACTATGACACTGTTTTCATAAAGCTCAAAAACAAGCAAAATCAAATATTTAGGGATGCCTCTGAAACACAAGAAAACAACAATGTTGAGGATCATGATCGCGATGAGGAAAGCTTTGGGATGGAGCTAAAGGAGAAGAGGTCAGGAAGGAACACCAGCTTCCTGTGACAGCACTGGTATTATAACTTAAGCCTAAGAGTCAAGTGTGTTAATTTTATTATTATAATTTATAATGTGTGTGTGTGCTTGTGTGTGTATGTGTGTGTATGTGTGACATTGTTGAATTGTTTTATTTTTTATTGAGGAAAATTTTAATTACATACAAAGATAAAAAGATGTGCACTGTATCTCATGTTCCTTTTATACTGCATCAGTGAAAATTAACTTATAGACAAGTTAATTTTCTACAGTAAGATGTTTTTTTCCCTGGATTCTTTCAGGATTTTTTTTTTTATATTTGCCTTTCCATAGTTTGAAAATGGCATGCCTAGGTTAGGGTGTTTTTTGTTGTTTATTTGATTTTTTTTCATCATTTATACTGCTCGCTGTTCTTTGAGCTTACTGGATCTATGGTTTGGGGTCTGACATTAATTTGGGGAAATCCTCAGCAAGAGAGAAAGAAAACTAGAGAGAGTAGTATATTATTGGTTCAAATATTTCTTCTATTCATTTCTTTCTTTGTTCTCCTTTTGGAATTCCTGTTACACATATATTATACCTTTTGTAACTGTCCCTTCATTTCTGGATTTCTGTTTTATAATCATTTTTCTCTTTGCTTCCAGTTTTAGAGATTTTTATTGAGATATTTTCAATAAAAGCTCAGAGATTTTTTACTCAGCTGTGTCCAGCATAGTAATAAGCCCATCAAAGACATTCTTTATTTCTGTTATAGTATTTTTCATCTCTAGCATTTCTTTTGGGTTCTTAGAATTTTCACCTCTCTTATACTTTATCCTTAGAGCTCTTAGCATCTTTCCCCCCAGCTTTATTCAGAGGTATTTGACACATAACCATGTGTAAGTTCAACATATACAACGTGATGACCTGACACATGCATATATTGTGAAATGGATACCACATTAAGGTTGGTTAACACATCTGTCACCTCACATACTTACCACTTCTCTTGTGGTAGCAGTGAGGACATTTAAAATCTACTCTTCCAGGAGCTTTCAAAAATATAACACAGTATTGTTAACTACAGTCACCATGCTGTATATTAGACCCCAGAAGTTTTATTACAACTGGAAATTTGTACTCCAATATCTCCTCCTTTCTCCTACCACCCTTCTAAGCCCTTGGTATCCAGCAATGTACTCTCTATTTCAATAAGTTTGAGCCCTTAGCAAAAAAAGCAGCACAAGAAAAGAAGTTAGTTACCTACATGGGAGTTCCCATAGGACTACTAGCTGATTTTTCAAAAGAAACTTTACAGGTTAGAAGGGGTTGGAAAGAAATATTCAAAGTCATGAAAAGCAGGGACCTATAGCCAAGATTGCTCTACCAAGCAAAGCTATCATTTAGAATCTTGAAGGCCAGATAAAGAGATTCCCAGACAAGAAAAAGCTAAAGGATTTCATTATCACCAAACCAGTATTATATGAAATGTTAAAGGGATTTATTTAAGAAAATAAAAAAGTATGATAAAAGAAGATAAAAAAGTATGAACAATAAAATGGCAAAAAATACAAATGTATCAACAACTGAAACTAAAAAACAAGCTAAGCAAACAAAAAGAACATAGAATCATGGATGTGGAGAGTGTTTTGATGGTTGACAGATGGGAAGGGTTATGGGGGAATGGGTGAAGAGTGAAGGGATTAAGAAGTACAAATATGTAGTTATAGAAAAGCCATGGGAATGTAAAGTACAGTTTAGGAAATGGAGTAGCCAAAGAATTTATATGCATGACCCATGGACATGAATAATGGTGGGGGATTGCCTGACAGAGTGGGGATTGCTGGGTGGAAGGGGGCCAAGGAGGAAAAATCAGGACAAACTTTAATAGCATAATCAATAAAATATAATTAAAAAATTAATTTCACATCTGTTAATTCCAACATGTCTGCCATATTTAAGTCATGTTCTAATTATTGGTCTGTCTCTCTTCAAACTGTGTCTCTTGCCTTTTATCATATTTAGTAGTTTTTCTCTTCATAGCTGGAAATGATACACTGAGTAAAAGAAACTGCTGTGAACTGGTCTTTGATATTGGTGGTAAGGTGTCAGGGGAAGGGAAGTATTCTGTAGTCCTACTAGTAGGTCTTAAGTCTTTTAGGGATTTGTACTCTGGGCTTCTCACTTTCCAACCTCTTTGCCTTCATTGGGAGGGGATAGAGACAGCAGGAGTTGGTTTTCTTCCTTCAAGTCAATTAGGTTTTGATGAAACTTCAGTGGGTAGGCTCTGGTTAGGCCCCCCTGTGGACAGACCTTGTTAAGAAGATTGCTCTGGTTATTTCAAAATGGTTCCTTTTGCTTTTCCTGCTGGAAGCACAAGGTGATTTTTCTCTGATACCCCTGTGGGAACCTGGTTGAATATTAGAGGTAAAATTCACAAAGTGTGGGGTCTGCCCAATCGCTGTGTCTCTCTCTTGTCTTTCCTTCTCAGACTCATTCATCCTGGCTTCCAGCAGGTCAATTACAGTTTGATCACCCTTCCTCCCACTGGTTTGCTTTGGTAAGTTGTAATTCTCCATATTCGGTTGTTGGACTCTACAATTTTGGAGACTGAGATTAGCCCTGTGACCTTACTTCTTTAATGAAGCTAAAAAGGTTGTTCTTTCAGCTTGCTCAGCTTTTTACTTTTTGTTAGGATGCTGTGGTGACTGCTAGCTTTTGGCACACTGGAAACCAAGCCATTAGTCCCTTTTTTCTTAACCAGTCTGTTGTCTAGAGCCTATTGTTATCTATATGAATTTTGTGGGATTTTGTTGAGTCCATCCTTAGAGTATCATTTAATATCTTTCTCTATATTCTGCAAGTTGGTAATGAGATAGAGGATCTGTTTCAGTTCTATATTTTTGGCAAGATTGCTTACAAATGGTACATATACTTTTCTAAGGAGGTACAACTCTCTTTTGGATAGCTCTCTTTTTTTGTGATATTATCAGCCATTAATAATTGTATGGGTTCATTAATTTACTTGTAGTTGTAAAATGATGATATTCTATTGCCTTCTGCATTTGTTATTTGATTTACTTCTCTGAAAAGAAACCTCTCCTCATCAGTTATTTGGTGACCGAGATGCAGGTGATGCAGGAAAAGCAGAACAAAGCCCTGATTGTTTCCTATTACTTGTCAGTTTATAAGAAAAATGCCCTGTTTCCTTAGCATTCTGTAAAGATGTGCATTAAGTTATACCTATCATTACAAACTCAAGGACTGAGTGCATTCATTGTGATTTTGTCTCTTTCAATTACAGTCCTCACTGAAGTTTGATTTCTCCCATCTGTGTCCAGAGGGTTTGCGCTTTTTGTAGTTGTTGTTGTTTGACATGTTTTAATTGTCTTTGATGGTGCCCTTGCTACCTGGCTCATCAAGTTATCTCATGTTCATCTTATAAATTTCCCAAGACAAACCTGGCATCGGAAATCACCTTTTTTTGCTAAGCCCTGTTTATTTTCATGGAAATACATTTTAAGGTCACTAGTGGGATGCAAGAGATATTTATCACAACTGAGCAGGTTCTTTGGTAATGTTTTATGATCCTTTTCACTGCAAAAGCTAAATGATTTATCTGTGTTTCTATCTAGATATTGATAAAAATCACAATTCCTTATGTTTTGGATCAGTTCTATTCACATTGTTCCCCTACCTTAAGTTAATGAGAAGTTGATTTGTATCCTGTCCATGTGTTTAAAATTGGGTTTAAATCCTAATTTTGCCACTTAACTATGTGGGCTAAAGCAAGTTACTTGACCACTCTTTGGACCATGTTCATCAGTTATTATACTAGTGTGATCAAAAGCAGTCCCCGTTGCCTGCTGCTACAAAAGCCAATAATACCGAGGCAGGAGCTGATGTAAAGGAAAGTGGTTTATTTTCAGTTGGCTGTTGACTGTGCAGATGGGGGGACTCGTGCATCTCAAAGCCCATCTCCACATCTCAGTGGAGGCAGATGTTTTAAAGAAAGGGACAAGGAAACAGAACGAAGACATCAGTGGAGAGAGTTGAAAAATTCTCTACGTGCAGATGAGCCCAGTCCCTTCCAATAAGGCAAGTGATGGCCTGTTGTGCATCATCCTGGTTTAGTCATCCTGGCTTCATATCATCCTGACTCCACGGATGAAGGTCAGCAAGTCTCCTGGAGCTGGGATGCCTGAAGGTCAGAGTCTGTATTTTTTGAAGTTAGGTCCTAAGATTCTTATCCAAACATGCTGTTTATCTACAAGCTACATATTAGAGTCAGCACTTACAGAAACAATGTCAAAAGAATGGTGGGGTGGGTTGCAATTCCCTGTTACAATTTTCTACTGTTACACCAGTGTAGCAATCTCAAAAGTTTCTGGTAATGATGATATAGTTAGCATACAAAATGTGCTTAGAAGAGGTCCTGACATATAAAAACAATATGTGTTACTCATTATAATTATCCAAAATCAATATATAGGTTTAACATATTTTAAATATATAAATGTTCTTATAGTTGCATAGAATTTTGAAACTTTCTTTTTCATTCAATATTATATTTTCATAATCTATCCATGTTGATAGTTAAAGAGTGGCTCATTCGTATGAAATATACAGTAATAAATATATATGTATATGTATTTAGTTCTCCTTAGAAATCTTATTCATATTCATAATTTCAATTAAAACAAATGTACCAACAACCACACAATATATTTTAATTTAAGTTTTCTCTGAAACTGCAAATCCTCATGTCTCCCTATAGTAGACTGAAAATAATGGTCATAATATTTTTCAGTTTATCCCATCAAGAGACTGAATCTATTTCCCCTCTTCCTTGAATTTGGCCTGATCTTGAGACTCACGCTGGCCAATAAAATGTGGTAGAAATTGTGTTGTGCCACTGTGGCAATAGGCCATATGGAGCCTAGCAGTTAACATTTTTACTCTGTTGAATGTTACTTTGTAAGAAAACCAGTCAGGCCAATTGTTGGATGAGAGGATGTGCAGGGGAATACCAGGGGCTGAAAACAAGTGCCAGACTGACTTCCAGCCATTGGTACTGTCCACTCCAGTTTAGCTGTTGGAATGACTAGAGCCACATGAGAGGGCAAAGCACAGCCCATGCTGTACATCAACAAATTTCTCTTTGTTGCTTTTGTATGACAATGGCAGTTGAATAATTGTGTTAGAGACGGTATGACCCACTGAGTTTAAAATAGTTGCTCTCTAGTCCTTTACAGAGAAAGTTTGCCTACTACCATTTAAGCCAATAGTTAGTTTGTTTTGGTTGATTGGTTGGGTTGAGGTTTTTTTTAGCTCTAACAATATTGTTCCTGTCCATTTCTATTAATTAAAACATTAGAAAGCATTTAAGCACTTCTGCGTTCTTTCTCTTCCATACCTCCTTAACCATCACCAAATCTTGTCAAACCTATATTTTATATCTCTGCTGGATACATCACTTTCACAGCAATCTTATTTAAGTTCCTATAAAATCTCTCCTGGAAAACTATAGTTGTCTCATTTAGTCATTATTTATTTATGACATAAAACTATGTTTTTGTTACATACAGAACATAACAGTCTGTGTAATCAACAATAAAATGGTGTAGTGCAAATGACAAGCTGGTAAGTGCTGATGGAGACCAACAGATAATGCAGTGAAAGGGCACAGGAGGGGCATTTAATTCAGTTCAGTTGACCAAGTCAGGGAGGAGCTTTCCAGTTAATGTATTGCTTGAAATGATGGAGTAGAAGGGGAATTCTATACAGAAAAGGCATTGTAATGAAAGGTACAGTGATGAGAAACAACAGAACTGGAAAAAACTGAAAGAAGTTTAGTATTGCTGGAGCAAGAAGGAATGTGTGTAGAGAGGTAGCATGAGCTAAATCATAGAAGGATTTTATCCTGAAGATTTACAAACACTTTCTATGGGGTATCCAGACACATTGTGCTTCAAACAAATTAATTTAGATATCTTTAATTTCCATATTCACTCAAATTGATCAGGCTAAGAATGGTTTGCAGACAAATCATTCATGTTGGTTATTTCCAAACCCCTCTTTATAACCACACTTAGCCCACTGGGAAATAAAAAGAAGGGAAAAAATAACCCATAAGTCAGCTGTCAAATGATTGTTTCTTAACTCCAAATTCAACTCAAGTGCCCTGTTTGTGATCCTGGAGCTCAATCTTATAAACAATTTCCTTTGCCAGTAGAGGGCTGTGGAGTAAGACTACAGCAGGCAAAGTCTACCCTTCTGGCTTCAGGTACACCATCACCGCTGTGTGGGGCAGCCAGCAGTATGCAGCACACACAACGCTGCTCACCTCCTAGTGGGCCAGTCCTTGCCTCTGCTGCCCTGTCTGCAAGCCTTGGCCTTGGTATCACGGCAAACTGACCCATGGTAACCCTGATACCTTCACCACCATGCGGTAGACTGCAGTCACACCTCCTAAGAGGTCTGAATTCCGGCTTTGGGGAAGGGACCTCTTTTCAAGTTTATTCTTTCCTTTAGTACTCTCTCTCAGTCCTGCAATGTTTTTTTAACTTTCTCTTTCATTTCTTTTTAGTAACTAATTTCCCGTAAAAGTTAATATTTATTTTCGGGTATCATACCTTTTCAAATTATTGAGTACTTTCTTTCTTCTGAATTGACCCTGAGTGATACAGAATACTATTTAAATACCCCAAATATTTATATGATGCATCCTTATAAGCATAAAAACTTCAGGGTGCCAAAAAATGAGAAAGTTTGAAATCTCTGAAGTATAATGTGTTATGTTAAGAATACTAACCCATGTGATGTCTTATGTTTTCCCTTGTCTTATATAAATTTTCTGTAAGAATGAATTGTGAAGTTAGAAGTAGAGTGTTTTGGCTGAATTTGAGATTTTGTAAATTAAGAAATATTTGATAGTAGGGAAGTCATATTTTCATGTCTTGTCATGATAGAATACAGGAAGCAGACCTCTCCCCTTTAAAAAAAACTAATAAAATATATGAAATGATGGTTTTCATATAATGGACAACAGTCAGTGTAGAGCAGTGATTCTTTAGAAGAAGAAACAGATGAGTTGAGCCACGGAATTGCCTATCTTGTTACCTGCACTGAGTTCCAGGCCACAGGACACGTGGGGGTACCTAACTAAGTAGAGTCTCCTAACACACCAGATGTTGAACAGAGTCATCAGAAGAGTATTGCCTCGGTATTGGGTCCAAATGAGCCCTAGAGGAAAGATTGTTTTGGAGCACCTAACAAAACTTAAAAGCATATCTTGTAAGAGTCAAACTCTTTCCAAGTAGCTTAGTTGTGTCCCAGAAAAAAAAAATACCAAAACAAGAGAAAATCCAATACTTAACAACATGATATTCATAATGCATAGAATCCCATAAAAATTAATAGACATGCAAAGAATAGAAAATTAGGGCCTATAATGAGAAAAATAATCAGTCACTACAGAAACAAAATAGTACAGATAATAGAATCAGTAGACAAGTGGACATTTTAAGGAGTCATATTAAATCATTCACTGTCTTGGAAAATGAAGTGAGATAGTTTTTAGAACAAGTAGTTCTAAATTGGTTGGTTGGTCTTACCTTTAAGAATGGTTTTGCCAATTCATTTATAAGGTGATTGTTTTTTAATAATGACCTAGATCTATAGTTACAACATTTTGATAATAATAAATTTTAAAATGTAACATTAAATTATGTAATGTTGGCAAATCTATATTTATATTAACACTACTTAGGTTTCTCTTACTGTTTCTGTGTTTTCACATCCCCTTTGCATCTCAACAAGTATCTGGCTCTTTGTCCTCACCCTACCCAACTTCCTCTGTATTTAATTCCACTGGACTACAAGTTCATGCACTCTTATAGGCTCATGCCTTTGTTTACAGAGCTACCATTGAAGAGAATGCTCTTTCCAATTTTGTTTCTTTTGAGCAAATTGCTAAGTCTTTTCTCTAATAATGATGTGGCTGGCACCTGAACATTGGTCTTCTTATGCTGAGTCAGTTACAGTGGATTAACAGAATGAGGTTTCTGAGGAATAATTCTTGGTAGAAGAAGTATGAATAGAACATAAAACCAAATATAGGCTTAGACTATCTTTTATGAACTTACTGAATGGGTGAGAATGAGAGCTTAGATATGTAGGAATTTGAGAGTCTTTTTCTGTCTTATGTTTCTCTCTCTTTGGTTAGCTATATACTGAAACTGGTACTTCATCACTATATTGTGCCTTGTTCACAATTGCTTTTTATGTATTATTTAATCTCACTATTATTGAGAATTGCTTTAAGAAAGGGAAAAAAATCCAGCAACATAGCTGTACATTCTTGTATTTTTTTCTAAAAGCCACTGGAATTGCTTTCTAAAATGTCTTTAATTTGCATTTGTTCTTCCTAGGGTCAGTGCCTTTTGGTATAAAAGAGGGCTTCTAATGATACAGTAAATGTTTTTGGTTTTTACTTCCTCAGTTTATAAGAACTCTCATTTGATTGACATCCACTATTGCTGAATTCATCTTTTTTTATTTACTGGCAACATGGTTTTTACAAGCACAATTTTATTAAAAAAAATACTTAACAGTCTTTCTCAAGTGGTGTACTGTATATAGCCAGTACATTTCTAAATGCACAGAAGATGAATTAATTCATGGCGTGCGACAGAAATCTTAGGACATTAGGGTTTCATTCTTGTAGAGACTGGACATCCTAGACACAGAGTCTAGCCAAGTTATTCTTCTTCTTCTTCTTCTTCTTTTTTTTTTTTGAGAAAGACATATCCTACTGACACAGGATCACAAGATTTTTATCTTGACTACTAGTGATTGAAGTACACAGATGTGAACCAAAAGTCTACTTTGTGATTTGAAATACATGCAATTTCCTCTTTGATGTAGTTTCACTACATCATAGATAATAGTTTTAACATTATTTTAAAATGTTGAATACCAATAAAGAGAAATATTTCACAAGACTACTAGTACTGGAAAGTTAAACATAACAAATTCTTGGGAATAAGAATAAAAATATATTTTGAAATATTTATAACTAGAAGAGTTCACAACCAAATAACTAAATATTTTAAGAGTTGGGATACAAATATCTTTTTTTTCATTCCTAAAGACAGATACCTACTAATTCTTCAATTTCATATAAATTTGAATTGTATAAAATCATTACAGTAGAGATGCTTAATATCAAGGACTAGCACAGTACATGTTATAGAGAAGGTACTCAATAAATATTAGTTTTCTTCTCATTCTCTTCTTCTTCCTCCTCCTTTTTCTTGCTTTACTTTACTTTCCTCTCTCTTTCTCTCATTCTCTTCTCAGGAAGAAAATTATGGGAGTATACTCTTACGTGTAAAAACACATGGAGAACAAGAAAATGTGTCTTTTCTAGAATACCAAGAAAGCATATTACAGCATCAAGACATGTAAATATATCCCCCATCACCTAAACATATTAATTCTTTTCAAGTTAAGGTGCTTTCATGAATGGGATTAGTCCTTTTATAAAACATACCCCAGAGAAATCCCTTGCCTCTTATGCTGTGGGAGGTGATAGCAAGAAGGCACCATCTGTGAACTGGAAAGCTGGCTCTCACCGGACACTGAATCTGCCAGAGCCTTGATCTTGGTCTTCCTGGCCTCTAGAACTGTGAGAAGTAAATTTCTGTTGTTTACAATATACCCAGTTCATAGTATTACTGTTATAGCAGCCTGAATGGACTAAGAGCATCTGTTTTGAAAATTTTCCTCTTCATTCACCCAAAGCAATTATCTTGAACCAGTGTCTTTTCAACTGTCTTCTAGAATGAACTCTGCCTTTCACTTCAGATTCTTTCTTCATGCACAAAATCTTTTAGTAGATCTGCTTTGCTGTCTCTTCAGAATTTGCAGGGTCACGTCATACAGATGTTGAGAACTTGAAATCCTGCTAGTCCAAATTGAAATGTACCAGAATTGTAAAATGCACATAAGGTTTTGAAGATTCCACATGGAAAAAAGTAAAATATTTTGTTAAAATATTTATATTGATTTCATGATGAAATTATAATCTCTTGGATATGTTGTTAATTAAAATATATTAATTTCACTTGCTTCATAAAATGTGTCTCTGAGAAAGTTTAAAATGTCATACGTGGCTCACATTTCTATTGGATAATTTGTTCTACAATATAATGATACCCTCATGTAGCTGAGATTAGAGAATTTATCTACCAGGAGAGAACACTTCCATCCCTCTTATTTTTTCCTCTATTCAATCATCCATCTATCCATTCATTCTTTTAACATCTTACTAGGTTTTATGGATATAATGATGTGAAAATAGACAGTTTTTCTCTTCATGGATCATACAGTTCAGTAAAGAAAAATTTATTAAACAAATATTCCACCAGTAAATGTATAATTAGAACCTATGTTAAGTTGGAAAGGTGTACAGGTTATGAGATTTATACAGAAGGGAAAATGAGTTAGGCTGGGTATAAGGAGTGTAAAGAAAGGTCTTATTAAGGTTTTGGGCACTTGGTCTCATAGCTGAGGGTGAATGAGATTAACTAACTTGGTCACAGTAAAATGGAAAGAGAAGGAAGGTCATCCCAGATGATCCTTCTTAGGGCCTCAGAGCAAGATGGTCCATGGCACTGAAAGCACAAAAGAAGCATTCCTCAAGATGGGGCTGGAGAAGGAGTTAAAGGCCAGACCAAAAATCTTAATGAGACAAGTGGTTGGGAAGGAGAGAATATCAGCAATGGCTCTTGAAAACTTGTGTTGACAACTTTTCTGTTTGGGTAAGGAACTCTGTAAAAGTCTTTTTTGTTGCTCTGTGCTATATTATTTGCTTCTGATCTTTTGGCACCACTTATGGATTTAGAAGTATGTTGTGGAATGTGGTAGCTTTTATGCCAGATCTATTATTTTTCTTTAGAGTTTAATTTCAGAGCTCCTTTTGACAAGGTTATTCTGATTTAGTCATGCCAAAATGCACAAGGCCATAAGGGCACAGAGAGAAGAGTTCTTTGGAATTTATCTGTAATCTCTCTACCACCTGCCCTGAGAGGCAGAAAGGAATCCAACTGAAAGAACCAAAAAGAGGGTTTTTGAGGGGAAAGTGAAACTGGAAAAGTTGGCATACATGTTGCCTGTCACTACCAGAACAAATCAGTGGAGACAAGGCTTGAATCTTTATGGGCACTTTATTCAGATACAGATGGTCTCAGAAGATGGCAGGTTATATACCCTCAAAAACTGTCTTAGCATCTCATCTCAAGCTGACCTTATTATAAGAAGAAAGTGTAGGTAAGGATTTGGGAATAAGGTTAATCAGATAAGAGTTGCAGTCAGCCTCCATTTTCCTTGTATTTCTTTATTGCTGATCAACCATTCTTTATCTGTGTTAGGAGTTCCCTCTCTGGAACACAATGGTTCAGATACCATCTCCATTGCTTATAGACCCCCCTTGGGCACCAACGTTGAATTGCTTTTCAACCTCCTAGAGTCACAGGTTATATATTCCAGTTCCTGTAATGACAGCTTTCCACGTGCATTAGTCTCTTAAGCCAATTAACTAAGGCTAAACTCTTTAACTCTTGAGTTCCCCTATCAAAAGGAGGAACGATTTGGTGGTTGTCCCTTCCCATAAGAAGATTTTTCTACATGAGTTATTCTTTGCCCAAATCTTGGTGAATTGGAGGATTTATTTTAATAAAGTAGATTCTTTATTTACTTGCTCATCAAGAAACATTGGCACTGACTCATTGAGCATAATTGTGGTAAGACATGCAAAACATAATTTAAGTTATAAAGTGCAATATAAAAGTTATTTCTATGGTCCTTAATCATTGAGGACCACAGCTTCCCACTCAAATACTTTCTGCATTATTTAATCCATGTCCTTTTTTCCAACGTTTTTTTATTGTTGTTCAAGTACAATTGTCTCCATTTTCACCCCACCATGCCCCCCAACCATCCCCACCTCCCACCCTCGAATCCACCTCCTTTGGCTTTGTCTGCATGTCCTTCATTCAAGTTACTTGATGCCTCCCCGCCCCCCCACCCCGTTATCCCCATTATCCCTCTCCCTCCTCCTCTCTGATTACTATCAGATTGTTCTTTATTTCAATGTCTCTGGTTGCATGTCCTTTTTTTTTTTAACTCAAATGGATGAGGAAAGAAAAGAAAAACCCCTCACATTGAAAGATACTAAAAGCCACTTCCCGTAACTTTAAAATTTATCCACTTAAAACTACAAATTATTCTGGGAAAAGATGTATAAATAACTGTGAAGCTGTGGAATGCATGGGAAATTAAAGTTAATGCAGAACGCACTGCTTGTTTTTTAAACAGACTACTTTGTTTTATTTATTGGAAAACACATGGTTAACTGGTTTAGAACATTAAATGACATCGGGGAAACTGACCTGTGTTTTAAGACTATGGAAATCATGTTCAAAATAAGCTTTAGCATATGTAATATTATAATTTATAACAAGAAATGTATATTTGGCCTTTGTACCTTTTCTGGCACCGAGCTCCTGAAACCTTTGAAATCTAAGTAATGAGAACTATAAAAGTGTCTTATTATGTTAATGAGGTGACTTTTGGAGCTCACCTTAGGATGGGGGCTGGTTGCCTGGAGGACCAATCGTGTGAGTAGAGGGTTGGAACTTTCAGTCTCACCCCCTGACCTCAGGGAAGGGGGAAGGGAGAGGGGCTGAAGGTTGAATCAATTCTCAGTGGCCAGTGATTCAATCAATAATGCCCATGTAATGAATAAATATCCAAAAGGACAGGGTTTAGAGAACTTCCAGTCTGATGATACAAGGAGGTGCTAGGAGAGTGGAGTGCCTGGAGAGGGCATAGAGGCTCCACGCCCTTTTTTCATGCTTTGCTCTATGCACCTTTTCCATCTTATATCCTTTCACAATAAACTGGTGCTGCTCTAGTAAGTAAAATGTTCCTCTGAGTTCTGTGAGCTGCTCTAAGAAATCAGTTAAACCCAAGGAGGAGTTTGTGAGAACCTTTGACTTGTGTACAAGTTGTACAAGTACAGGATTAACAACCTGGACTAAATCCTGGCATCTGAGGTCCAAGAAGGAGGTCGTGGTAACCTCCTATCTCTAGCTGGTGGGTCAAAAGCACTGGTAATAACCTGGGCTTTCAACTGGTGTCCAAAGTGTGGGGTGTGGGGGTGACAAAGTCTTGTGGGAATGCCCTCTCAACCTGTGGAACTCTGACCTTTTCTCTGGGTAGATAGTGCCAGAATTGAATTCAGTTTTCAGACAGCCTGCTAGTGTAGGAGAACTGCTTGTTAGTGTGGGAAAACACTCCACTCCCCAACTCCCTACACATTGGAATTAGATGCAGAAACCCAAAAACAAAGCATCCTGGCAGCAAAAATAAATACCCAGAGAAAACTTGTTACCATGGATTTTATTTGTTTGAGAAAACCAAAATATATTTACTTATTTATAAAAGCTTTCAAAAAAACCTATCAAAATAACATAAAAAAAGTGAAGCCAAAGTAACAGTTTGAAAATAGAGTACAAATTTTAACAAGATTAGATTATAAGTAAGATTATATAACCAAGAAACTATTTATTAGAAAAAAATGATGTTGGTTTTGGATTTGGAATGGAGATTATCTGGTTTGTGGATTTGCAGATTTTCACTTCCCTTCTCCTTTCATGTCTTAATGCCCAATGCTGTTGATTTTGTTGCTTGTTAATAGCTTATTTTTTTTCTTGTATTGTTTCATTCTTTTTCTGGAAGAAAAAGAAATTATCAAAACTAATGAAAAGCTGGAAGAATCAGTCTCATTTAAAGAAACAAGTTAAAATCTGGGCCCAGCTATCTCCTCATTCGTTTAAATGCACACAAAGTATAAGTTATTGCCTCTAATTGTCACAAATCCTACATCCTAACCTCTAGCCAGAATTTTCATCCACACCCATCCAACCACATCCTGGGTTAGAAAATGTCCAGACAGCTTTAGATGAGAAATTTAACTTGATTGGCTAACAAGAAAGTTTCTACTAGGTCATTTTTATGACCATATCCTCATTCACATTGGACATTTAAGAGCTTCAATTGTCATACACTCTAAGAATTCTATCCAAGTGTAAAATCTTTACAAATCCAGGATGTGTGGTAGATTTTAAATTATCGTGATTAAAATGTTGGGAGACAGAAGGGCTGAGTTTTCTTTCTGAGAGTCTCATTCTTAATGTCTTGAGAAGCCTGATATAATCCCACCAAGACTAGCACCTGCGTTTCTCTGCCAGATTGTTAAGAATTTTACATTGAAGACCATTGGATAAGCACCATTATGACTGCTAAAAGAAGGGTTAGTGAGAGTGCTAATTATATGCAATCCATGTGCTAATATGGTAATGAATGGGAAATAGTGTTATCCTTTATTTCCTCTGTTCTTGCCACTGAATCAGGAGAAAGGAACTCTCAGGTTAACAAACCAATCGTTCTGTACAGTAACTTGAACTGTGCAGGTCCCTAAATCTTAAAAGTCTTGACACTATGTCTGTAGTGGTTTTCTTCCTTGCAAGTCAAATCAAGTCAAACTAATCAAATTTTATTTGACCTGCTCTATATTCCAGGCACAACGCTCAGTGCTACAGATACAATGATGACTGTATTAGGGCCCTCCAGAGACAGAACCAATAGGAAATTCTCTGTCTCTCTTTCTCTCTCTTTCTGTTACCCTGACAGAAACACCTAGAATAATGTTTGATCAAATATCTGGGCACTGTGGCCTAGCCAAGGTCAATTAAATTAACCAACACAGTAACCAATAACCTAATAGGTTTCAAGACATTGTCAGTCTAGCGAGTGAGAGAGAAGTTTAGCTCAAGAACAGTGTGATAAGAATTATGATAGAAGCACCGGGTTCTAGAAGACCTAGTCTACTATCAGGGGACAGGAAGGCTTCTTGGAGGACGTAACAGTTAAGCTGATGTGGATCTGCTTACATATAAACATTCCCGAGAAGAGAGAGGGTATAGAGAAATGAGAGTTGGGGTAGGTTGCTTGCTAGACAGAGTCCAGTACCCTGAAATGAAAGAGCTTGATTTATGCATAGGGATGTTTCCTTTGAGTCACCTAATAAGCATGACTAATAACCTCATGACTCAGCTTTCTTTTCCTATGAAATGAGGATTATAATATTTTCCTTGCAAAAACTTTTGACAATTCGAGAAAGTATTTAACGCTTGCAGCTAGCATGGTGCTTGGTACAGAGTACCTATTGAATGAAATGATGCTGCTGGTGATGATAACGTTGTACTTGAATGCACCAAGAAAATTGTTTCTATCGGTGAGGAACATGGAACATTTATTCTTTGTGATGAACATTGGGGGCTGAATAAGATGTCAACAGGTAAAGATATAGGATTATTCTTGTTTGAGCTGCCTATTTAAACAAAAGAGCAGATCAGAAATTTCAAGACATTTGACCAGGGGTAAATTCTCAAGAAAATAGTTCTCAGGGAAAAACGCAAAGCTCTTTAGGAAGTTGTTGCAACAGGCTATGTGGAAGCCAAGCGTGACCTGACCCAGGGCTGTGGCACATTCATCTTTTACACTTGGACTTGGGGACAGGTTTTGTTTAAGTCTAGGTATGTAAAGGCTGAGGTTGTGGTTTTCAAGTACATGATACCCAGGAGTGTCTCTGACAATCTCATTTTAAAAGTCAAAGTGGTATTTGCCAAAAGAAATTCTGTCTCTTGCTCACAGTGTATCTCTTAGTATAAAGCCTAATGATCTATAAACTGAATTATCTTAATTTTGTCACTTTGTTAAAACTTCCATTATATTAAAAAATAAGCCAGTTCAAAAAATAAATATAACTGAAGTGATCCACCCATATTTATTACATTAAAAAAAAGAGCTTTGTTAACTGTAATACAGTCTTTCTTTGCTTGATTTTTTTCCTTTTTATTGACTCTATTAGGGTGACATTTGTTAGTAAAGTTATATATAATAGATTTCATGTATACAGTTCTATAACACATCATCTGTACATTGTATTGTGTGTCCACCCCCCTGAGTCACTCTTCTATTCTTTTCAGTATATCTGGTCTTTTTCAGAGATCTAGCTTGATACAATACCTAAATGCCTATGATATTTATTCCTTGTATTAGATGGTGATTGGATAGATTATGTATGATATGATAAGGTCATGTTATAGCAAATTTATCAATTAAATTTAAGTTGATTTTATATTTTTCATGAATTAGAATCAATTTTCTGAAAATTCAATTTTTTTTGTTTTCTTCTTCTTTTTACTACATGCTTTCCTTGAGATTTCCAAGAAGAAAGTGTTTTAACTGTGATATTTAAGCTTATTTAAAATATATTCTTTCTATGTTAAATATATGTTGTTCCCCAAATTACTATATTTCTTTGTCTTTTCTCTGTGCATAGTTGAATTTTAATATGACAACTGTAGTGGGAGGTTTCCTACTGTGAGAGATTTCCTGGCTCCAGTGTTTGAGAGCCTCTGAAGCTGTCTGCCCAGCATTTCCTTGAAAACAGATGTGTAGTTGTCTCTGCAAGTACCCTTCAGAAACTTGGAAGGGTTTTTTATTGACATAAAATACTTGAAGACAGTAATTAACTTAATAATGTTTATACTCAGCAATAACACTTTAATTTAAATAAACTCTTTTTGCCTAAGAAATGCTACAATATCTATTTGTTTCTGTTCTGAAAACTAAATATGTCCTGTAGCTTAATAACCTTCCAGAGCCAGAAAACATAGCCATTACTCTTAATATGAAAAGGAAATTTCAATTTAACACTTCGTAAATGCAGATTTCTAGAAAACCTCTTGAAATTTGGTAAATGACATTGACAGCCATGGAAAAGGAAGTATTTGTAAGTACATAAACCTTTGGGCCAAGGTCAATAGTAGATGATCCTCTTCTATCTTATTCTATTTTTATTTGTTTAAAATATCAGAATTATATTAAAATCAATTATAAAAATCCCCATATTGAATTTTCTTTCCCTGGAAATTCAGATTGTAGATAGACTTGCATGTTATTTGTCAACATTCCACATACACTCCCTTTCTCCTCCCTCTCTACTCTCTCAGTAATCTTGTTACTGTGTAAACTGGGGCTTGGCCACTTGGCACCTATACATATGACCCAACAATTTATGTTGAAGGAAACAGATTTTTATTAACAGGATTCCAACCTTGGGGGTAGGTGGCTGAGAGCACTTCTACTCAGAGACCTTCTCTCCCATGAGACCCAGAACTTCCCTTGCTTCTCAAAAGGATATAAGCCAAAACCATTCCCAGAAGTTCTCCATTTCCTCATCTGTTGATTAACTGGTCACACAAGCAGATCTCTATCCTCTCTGGAATGTGCACTTGTGGGTTTCAGAGTCTCTACCCTCTCACAGCAGCTCTCTTATTAAGGATCCAGGGTGCACTGTTCTCAGCCTCCATGCAGCAGTTCAGGAAACCATGTGCCATGTTACACTGTCCTAGCATAGGGCCCTACCTCTAGGAGTGGGCTCCCATCTATGTGGGGTCTAAGCGCCTGGTGAGTCCCACATCTCCTGGTCCCATGAGTGCTCCTGTCCATGTGGGAAGCAGAGCCACAGGCCCAGAAGGTCCAAAATGCCAAAAGCCTAGCAGGAGAGAGCTTGCACCAAGCCCTAAAGCCCCATACTCATTGCACCCATACCAAGCAAGTGACTTCTCTGTATATCCTTCAGAGAAGCAGAAGTCTATAACTTAGCATTCCCGGCACCACTTCATCTCCAAGCACCCCTCACATGCCTGTGCTTGGCCAGACAGCTCCCTGCAACTCCGTCAGCTCTGTCGTTGTCTTCTTGTGGCTCTCCCAGGCAGATAGACCTTGTGGCTGACTTCTGTGCAGACCTCTCTGCAGACCTCCTCCTTGTTTCCTCCTGCCCTTCCACCTACCCTAATTTAAATGTTCAGTTTGGAACTTCCTATGTGTCCTCACATCTGGCTCTTCCTATGGTGCATTAATGTCTGCCATTTTTGTCAGCTTCTCAGTATCTTTGACCCTCTTTCAGCTGCTATCTTTAGTAGGGTGAGAGTTCCCTGTGATGCACTGGCATCCAGGGAGGGCATCGTCCCCATTGGCTATGTCACAATTCACTGCACGTCCTCACAGTCATATATACAATTCACCCTGGCAGCAGTCTTCTCTCCTTCAGGAAGGCAGGGCTATTAATTTGCCTTTGATATGCAGTGCATCTTAAATGCTGTATGTCCTGCTCTGTGGGCATCATGCCCTCAATATTGCCTAAAGACAAGATTGTGGGTGTTGTTCCCCTGTTATCAGGGGACCCAGGCTCTGTACCCTGTTACAATCTCATCAATACTCATTTCTGTAAATATCACATTTATATCAAGGTTCTAAAATATAGTCCTACATTCAAAAATCTTTGAACTCTAGGCTAATATGTCTAAATGTCAACCCAATATTTGAGCATAAAGTCTCATAAGGTTGTCAGACTTAACATATCCCAAAGGAGATCTTTTCCCTGTACCCCTGGGCACTCCAATTCCTTACCAAATCTAACTTTCCAAATGGCAATATCATTGACCAAGTGAAAAAACCCACATTATCTTCTTCCCATCCACTCACCCAATTCCGGTATTAAAACCTTCACCAACTCTGGTCAATTTTATCAACAAAGTATATGTTTATATCTTCCTGACCATTCCCCTATTTCATATCACATTGCCCCTTGATTAGACCACCACTAGTGTGTCCAAATTTTCACTTCTGAAAAGCCAATTCACTTGCCTTCTTAATCTTCCTCATTTCCATGCTTCTCACTGCAACCAGAATGATCATTTTAAAGCATTTCTCTAGTCACACCAGCTGTCTCTACTTACTATCCTCCAAAAATTTTCCACATACTTAGAATAAAGATGAGGCTACTGAGCATGATCTGTAATGCCCTGCCTACTCTCCAACCACACCTAATGCCACTGTGCTTGTTGTTCACTAGTCACACTGGCATGTTAAGTTCCTCAGTGTGCCAAGCTCTTCCTGCCTCATGGCTCTTGCTTCTGCTTGCACATCCTGGCCCCTCACATCTCACATCACTGGTGCATCACTTTGATATCCATGGATACCACCTACTGTTCTAAAATAGGTCTTCCTTCTTATTCTCTCCCATGATCACATTCTTTTCTTTTCTTTAAAAGAACCAATTAAATATCTACTATTTAATTATTGCTCCTTTTCCATACAGCTATCTATCTTAAGTTCTGTGAAAGCAGGGGACATGGCTGGTTGTTTACAACTATATATACTTGTAAAAAACCAGCATGCCTAATATATAGTAAGTATTCAGTATTTCCGAATAAATAAGTGAATGAATATCCAAACCAAAAAACAAAAGCAGGTAAAATCTTTCTCCATGAAATTGTGTCATCACATTTTCTCTATTTCTTTCTTTTCTTTTGTTTTCTTTTTCTTTTCTTTTCTCTTTTTCTTTCCCTTTTCTTTTCTTCTTTCCCTTTCTTTCTTTCTTTTCTTTTCCTTCTTTCCTTCCTTCCTTCCTTTCTCTTTTCTTCCTTCCTTCTTTCCTTCCTTCCTTTTTTCTCTGTTGAAATATCTAGCTTTATTTAGGTTCTTATGGATTAATCTGGAGGAGGTAATAACATGTAAGAAACATTAAATAGAAATCTTCATATGAAGTGAAAATTATACTGGAAAGAATCTTAAGAGATAAGGATCTAACAGTCTACTTCAGAACTCTAAATCACGGATAAGCAGCTTTGGAGAAGATAAAAGTAGGTTAAAGCCAGGGACCTCATCTTCCTTCATTTTTTTTTAGGGTAATTATGTAATGTGGTAGAGGTGCTAAGTATCACTACAATGGCAGTCATATTACAATATAGAAATGTAAATAATTAACAGGTTTTATACCTTAAGTTTCCACAATGTTATATGTCAAATATACTTCAGTTAATAAAAAACAAAAATAAAATAAATGACTCCTTTTCAGGCAAAGAATCACATTTGCTATGACTAATTCAAATCTGTTCCTTAAATCTCAACTCTTCCTGTGGAGTTAAGAAATTCAAACTTTCCTATTGTTGGAGGGAGGAGATGACTCTCTCTAGAAACACATGAGGATCTTGGAGGCATATGTGGTATGCATAAAATAGGGAAAAGGCCCTTTCGCTCTTAACCTAATTACAGATGTCTTTACTGTCCCTTATCCCTTCACTGCCCCTTGAGGAGAGACTGTTCTGCTGCTCTCAGGCCAAGCTTGGACAAAAGAATCTTTGCTTATACTATGAGCCTTCATATCCAGGGTCTACCCTTTTTAGGAACTCAACAGTAATTTCCTTTCGAAAATGTGTTATTTCCCAGGGGCAGGACCTGAATCACTCTCTTTCTCTTTGTCATCCTATTCTGAGCCCCAGGCTTTGGCTATAAGTCTAAATTTTGGTCCAAGTGACCCAAAGCACAATATGTAATAATACCTGGATGGGCTTTGTTAATTTATAGTTTTATAAAGGACACAAATTATTATTGTAAATGATGAACCAACTATATGGATTGGAAGTATTGCTATACTGTTAATACAAACATAAGTGTTTATCACCTATCACAAATAATATATGGTGAAGATCTGATAGAACCTTCTAATCCTTCTCCACTAAGGGATTCTGTGAATGCTCTTGTGTGCACAAGTGAATTCTCTCTTTCCTCTCCACTGTCTCTCTCCATCTCCTCTGTCTGTTGTCTGTCTCTCTCTCCCTCCCTCTCCCCATCCAAATTGTACAGACTTGCTTCTTTATGCCCCATGCCATTTTGTATTTAAATTATTTTCTTATACCAAGATCCTTAAAATGCATTAAAATTTTAAAATAAGAGGATCAATTGAATATTTAATTTTTTCTAAAATATAGATTTCTTTTTCAGAATACTTGAAAAATACTAAAAAATATATATAGAATAAATTAAATAATCCTACAATCAACAATAGTCATCAGTCATCTGTCAATAGTCATTATAACTTGTGCTCAGTTCTTCAAAATGCTTTCCGTCTTTTATCCATTAGCCAGGAATCATCTTTTCTTCTGAATCTGTGGAATTTTACTGCTTTCTGACCCTTGCTGAGCACACCCTGACTGCTATCTGTTTTCTACTGGTGCTGAGGTAGTGGAGTGGATTAATAGCCACATGACTGAACATTTTATCTTTATCCTCTCATAAACTGACACTTTGGGTGTAGAATTAACATTCATAATAAAATAGAAGCAATTCATAATACAATGCATTAGCATGCATTATAAGTAGCTAAAAGCAGTGATTATATAACTCTGAGTGATTCTAAGGTTGCATCTACTTCTGCCCCCAAATTACCTGCAATGGGCATATAACATGAGTGAGGTGCACATCTTTGTTGTTTAAGTCACAGAGAGTTAGGGTTTTTTATTAGTGCATTGCAACTAGATTGTTCTAACTGATGCGACTACCTTGCCATTGAAATCTTGAAGTGCATGAGTAGAGAGAACATACCAAATTTCTGGAGAGAGCTGCCCCTAAGTTTCTCTTGCTTCATCTCATGAGATCACCTGAAAGTTTTATGTCTGCATGCTAACATTTAACTCAACATGGTGACTGTTAACCCACCCCTAGCTCATTAGATACAGTAAAAAAAAATGTTCTTTAACCTGATCTATCATAGCAGCACCCTTCTTCCTAAAGAATGGTGTGAAGAAACCGGGCAGAAGGGGCATAATAGAAGAGGCATTCACCCTGGCACACACAGTTTATATTCAATCAAAAAAGAGAAACTGTATATTCAAAGACACAAAGTATGAACCGCCTAAGGATGGAAATGTGTTCAGACTGTTGCATCAAAGTTTAGTTGCAACACTTTGTCTGGAAAAGAATAAATCAAGTATAAATTTGAAGTCAGTGATCTGAGGTGTCTTTTAGAAAGTAGAAAATCTTAGGGAAATAAAAATATATTTCAATTTTTATAAATATTAGGTCTGTAGACACTTTATTATTATGATTTGTTGCATAATTAGGAAAGCTAAGCAGAATCCAGTGTGGAATTTAAAGCTATATTACACATTTTCCCTAGATTAGATCATTGAAAAAGTTCTCATGACTCATAGATCACTGAAGGTTTTTATTCTTTCCTATACATATTGTTGTTGTCAGATAAAAACTTACAAGATGTCCAGAATTTTCCCCATCATCTTTAAAATATAAAATTGTCTGCTGACAGCACATCCAAGATCACCTGAATATTTTAGATAAAATCTGACAGTATACTTGTATCTTGATTACATCAAATACATTTTTAATGTTCAGATATCTTACAGTCTAGTTGAAAGTACGTTATATTAAAACTGAAATAAAATAACTTTTCAGTCTTATATAACTTTTCATGGTATGATTTCCATGGCTGCTGTTTAAATATTACTACTGTCTGAATTTGTTTTTATAGACAAATGCAGTGCTATTAACTTTACATCAGTCTTTCAAAGAAACCACAATTCTGGTGCGTGGCCTTTGTTAAGAGAGAGTCTGTAAAATATTTTCATAAATTGACAATCATTAAGTATATGTTTATTGATTGGATTGCCATGGCTGCATTTTTACAAAATTCTTTTTAAATTTCTTTTTTATGGGTCTGGTATATATGGTCTTTATTACGTTGAGGGATGTATCTTTGGTTCCCACTTTGCTGAGACTTTTTATCATAAGCAGATGATGGATTTCATTAAATGCTTTTTTCTGCATCTATTGATATGATCATGTGGTTTTAATCCTTCATATTGTTTATGTGGTGTATCACATTTATTGATTTGCGAATATTGTACCAACTTTGCATCCCTGAAAGTAAACTCACTTGATCATGCTGCATGATCCTTTTAATGTATTGCTGTGTTAGGTTTGCTAATATTTTGTTGAAGTTTTTAGCATCTACGTTCATCAGGGATATTGGCCTATAATTTTCTTTCTTTGTGGTGTCTTTATCTGGACTTAGAATAAAGATAATCCTGGTCTCATAAAATGATCTTGGGAAGTTTCCCACTTCTTGAATTTTTTGGAATAGTGTGAAAAGAATATATATTAGTTCTTGTTTAAATGTTTGGTAAAATTCCCCTCTGAAACCATCCAGTCTAGGACTTTTGTTTGTTGGGAGTTTTTTGATTACTGCTTCAATTTCATTAGTTGTGATTGGTCTATTCAGATTTTCTGATTCTTCCTGATTTAGTTTTGAAAGATTGTATGGTTCTAGGAATTTATTCATTTCATCTAGGTTGTTCAATCTGTTGGCATATAGTTATTCATAATATTTTCTTACGAATCCTTGTATTTCTGTGGAGTCAGTTGTTACTTTTCCTCTTTCATATCTCATTTTATTTGAGTCCTCTCTCTTTATTTCTTGATGAACCTGGTTAAAAGTTTGTCAATCTTATTTTTTTGAAGAACCAGCTCTTGGTTTCATTGATCTTTTGTATTGTTTTTAGACTCTCTCATTTATATCTGCTCTGATCTTTATTATTTCCTTTCTTCTACTCATGTTGGGCTTTGTTTATTATTATTTTTCTAGTTCCTTTAAGTGTAAAATTAGATGATTTGTTTGTGATTTTTCTTATTTCTTGAGGTAGGACTGTAGTGCTATGAATTTCCTTCTTAGGACCGCTTTCACTGTGGCCCATAGATTTGGGGTTGTTGTGTTCTCATTTTCATTTGTTTCAAGGTATCTTTTGATTTCTTCATTAATCTAATTGTTAACCCATTCAATGTGTAATAAGATGCTATTTAGCTTTCATGTTTTTGTGTGTTTTTTAGTGTTTTTCCTGTGATTGATTTCTTGATTTCTAGTTTCATACCATTAATGTCAGAAAAGACACTTTGACAGTATTTCATCTTATTAACTGCATCAATGTTTTGTGTCCTAACATGTGGTCTATCCTAGGAAATGTTCATGTGTACTTGAAAAGAATTTATATGCTGCTGCTTTGGGGTGAAATACTTTCAAGATATCAATTAAATCTGATCTAGTGGGTAATTTAAAGCCTCTGTTTCCTTGTTGATTTTCTGTCTGTTAGATTTATCCTTTAAAGTCAATGAGGTGTTAAAAACCCCTAGTATGACTATATTTCTGTTGATCTCTTTTTTCATGTCCATCAATATTTGCTTTATATATTAGGTGCTCCTATGATGGGCACATAAATATTTACATTTATATACTCTTGTTGGTTTGCTCCCTTTACATTATTCAGTGTCCTTCTTTGTCTTTTACTATAACCTTTGTTTTCAAGTCTATTTTTTCAGTTGTAAGTATTGCTACCTCAGTGTTTTTTTCCTTTACATTTTCATGAAATATCTTTTTCCATCCTTTTATGTTTAGTCTGAATGTATCTCTTATTCTGAGGTGGGTCTTTTGAAGACAGCAGATACATGGGTCTTGTTTTCTTAATCCATTCAGCTACCCTATGCATTTTGACTGAAGCAATTAAACCATTTACCTTTAAAATGATTATTGGTGGTGGTAGAGACTTGGCTTGGGGTGGTAAACACACAATACAATGTACAAATGATGTGTTGTAGAATTGTGCACCTAAAACTTGTATAATTTTGTTAACCAGTGTCATCCCAATAAATTCAATAAAAAGGTAAAAAATAAAGTGATTATTGATAGGTATGTATACATTGCCATTTTCTTCTTTTTACCTTCTTCTTCTCCTCCTCCTCCTTGAATTTTTAACATTTCTTGTAGGACTCTTTTGGTGGTAACTATCTCCTTTAGCTTTTCCTTACACAGGAAGCTCTTTAATTTCTCTTTCAATTTAAAACACTAGTTTTGTGGGTAAAGTAGCCTTGGTTGCTTGTCCTTGCTTTTTATCACTTTGAATATTTCATGCCTGTCTCTTCTGGCCTAAAATGTTTCCATTGAGAAATCAGCTGTCAGTATTATGGGAGCTCCCTTGTAGGTTACAAACTATCTTACTCTTGCTGCTTTTAAGATTCTCTCTTTGTCTTTAACCTTTTGCATTTTAATTATGATGTGTCTTGGTGTGGGCCTGTTTGGGTTCATCTTGTTTGGAGCTCTCTGCATTTCCTGGACTTGTATGTCTTTTTCCTTCACCAGGTTAGGGAGATATTCAGTTATTATTTCTTCAAATAGATTATTGTCCCTTGCTCTTTCTCTTCTTCTGGTACCCCTATGATACATATGTTGTTATATTCATGTTGTACCAAAGGTCCCTTAAACTATCATCATATTTTTAATTCTTTTTTATTTATTCTGATGCTCTGATTGGGTATTTTCTGCTACCTTTTCCCCCAAATCACTGATTCAGTCTTCTGCTTTACTCAACCTACTGTTTATTCCCTGTAGTATATTCTTTAATATTGAATGAGTTCTTTTTTATGGTTTTTATGTCTTTTTATGGTTGCTATTTCTTATTTGAAGTTCTCGTTACATTTTTTGAGTAGTCTTTCATCCGTTTCTTCGAGTTCAATATCTGGTAAATTGCTTGCCTCCATTGCATTTAGGTCTTTTTCTGCAGATTTCTCCTATTCTTTATTTTCAGGCTTATTACCTTATTTCCCCATTTTGACTGCCTCTTTGTGTCTGTTTCTACATATTAGGTATATCTGCTGTGACCCCCACTCTTGAGAAGGTGGCCACATGTAGTAGGTGTCCTATAGAATCACCTGATCTGGGTGCTCTAGGAATGCCCCTTATGTGGGTTATATGGGCCTTCCTGCTGTAATCGAGTCTTGATTGCTATTGGTCCTCTCATGCGTGAGGTAGAACCTCAGGCTGGCTGACTGTGAGGATTAATCCTTACTATAGTGTATGAGCTGCTATGAATGTACTGACCCCACTAAGCAGAATTTGCCTCAGCATGGTTTGGTGCTTATCAAGATGTCCCTTTGGATATGCTGCTTATGAAGCTAATTGGATCCTGCTCTGATGTTTTCTGAAGATGGCCACTAAGTGTGTTGGTTCTGGGGCCCCTTGAGAGGGAGTATGGTGCAGACTAATGTCAGATGCCACCTATGACTAGCCCTAGGATACCTATTTGGAGGTACAAAGTGATACACAGTTTGTGGCTGCCTCCATTATTCCTGGGTATATATATTCCTGGGATCAAGTTATATACCAAGGCCACCTTTTACTAGCACCATGCTTGGGGGCAGGTCAGCAAAAGTGCCCAAGGCACCCTCTTATCTGCCTGCACTTGCCTTTACCTGCCAGCTGCCTGATAGACTCAGTCACTGAAAGAGCCTCTGGTAGTACTCAAGTTGCAGGAGGTAGATTCTCAGTGAGTCACCAGATAGGGGTGAATAGTGTTCACTAGATTGATGCAGGTTCAAACTTAGTGCCAGTGCTGAGCCTAATGCTGCTCAGCAAATATTCCAGGGTATATTAAATCTAGCTGCCACCCACTGGGTGCCACAGACCTTTGTGGTGGGGTGTGGTCTCAAGTAGTCATCAGAGAGTTACAGAAGAGTTCATTAGGTCCATATAGACCAAGATTTAGCCATGTTAAGGGAGGGCTATGTACCAGTTGGACATTTGAGGGAAAAGTCCTCAGTCTTAGAGCCACATAACTTAGTCTGTCCAAGATTCTGCCATGAACTGGAGCTCTATAGGGAAGGACTGCCAGGTTTGGGAGGGTAGGGTCAGTGGATCTCCCATGATGGGGAGGTGCCAGTCAAGTGTGGGAGAATGTGGGAGGAGTGGTCCCCATCCACAGCCACACCACTCAGACACTGACACCACTCAGTCATTGACACCCTTCTGTGTCTGTCCAGACCTCTACACCCTGGCCCAGGGAGCTGACTCCTCTGCAGGGTGGGGCAACAGGGATCCCAGAGGGAGGGGATGTTGCATTCTCCCCAGGCTGAAACCTTGAGGAGGGGAGTGCTCTATCCAAGAAAGATGGCCTCTGTAGTTTGGGAGAAGGACTCACTACAGGGATCCTAGTGGCTGTCTCTTCAGCTTTCTCTCCAGAGCCACAAACCTCAGCCTCTCTTCACATGACTCCAGTCCTCTCTGCCCTTCCTCTGCCAGAGCCCAGGGTGAGTGGCTGCAAATGAGATTTTGTGTGTTAACCCTTTAGGAGTGCATCTGTGTCTCTAGTGGTCTCCCTAGCTGACAGAATCCTTGCTGATTTTCACAGCAAGGTGTTATGTGGTTTCCTGTTCCTGACTCTGGTGTTGTGGGCTGGGGATCTTGGCCTCAGGGTGAGATGCCAGGTCCTCATGCGGAATGTTTGCAGTTGAGATATCCCTCAGTCACCACCCCCAGGGGAGCAGGACCGGCCCCTTTTGCATCTCTGCCCTTGCTACCAGTCTTGATATGGCTTCTGAGAATCCTTGCTTACAAGACTTCTCTTTAACTAGTCTTCAGTTGGTTATTCAGGTTGATTGTTCTGTATTTTAGTTTTAATTCTAGTTTGGTCCTGGGAGGAGGCTAAGTGTAACATCCATCTAGTTCACCACCATCTTGGATCTCTTAAATTTTTTAAGGACTTTAAACTATGCCCACATTTTTTCTGTCATTTCCTTTCAGTTTCTGTGGACTTCTTAAGTTCAACACTCAGCAAGGTCTGCTAGTTATCTTTCAAAAAATAAAACAAAATTATAATAACACTGATTCAGAGACACTGATTCAATCTTTTAGATCTGTATAACTTTACCCTTTTATGTCCTTGATATCTTTAAATGATAATGCCTCCGTAGTCCATCTTCAGTGGACTAAGTGATTAAATTGCAACAGTCTAGGGTGTAACTATTTGTAAGCAAGTTGATATTGACACATTGATATTGATATTGACACATTTTGATATTTGATATGGACACATTGATATTTTATAATTCAACATTTTATAACAACTAAGCAGTAATAAAAACAACAGTGCTTATCTAGCAAAAGATAAGTAACATCAAATATATTTAGAAATCTTTAAGGAGGCTATGATTGAATGGTACAATAATCCCAGTAGAGACAATTAACTTGAAGTTTCATTACAACTATTTACACAATTTACCCTCCATTCGAGACCTTTTAATATGCCTTTGTTATGCCATTGTTTTTAGCGAGAAAAATACTTAAAATATATTTATATATGTATATACAATGGTTAGAAAAATCAAAAATTGATCAATTAGTAGATTGTGTTTAGGCTGACACTTTTTAACCTAATTTATAAATCATAAATAACATAAATTATTAGAGATTTGTTAAACCTGCCACAACGAAACAACAGCAATTCATTTATTCTGGAAACTGGTTGTTTTCAACTTCACTTTTAATCAAGTCTGCTTAAGAAATAAACTGTCAGTGAGGCTGTTTTTTGCTGTCTCATACAGCAGTATACTTCAATCCAAAGTTGTCTAGTTTATGTTGTGAACTATGAAGCATTGCTTATACATTAAGCTAAATGTTATTAGATCCCTGAATGTGAATGTCTTGCAAGAGTCAAAAATTGGAGCCTAGTCTTGATTCTATTACAGCTAGTTGTCTGAATCAGGGCCTCTCAATCCATCTGAGGGCATTTCAACATCTACAGAAGGAGGAGGAGGAGAAGGAGGCTGGGTCCGTGGCTGTGAGGTTGGCTCCAGCTTTGCATTCTTTAGTCCATAATACAGCTTCCTGTATGGTTGTCCATATGGTTTCTAACATTCTTAAACATCAAATTTGTTTTATGTGATGAAGAGTTGATTTCTTAAAAAAGAGTTATTAGATACTTTTAATCCTAGATCAATGCTCCCAAATCTAAGCCTGGTAAAACATTTACCACAATCATTGAATATAATAACTCAGTTGGATACTTTCTTTACCCATGCACCAGTCATTAGCTTACTTGCCTTTCAATTCATTTCCATTTCCAGCTCTGCTCTGCGTTTCAGGGGTTGCACACAGCAATCTGCATTTTCCAGGCTCCCTTGCCATAGCAGCCATGGACGATAAGATGCTCATACATTCCTTCAAGAGAAAAACTCCCTTCCACAGGGAGTTTGGGAAGCTGAGATCATACAGCTGTGGTGCCTTGGGATCTGCCTCAGCATTGGAGCTGAGGTCCCTTGCTACTTAGGCAGCCCAGTCAAGGACTGAGCATGGTGGGGACACAAGACCCCTCTATGGAGAATCTGTGCTAGAGCAAACTGTCACAGCAGTTGAGTCTTTCTCAAACCTATGACAATCTGGAGTCCCCACGACCCCCAATGCTCTATAATCTGTGCCCGCTCCTTTTACAGGTCTCACTTTCTCATTGGCTCTGAAAGCTTTCCCTGCTACTCCTTTTTCTTCTCTCTTTATCTTTCATAGGTAAATTTACCTCCAATAAATCTCTTGCATTTTGAAATCCACCTTAATGTCTACTTCCCAGAAGATATAAACTTACACATTTGTCAATTACTTCTGACCCCGTTCAGCCAATGGAATATACTGGAGGGAGATTGGAAGGAAGAAGGAAGAGAGAAAATGAGGAATGTACTCCTCCCCCTTCCACTATACAAGGTATGCTAGCTGTGGCCGTAGCTCCTTGGTGGCACCAGCCCTGGCCGGAGGGCTACTTTTCCTGTGGGTCTCAGTTCCTGTTAAATGAAGTGGCTTCCAGGCTCCAGAAATACCACCTGCTCCCAACTGCTTTTGGGGTAATAGTAGCTTTCTGTTATCAGTAACATTTTGACTGCCTCACCATCCTTTATCCCAAAGATAGCTACATGATTAAAAGTAGTTACTAAACACTCTGTTTTGCAGAATACCTCGGTATCTTCCTGTTGTCTACCTGAGATCTGGGTCACTGAGGGAATTGTAGTTCTCCAACTCTTCAACAGTTTTCTTTCAAACTGCCTCCTGGAATTGGCTTTTCTGAGCCCCGCATACTTGCCCTTCTGGTAACCGAATGCTTCCCACTTTTCTTCTAGAAAGTGTGTCTTCTCCCCCTAGTCGTGCCCAAATTAAGGCATGTACCTTTTTATCCCCAGTCATGGGGTTCAGGGATGAAACCCAACCTTAGCAATCAGAATTGCTAGGGATTCTGGGGAGAGAGGACTCTCTGTATGAGTCTGTGGTCATCAAGGACTATGCAGCCCTGTACCTGCTGGGGTCATTTTTCTGGAAAAAGCCTGTCTGTGGGTGCAGCAAACATCAAAGAAGAACAACCTAAGAGATAGAGACCTGATAACATTGTTTAAGTTCCTGGATAAATGTGGAAAGAGAGCACTGTTACTGCAAATTGCAAGTCTACTTATAAAATTCCCAAACTGTTTTTTTAATTTGTTTTTAATTACAGTTGATATTCAATATTATATTAGTTGCAAATGTACAGCATTGTGGTTAGACATTTATATAACTTATGAAGTGATCCCCCATAAGTCTGGTACCCACCTGACACCATACATAGACAAAACTCTAATTGCAAAAGTCTTTCTCTTCCAGCTTGCTGAAAGGGAGATTTGAGTGTCATTATTGGTGGGAGGGGGAGGTTGCCAGAGATAAAATGAATTTGAGGTCATAGGCACAGAAAAG
>CM052539.1:73542223-73559837 GCA_028533065.1 Trachops cirrhosus
ACCTTGCTGAATATTAAACTGGTTATTCATAAAACAGCAACATTATCTGTGGTAGAAAGTAAAACAGATTTTAAATGCTTATGAGTGAATTGTTGAAAATAACATCTAAATAACCATCCATGTTTATCCTGACTTTAAATGAATTGCTTTAGTATATGTTGCATTAATGGCATTGAATGTTTACTCTGTGCTGTGAATGGGCAAGTTTCTCACAGGACTTCAACATCAGCTGGAACTGAAGATCAGTAATTTTTTTTTTACTAATTTGAATAAAGTTTACTGTGCTACACACTACATCCCCATGGCTTATTTATTTTGTACCTAGAAGTCTGTTCCTCTTATACTCCTTCATCTTTTCACCTTTCCTCCTCTCACCCCCTACATCTGGCAACCATCAGTTTGTTCTCTGTATCTGTGAGTCTGCTTCTGTTCTGTTTTATTCATTTGTCTTGTTTCCTAGATTCCACATATAAGTGACACGATATAGCACTTGTCTTTCTCTGTCTGACTTATTTCACTTAGTGTAATACACTCTATCTAGATCCATCCAAGTTGTCACAAATGACAAGGTTTCATTCTTTTTATGATTGAGTCATATTCCAGTGTGTGTGTGTGGATGTCTGTGTGTACATACTTACCATATATACCACATCTTTATAGATTCATCTGTTTGTGGACATCTAGATTGCTTCCATAGCTTGGTTATTGTAAACAATGCTATAGTGAACATAGGGGTGCATATATCTTTTTGAATTAGTGTTTTAGATTTCTCCAGATAAATACCCAGAAGTGCAATTGCTAGTTTGCATGGTAGTTCTACTTTTAATTTCTTGAGGAACCTCCATACTTTTGCCAGAGTGGCTGTACCAATTTACAATCCCACCAATAGTGCACCTTTTCTCCACATCCTAGCCAACACTTGTTATTTGTTGACTTTTTCTTATAACAGTCATTCTGACAGGTTTGAGGTGATATCTTGTTATAGTTTTCCCCTGATGATTAGTGATGCTGAGGACCTTCTCAAGTCTGTTGACCATGTTATGTCTTCTTTGGAGAAGTGTCTGTTCAGGTCCCTTGTTCATTTTTTTAATCATACTGCTTGATTTTTTGATGTTGACTTTTATGAATTCCTTATAAATTTTGGATATATCATTTGCCAATATATTCTCCCATTCAGTAGGTTGTCTTTCAACTTTGTTGATGGTTTCCTTTGCTGTGCAGAAATTTTTTGTTTGGTGTAGACTCATTTGTTTATTTTTGCCTTTGTTGTTCTTGCCAGAGGAGACATATCCAAAAACATACTGCTAAGACTGATGTCACAGAGTTTACTATGTTTCTGTCTAGTCCCTGCTACTCAGTTGGATACTTTCTTTATCCATGCCCCAGTCATTAGCCTATTACCTTTAGATTCATTCCCCTGTTTCCTGCTCTGCTCTGCTTTTCTGGGGTTGCACATAGCAATCTGCATGTTTTATGATTTGGGATCTGATATTTAAGTCTTTAATCCAATTTGAATTTATTTTTGTATATGGTGTAAGAAAGTAATTCCATTTTATTTTTTAGGTGCATTTGTTTAGTTTTCCCAACACCATTTAATTAAGAGACAGTCATTTCCCCATTGTATATTCTTGCCTCCTTTGTTGTATTTTAACTAACCATATAAATAAGGGTTTATTTCTGGGCTCTCTATTCTGTTGCATTGATCTATGTGTCTAAATTTTGATTTGTGCCAGTGCTGGGCCATTTTGATTATTGTAGCATAGTTTGTAGTATAGTTTGTAGCTTTGTAGTATAGTTTGAAATCAGGGACCGTGATACTCCCATCTTTGTTCTATCTGTACTTATATATGTTTTTATACATTATGTTTTATGATAATACTATGTTTTATAACAATAATTAAAAATGTATATATTTTATGTGGACTGATCTTTCTCTTCCAGCAAGATTCTCTTTCTCTTATTGCTGGAGGGAACATGAAAGGGAAAATAGGCTCTTATTTCCCATTTGTCTATCAGAGGGAGTGGGAGCTGGTGAATACCTACGAATGGAATATCTTTGCCTTGCTAAATGCAATCTTTAAATGTCTATCTCCTTGGTTAACTGGGAGGTCCATAAGTGCAAGGTTTGTCTATGGACTTTTCTCTGGTCTATTCCCAGTGCCAGGACATTGCCTTGCTCAGCATAGGTACCCCAAATCTTTCTGGGAAAGTATAGCATTTGCCCATGAAATTATCATTGAGTAAATGAACTCCTCAAGGTTTTTACACAAAATTCAAAACCTCAAATTACTTCTTGCTTTCTGTATGATTTTGGGTAAGTTACATCTTTCAGACTCATTTTTCTCACTATAAATTTTTATAAGGTTGCACTGAGGATCGAGGACAATGAGGTAAAGCACCAAGCATGGTATTTTCTATCTCAGTGATTGCCATTTCAGGGATCTTCTGCAGCATTGAAGATATATTATAAACTTGTTTTAAAAGGCTAAAATGTTCCCACTGACTTTTTTTCCTCGCAATCAAATGGGATGTTCAGGCACTTTCCCATGTTTGTTATTCCACGACAGAATTCAGTTGTATGGGAAGGACTGAAGACAAAATAGCTCCTCAGCCCAATTATTTATAAACAAAAGTGTAATACAAGTTAGCAGCATACAAAAGATAGTAAGAGAAAGAAGAGAAGTAGTTAAATGTGTTGGCTGTAGTGCTCAAACCTAAAAAGTGTGATTTGCAGCAGTGTGAGAACATGTGAAGGGACAGCCAGATCACACGTTTTCCTGTGTTTCACATTCGATCTCAGTAAACTTTCCACATCTGTAAAGTATTATAACAACACGTCAAGGCAGTTTTAGATTTAACGGTAGAATGCACATTCTAGCGCAAGGGAGATAAACTTTGAGCTGGGCAGAAATGAAGGTACTTTTCAGTTGAGAAGAAACAGGAGGCACCGAAATTTCAACTGCTGTCAGAGCAAAGGAAAACAGTACCTGGATGTTTGGGGATTCCTTTGGCACTGGTCTGTAATGAGGTGTAGGAAACTAAAGCCAGACACATGTTGTTATGATTTTGCCAGCCAGAGGAAAAATTTAACATAATTTTAGGTGTGTTCTTTTTTGAAATTATCCCCACCCTCTTGTAATTTCAAGATTAATTGGCATCTCCTAGATTGTTACTTCACAGAAACAATATTTAAAAACAAAAAAGATAAAAAGTTAAATAAATTTGTTCAGTAACTAGAACTTCATGTTTGAGGTATGTCATTTTTATGAAGGTATGAGATATTTAGATAGCCTGTTTCTACAAAAATCATTTTGTGTTGCCCACTGCTTCTTCGTGTTCCACTTCTTGCAAACATTCCTCTGCAAACTCTCTTAGAATCAAATTCCCTTTCCCTCTGTCCTCTCCAGCCCCATCATTTCCTTCTTTTCAACACATTTATTAAGAAGTTACAGTTGGGTAGGTAATCCATTAAAAGCTTTTAATAAATTATTTCTATTCTTCATAATAAACTTCATAATGGGAGGTAAATTATATTTTCCCCCATTAAACAAGCAACAGCTACTAAGAATTGAGAAAGGGAAAGTAAGAAATTTGTGTAAGTCCATGCAAGTAGGAGGTGCAGAGCTAGGCTTCATCTTCATGGTAACTCCAGATTCTATGTTCTTAAACCCTGAGCAATGCTATCTTTTAGTTGTGTGCAAAGAATGTCAACATAGCATGGTAAGTGTTTTTATATGTACATAAACAGTGTGAGTAGTCTCATAAATATCAGAAACCTGCATCACACATTTTGCCAAATATGCATTTTACAGCAAGTCAGAGGATGGTTGCACATTTTAATATGAAAGGCTGGAAACTTACCTTTCCAAAACAGCTCCATTTGATATGATAAAACATGCCTTAGTTTTCTACATTAAAAATGCAAAATGTTACCCTCTGATGGTTTTATAGGTCTTAGGCCAAGCAGTGAAGTGATGAAGGAAACAGAGAACTTTAATGTGTAATTAAAAATAACTTCAGGTGGGCTAAAAGGTACTCTTCCTTGCTGTATATTTACCAGTTGAATTGCAAGAGTAGAACTGGTATTGCTCAGCAAAAAACCCTTTTTGTTTTGTCTACTTATGCCTGTGTTCTTAGTATTGTTTGGAAGACTTTGTCTTAGCACAGAAAAAATAATGCACTAAAATTTTTATTAAACCAATGTACCAGTGAAACTCAGATGTTTAAACAGACTGACCAGAAATGAAATGAACAGAAGTAGTATTTTATTTCTTATATATCCAATAACATTTCAGGCTATTCAGGATGACTGAAAACATATACATTACCTTGGAAAATTTTAACTACTTTTGGACCAGTGACAACATTTATGCATATAGTAACTTGCTACAATTTTAAGTGTCGTTAACTTCTGCCTTGTAAATCTTAATCTGTGTAGCTCAGGAAAAGCATAATCATCTTTTTCCTGGCAAGAAGGTATTGTAGGCACACCTTTTTTTTAATTGATAATATTGTCTGCTGCACATTTCAAAAGACTTTCTTGAGGCTTTGCCTGTGTTAGAAGCAAGCTCCAGCAACTCCAGTTATATAAATGATGCCATGAATTATATAATGCTCTTTTTTCAACAAAGCAGAATATCCTTAGACTAAAGATTAATTTGCTAAATTTAGTATTGCACAGAAGATTAAAAACTGTTAAAAATTAGAATCTCAGAAATAATTATAAGAAAGTATTCAAAGTAATTAAAGAAGTCTTTCTTTTTACTTTAGAATTTTACATGGTAAATATTGCTTGAGTTTGAATTTTGCATTATTAACACTATAGAAATATACTTTAATATGGACCTAATGCCACAACTATGTGTATAAATCCATGTATGTATATGCGTATCAGTAGCTTGTTTCTTAATAAGGTACCGGTACATGTATTTTGATACATATCTCTCCCTGCCCTCAATTCTTTATTCTATTGGCACATGAAATTCTTGTTTTGTCCAAATGCATCAGAGGATCTTGGAATTTGTATGAGCAAAGGTATGTGAAAGTTGCTCTAGAAAAAAAAAGTTTGTTCCTATATCAAGGCATTTAAACTGCATTTACATTGTATTGTGGAGAGCAGAAGGACTGCTGTTAGACATACATAAGTTCAACTTCCCCCTTTGCCGGTTATTAGCTGGACTTGCTTGAGCCTCATTTTCCCCTCAGTATTCCCAACTAAAATGAGGATAACCTTTATTATACAGAAGTGGTATGAAGATGCATGTGAAATGAAATTAAATGAAAAATTAAAGCAGGTGCAGAGATAGTATAGCTAATGATTATAATGATAGTGGTGGTGGTGCTGATGCTGATGATGATAACGCTTATTATTATGAGTTATGTGCCAGGCACTGTATCAGGTGCTTTACATACATGCTTTTTAATCTCTCAGCAGCCCCACTTACACAATTTAGTGTTTCCCACTTATACAAGGCAGGCAATTCTTGGGAAAATTAAAAAGAAAATTGTCCAAAGGATTGCCATTAATAAATGATAACATGGGATTTTAAACCCAGATTTTTGTAATACCAAAACTTGGGCTTTTTTTTTGTTTTTACCATACTTATATGAAACCTCTGGTACAGTATCTGGCAAAGAGTATGTATGTACTCAGTAAGAGTAGGCACTCTTGTGCATTACTGTGCATATATATGTGTATATGTATATGTATATATATATGTATATGTATATATTTTCCTAGAAGTAAGGGTTTCCTTCTGTTGGTTATGCCATGGGAACTAGCTTTTAAGAGTCAAATGTTACCACATTGCTATATGACCCATACCAAAGTCATTGCTTCTTATTTCATTACCCTAAATTTTCTTCATATATTTCTTTCAAGTATTTTTGATATGAAGAAATCAATAGTGATCAGAGTACTTCAACTTTTCAATTAATTATGACAACAAAGAAGCAATATTGAGAATCTGACCTCAATGCCATTGAGAATCTTTGTGTTTCTGAGGTACTCAAGGTTGATATTATATATAATCTCTTTAAATTTCATATTACTTTTAATTAAGGTATTTAAAAATATACAAAAGAAAAAAGACTAAATGTGGATGTGTCTTGACAATTTTTTAAAACATCTAAATATAATAATTTAGTAAATAAATGCTTCTGTATAATAATCTTAGTAGTTTCTTTTTCTTCCTATAAAGATATAATTAACCAATATTTAAAGCATGTTAATAAATGATATAATTATTCTATCCATATTTGAATTTGCTTGACATGCTTTTCCTCTGAAATAGTTACTTTATCTTTTTTTTAAAAATGGGGACAATTGTACAATAAAAATATTAATGAAAAGGAGTGCCACATTATTTGCTTATCTGAAGCACCTTTATGTTTCAGTAAGCATGCAAAAGTCTGCCCCGGAATTGTCTGTTAACTGAGAAGTTTGCTGTGTATGTGCTCAGAGAAGAATAGACTGCATACATAACTCTGAAAGATGCAGAGATGAAAATCCAAACCATGGGGTTTGGTGGAATTATATAAGCAAAAAGTATAGACTAGGGGATAAATAATGTCTAAAACTAAGCTTGGTGTAACTCTAATATCTAATGTTCAAGTAAATGAGAAATGGACTAGGAAAGTGGGGAGAGAGGTAGGAGGGATTTTTCAGAAGATTAGGCAAGAGCATATTTTAGAAAGAAGGGAGTGGCCAATTGAATGCTACTGAGAGTTATAAGGTGAGCAAAAAGTGTCCAATTTAGCAAAAGGGAGATCACCTGCAACAGACAGACCATCACCACACCTTGTGTCCCAGATTGCCCAATGAAAGTGCCCTCTAGTCACAGATAAGTTTAGGAATGATCATTCAGCAGAGTGATACAAGCAGGAGTCAAATTTGAATAGATTAAGGAATGCATAAGAGGTAAGGAAATGAAGACAGTAAGGGCAGATAATTTCTTAACAGAAGTATGTCTATAAAAGCATGGAGAGAGTAGGGTATTGGACAGAATAAAATGTGAGGATTTTTTAAAAGGTAGAAGACAGACCTGAATAGGACTCATGGTAATATCTTCCCGGGCAAGAGAGGGTGAAGAGATTCAAGAGAGATGGACATGTAAAGGAGCAAGTCTTCTGAAAATGTTCCAGAACACAGGAGACAGTTGGGCTCTACAGAGAAGGAGGAGGGGCACTTGAACAACTGCAATGAATGGGGGAAGAAGGTATAGGAGTGCAACTGCTGGTGAATATAGACGTTTGCAGATGGAAAGTTAAGGTGATTACAATCTGTTGACGTATTTTGTCTAAAGTAGGGGATGACAATATTTGCTGAGAATGAAAAGGTGAGGTGGAGGTGTTATGGGTTCAACTAAATAAGGAAGGTGTGGAAAGCTAATGCATATGTAGTGTCTGAGTGAGAGCTGAATACAACCCTGCATTAGAATTCCTTGACAGTATTCAGGGCACAGTTGAAGCACATGGCCATCACTTATGATACCAATTTGTCCTCCCTGTGATTTGCTCCAGCAGCACTCAGTTTCCTGGTGCTAAGCACAGATAAGACATCATTAAGACATAAGATGCATCATTTCATATCGAAATAAAGTTTTGCCAGATAGATGTATTAACAAGACAGAGGGAAAAAAAGGTGTAAAAACTGCCAGTACACTGACAGAGATGATAAATCATGAAATATGAACTTGAGATGGGGATAAGTGAATCCAGAATGGGATTTATAGACAGGGAGAAAATAAGACAAATAGCTTTCCACTTTTGAGGTCATAATGCAAAGAGTTGGACCAGCAAGACGAAAAGATTGGAGGTTGTGGTCAGAATCTGAGATGTTCGAATGAGTGATTTTGAAAGCAGAAGTAAAGCAGTCATCGCCAACAGCATAATTTACCTGCTTCCTTAAGAGAAACATAAGTAGGTACTCCACTTTCTCATCTCTGTCCTAGACTTGAAGAACTCAAGAAAGCAAGGCACTCAGAATATATACATGAATATTTTGCTTCTACCATTTATTTGTAATTCAGAAAATTTAAGATACTGGATTTTTTAAAAATCTGCCTCCCCGCTAATCCTAGACTTACTGAGATATAACTGACATGTAACATTGTGTAAGTTTGGCATGTACCACATGATGATCTGATAAGTGCATATATTGTGAAACAATTACCACAATAAAGTTGATTAACACATCTATCACCTCACATAATTACCCATTTTGTGTGTGGTGACAACATTTAAGAGATATTCTCATAGCAACATTCCAGTATGCAGTACACTATTGTTCTCTATATTGGATTCTCAGAACTTACTCATAACTGGAAATTTGTACCCTTTGACCAATATCTCCTTTCCCACACTCCCCAGTCTCTGGCAACCACCACTACTCTATTTCACCTTTCTTAGATTCTTCATTTAAGAGAGGCCACACCGTTTTTGTCTTTCTCTAACTTACTACACTTTGCATAATGCCCTCAAGATTCATCCAGGTTGTCACAATGTCAGCATCCTTCTTTCTCATAGCTGGATAATATTCCATTTTATGTATATACCACATATTCTTCATATATTTATATATCAGGGATGCAAATTGTTTACATGTCCTGGCTATTATAAACAATGCTGCAATAAACATGGGGGTGGAGAAATCTCTTCAAGGCAGTGTTTTCGTTTCCTTTGGGTATACACTAGAAATGGACCTGCAGGATCATACAGTAGTTCTATTTTTAGTTTTTTGGGGAAATTCCATACTGTTTTTCATAGTGGCTTCATCAATTTACATTTCCAGTAAGAGTATACAAGGTTCCTTTGTCTTCACATCCTCATCGACACATCTTTTTTTTTAATAATAGCCATTCTGATGAGTATGATTTGCATTTACCTGATGATTAGTGATGTTAAGCATTTGTTCATCTATCTGGTGGCCATTTTTATGTCTTTTTTTTTTTTTGGAAAAATGTCAGAACAGGTCCTTGGCTCATTTCTTAATTGGATTATTTGGGTTCCTTATATATTTTGAATACTAACCCCTTAACAAATTTATGGTTTAAAATATTTTCTTCCCTTCCATAGGTTGCCTTTTTATTTTGTTTTTTTTTTTTTTTATGTACAGAAGCTTTTTAGTTTGATGTTTTCTAACTTAATGATTTTTGCTTTTGTTGTTTGTGCCTTTGGTATCAAATTCAAATTATCATTGTCAAGAGGTTCTCCCCTGTGTTTTTTTTTCTGGGAGTTTTATAGTTTTATCATTTCAGGTCTCATATTTAAGTCTTTAATCCATTTCAAGTTCAATTTTGTGAGTTCTGTAAGATAAGGGTCCAGTTTCATGCTTTTGCATGTGAATATCCAGTTTTCCCAGCACCAATAATTGAAGAGACTATTTTTTTTTCCCAATGAGTATTCTTGGTTCCCTTGTCAAAAGTTGAGTGTATATGCATGGGTTTATTTTTCTGGGATCTCAATTTTGTTCCATTGGTCTATGCATTTGTTTTTTTATGTCACATTGTTTTGTTTACTATAGCTTTGAAATACAGTTTGAAGTAATGAAGTGTAGTGACTCTGGATTGTTTTGAATACCTGGTGTCTTTTGTGGTTCTATATGAATTTTAGGATTTTTTACCTTCTATGAAAATGCCACTAGAATTTTGATAAGGATTGCCTTGAGTCTACATCATTTTGGGTAGTGTGGGCATTTCAACAATATTAATTCTTTCAGTTCATGAACATGGAATACCTTTTCATTTATTTGTATCTTCTTTCATTTCTCTCATCAATGTTTTACAGTTTTCATTGTACAGGTATTTTACATCCTTGGTTAAATTTATTCCTAGGTATTCTATTATTTTTGATGCAATTGTCAATAGGTTGTTATTCTAATTTCTCTTTCTCATAATTCATTCTTAATGTATGGAAACAACTGATTTTTATATTGATTTTTTTAATCCTGAAACTTTACTGAATTAATTTATTATTCCAACAGATTTTTTTTTCCGTTGGTGTAATCTTTAGGGTTTTATATATTAACATTATGTAGTCTGCAAACAGAGATAATTTTTCTTTTTCCTTGTGATTTGGGTGCCTTTTATTTCTTTTCCTTGCCTAATTTCTCTTGCTGCAACTTCCTGTACTAGGCTGTAAAGAAATGATGAAGGTAGGTATCCTTGTCTTACTCAAGGTGGGAGGTTTTGATGACTTGATACTGCTGCGTTCAGATTTTTCTATTTGTTCACGTCACAGTCTTGACAGGTTTTATGTTTCTAAGAAAGTATTTCTTCTGTTGCCTGATTTGTATAATTGTTAATGCTCATATCAGACTCTTATGATCTTTTGTGTAGCTGTGGTATCAGTTGTAATGTCTTCTTTTTCTTTCACTTGCAATTTTATTTGTCTTTTCTATTCATTTTAGTTAGTCTAACTAAAGATTTGTCAATTTTATTTACCTTTTCAGAAAACCAGATCTTAGTTTTGTTGATTTCTTCTATTATTCTTCTGGTCTTTAGTTCAGTTATTTCCATTCTAATCTTTATTAATTCCTTCCTTCTGCAACCTTGGTCATGGATTGTTCTTTTCTTAGTTTCTTGAACTATAAAACTAGGTTGTTTATTTGTGAAATTTTCAGTTTTCCTGCTGTTATTTGTTTCTAGTTTTATACCGTTGTGGTCATAAAAGATATTTGATATGTTTTCAGTCTTTTAAGCTGTCAAAACTTGCTTTGTGGCCTAACATATGATCTATCCTGGAGAATGTTTCATAAGCACTTGAGAAGTATGTGTATTCTGCTGCTGTTGGGTAGAATGTTTTGTACCATATATGTATTTTATATCTATTTGCTATATAGCATTATTCAAGTCCACTGTATCCTTATTTATTTTCTGTCCAGATTATCTATCCAGTGTTGAAAATGGGTATTAAAGTCCCCACTATTATCAGATCACTGTTTGTTTCTTTTTTCAGTTCCGTTAATATTTGCTTTATATATTTAGGTGCTCAGATGTTGAGTGCTATATATTTACAATTATATTGTCTTGATGAATTGTCCCCTTTATATCATATGTTGACCTTCTTTGTCTCTTGTGACAATCTTGACTTAAAGTCTATTTTGTCTGATATAAATATAGCCACTTCTTCTCTTTTTGGTTTACATTTGACTGGACTATCTTTTGTCCATTCCTTCACTTTTGACCCATGTGTGTCCTTAAATCTAAAGTGAGTCTCTTATAGGTAGTATGTAGTTGGATCTTGTTTTTTAAAATAAATTCAGTTACTCTATGTCTATTGATGAAAAATTTAATTCATTTACTTTTAAGTAATTAATGATATTTAATTAATGACTTACTATGAGCTTTTGGTTAATTGTTTTCTGACTGTTATACAGTTCCTTTGTTCCTTTCTTCCCTTCTTGCAGTCTTCCTTTATGATTTGATGACTTCATTTTGGTGATATGCTTTAATTCATTTCTCTATCTTATTATATAAAGTAAAAATATCATGCATCTGTAGTGTAGTTTTGATTACTGAGAATTGTCTGCCCGATGTCTGTGTCTTGTGCATGAGTGTTTGTTATGGGACTGTTGAGATGCCTCTTAAAGGCACATAGTTTGCAAGTGTCAGTTTCCTTATCCTGTTCTTGTTTGTTTAATAATCTTATAATAAAAAGGAAAGAGATTGTTTAGGTTAGAAAGTAGAGATTAAAACCAAAGCAAACAAAAAATGTGTTCCTTTTCTTTATGTTCCTTGATGCCTTCCATCGCTAGTTTTACCTTGGCTTCAGTAGAGAAAGACCTTTGCTAGTCAATTCAGTTAGAGATTCTGAGGGTCTCTCAGACCTTTCATATAAATGCACCCACTTTTGTTGTTCCCTTTTAGGGGCAATGTCAGGATTCTGTGCCTTCTCTCAATCTTGCAAAGCCAGGCCACATGCTAAGAATCTCTTGTTTATTTTCCCTAAGGCAATGCCCTGAAGTGTTCAAGGTTATATCTTTCCCAATTGTGCAGAATTGAGCTGGCTGTTATGATCTGCACCTGCTCCTCAAATCCATGTTCTGTCTGCAGGGACTTGCACATGCACTCTGGGTGGGTGCATGGTATGCCGTACACATTGGGATACGTGGGGTGCCAGCTGTGGGATGGCATGAGGGATGCAGAAGATGCACATTTGTTGGTTCATTGGTGGGGTTGTCTGCAGGTACGTCATCCTGTGGAATTGAGGGAATTTCTGGGTGGAGTCGCTGAGCTGATTAGCAGGGTCCATACCCACATATTGAGATTTATGTACTAGTTGCTGTAAGCCCCTAGCCCTTCTCCCTGCTTTTAGCTGCCCCCAAGAGATTTAGTCAAGCCCCTTTTGTTAGTGTTTGGTGTGAAGCTGGACAGAAGTGGGCCTCCTGGGCCACATCCCATAGGCTGAGGAAAGGTGCTCATTTTGCTCACACTTTCCCCAATGGAAGAACTGTGCTTTGCCCTCTCAGCTGGACTCTCGGGTTCCCATACAGGTATTCTCATCTGTGGATGGTTGCCAAATTGGTACTTTTGTTGGGAGATGAGGTCTGGAACTCCTTATTCCACCATCTTGCTGATGTCATCTCTGTAAAAATCCTATTTAAAAGTGTCCCTAAATTGTTAAAATAATAACAGTAATCAACACTTAACAGTTAACAAAGGGCTTTTCATGGACTATAATTGTTTAAATTCTTAAAACCTCTTCCTGAAATAGATACTGTAATTTCTACTTCACAGAATGTTTAACCATAATCAGAAAATTGAATTTAACACTAATGCCTCAAATAATTAAATACAAAACCCAAATCTAAACCTTGGTTCTTTATTATTTAAAACAGTGCCCTTGAATTTTGCTATGTTTTCCTATTAGATATCATACATTTTGATTGTTATTTAAAATTAGAAGGTTAAGAAAATATTGTGTGATATTTTATAACATTCAAAGTCTGTTTATAAAACATTTGCTTTAATATTTATTTGGTTGATCCTCCAAGAAAAGCCATCAAATTCCTATAAAAATTTTAATACCTATTAATACAGACTGGCATTTGTAGCAAAACGTATCAATATTTTCATTCTTCTTAAAGTATTTTGGAATATATGTAATATGGGTAAGTGCATTTTGTCTGTGAAACTTTTACCACAACAAAGCACTATGTAGTCAGTATAGGAGTGGAATGTTAGGTGTTATGCTGAATTTTAAGCACCTCCTTATTAAGTCTATTTCAGGAAAAAATAGGAAATGTGCTTTGCTAGGAAGGAAAGAATAGGTGTTGTTGAAGTATAGACACATGCTACAATAACATAGAAGTTCTGTGCAGTAGTATTAAACTTCTTTGGAGGAGCAGATAAAATCCAAAGAACAAGGATTCTGATGATTTGACTAAGAAACATCCCACCAACAAATGACCAGCTGGGATCCAAGCTAGATACAAAAGGAAAACAAACTTCATTTCATTTTTCAATGGGCATAAAGTGTTTTTTAATGTGTTTAAAGTGTTTAATAATAAAAACGTGGTGCCCTATTTTATACACTTTGCTGCTTTAGTTACTGACAAACTCAGAGGGAGTTATTTTGGGTTTGTGTGTCTAAATACAGTCTAGGTAGGCAGTTGTTGATCATTTGTCCATTTAAAGTCAACTGTACAGAGCCAAGTGAAGGTGTGAAGATTGGTGCAGACCAGGATCTGTGCATTGGTTGCAATGTATGACAGGAATTGCTGGTAGTGGTTTTGTCCCTTTTGAGTTCCTGCATACTGATTTTTAGCAGGGGTATTTTCCAGATAAAGGCTGTAATTGAAAACCTGCTCATTCTTTTTCAGTCTTCTGCTAACTTAGCTCATTAGTGACTTCTCAAGCTCATGAGAAGTGAATTTTTTTTTACTGCAGTAAAGATTCCAGAAGAAGGACATATTCAAATCATCTCTTTGATTCATGACTTAATACCTAAATATCCTCCAAATCCTGAATCAAGGACTCTTTATCCCATGTCTGGAGGCTCACTTCTATTCTTAAATCTAAATTTAATCTTGCTCTTAGCAGGGAAAACTTCTTTAATTCTCAATTTTAAAAAATCATTACTAGAAGGGGAAGGGGCAAGTCAACGAACATGAACAGAAGACTTGTGAGCTCAGACAATGGGGTCGGGGTTGCCTGTGGGAGTGGGTGGGCAGGGCAGGGGAGAGCATTGGGGGAAAAGGGTGGGACAACTGTAACTGAACAACAATAATAAAAAATTTTAAAAATCATTATTATTTTTAGGGTATTTTTTGTGATCGTATCTGAGTTCTTTCCTTTTGATCAATAAATTCTTTTTTATTCCAGTCTAATAATTATTTGTCCAATGCCCAATTATCTGACTTTTGCCTAAATTCTTATCAAGATATTCTGTTCCCAACATCCTCTTATATTTGTGTTTTTCAACCAAGGCTGTACATCAGAATGAACTGTGAAGTTTTCTAAAACAGATTCCAAAGCCATACCCTAGTCAGAGTCAGATTTGCATTTAGAAGGTCAGGGCTGAAGTCTAGGTTGTCACTGTTTTTACATGTCCACCAACCATTACCTACTGCTATGTCTTTCCCCAAATGTTTGCTCCATCTCATCTCTAGCTTCCATGCCACCTTTGTCTGATATGTTTACCAGCTAACTGAACCACAGTTCTTATGGTATGAAAATCAAGATTTTACCATTAGAGTCAGGGCAGAAGCATCAGAAAAAACAACATCATCTATTAGTCATAGGCTCATCAAGTTACTATAATAGTGAACAATAAAGGGGTGTTTATAGTTCGGTATTCTGTTCTTGGTGTTATTAAATATAATTAGAGAAAAAATATATTAAGTAAAAAATTTTAAAATAGCTTATGAAACTTGTTGACACCCTTAAATTAACAGGAGTCCACAAAATAAAATGTATAAATATATGTTTGATATAAGAATAAAATGGGAGATGAGAAGATGGCATCAGGGTAGGAGGGAGCAGATTCCACTTCCCCCTACACATGGGAGAAAATCCTAGCCGATCTATGGAGTAAAAGAGCAAACAGCCAACAGTACCTCAGCATGTGTGAAAATAAGAGACCAAAAATTGTAGCGGACACGGAAAAACCAGATGGTAAGGAGAGTGCTTCAGGACAATAAGGTTCCAGGGACCAGCGCGGGGACCAGGGTGGCTGCAGCCCCAGGCCCGGGGTGCACCAGGTCTGCCATAGAGTCCTTGGGAGAGAGCCGGGGCAACTGCTCCCTCCCTGGCCAAACAAGGTCTGAGCAGCCCTGGGAGAGACGTGGTCACTTGACAGTGCAGAAAGGGGAATAGGGACTAAGTAGCAGACACACAGGGGCTGTGAGCACCCGAGGAGTCTGTGGATGCTGGCAGAGTTGAGAGTCTCACAGTGACGGGAGGGCTGTGACCCTGATAGTCACTGGTCTGGCAGGAGAATTGGGCAGTGGGAGAGGCCAGGCCACTGTACAGAGTGGCAGGCTTGATTAGGAGGAATTTCTCAAAAAGAAAAAGTGAAAAGACAGACACTGTTTGGGGAATTCTCCTGCAGTAATCCCTCCAGCCTCCCTGCAACCCAGCCAGGCAGCGATCCTGAGGTTGCATAGAAGGTTGTGCGGAAGACCCTGAGCACCCCCATAGCACTGGGAAGGGTGTGCACCCATGGGACTGAGGCAGCCTGGCTGAGTGTATGAGCACTCGCACCCCAGCCCACAGTGGTAACCCTGGGGAAAAGGCCTGGATCCTGCACCCAAGGCAGTGGGGAGAGGCGCCAGGCTAGCTCTGGGAGGCTGACTGAGTGCAGATCTGGAAGGGAGAAAAGCCAACCAATCACTCCTCAGCCTGCTGCAGCCAGCAAGACCAGAAAAACTGGTTTGGCCACTTTGAAACCAAGAGTCTTTTTAATTTTATTCTATTTTTATTTTTTCTTAATAATTTTTTATTTTTTAATTTTTATTACTTTTATCTTTCAATTCCTTTTTCATCTCTTTCCTTCTTTCTTGTTTTATTCCTTCTTCCATTTTTCCCAACTTTATCCCTTCTTCCTTCCTTCTTCTGCCTTTTTTTTTTAACACCCACAAATGAGACAAAAAATAAAAAACCTGGAACTGTGAAAAGACCAGAGTTGGACCCAAAAAATGGGCATCACAACAACTACCACAGTGAGACAAATTTCACCTTGCTATTATAGGGAACCTGCAAGTTATTTCATATTTGTATTATTCGTATTTTTTCATTATTCTTATATCTTATATTTTATTGTATGCTTGTATTCCTCCTCTTTCAGTATAGTCTGCTTTGCTAGGCTGGTTATATTGTATCATTTGACAGGTTTCCCCTATTATCTCCTTCACAGTGTATTGCTAATTTACTGTCCTTCACTTCACTTGCGTCCCATTAGCACACTACTCAAGGTCCTATACTCCCTATTCTTGTTATCTAGATCATATAGATTCTGTCATATGATTGTTGCTCTAATATTATTGTAAATAATAGCTATTCCATAAAATTGTAAATACTTCACAATACCCCTCCCAGATCTTAGCCCACTTCACAGTTTCCTGAACTCTATTACTGTAGTGGTACACTCTATTCTCTCACACAATACACCTATTTACTATCCTTTACTCTCACCTTACCTCAGAATCTGACCTCCCACAACCTCACTGCTTTTTAGATCCAACTCACAATCCTTCTCTACCCAACAAGAGTCTTATCTTCTTTCCATCCTTTCTAAAAATTGGCTAGTTGGGTGGAAGATCATGGTTAACATAGCCAAAAGATCTCCTATCTCTTCTCTACTGGCTGCTACTGTAAATATCATAGAATACTCTCTTGCTGTCTTAAACCATTTTGCCTTCCCCCTCCAACTGATCACAAAAAAGAGTAGGTGGAAGTGGTGAACACCACAATACACACTGGAAGAGGAAACTCAGCAACAAAGGAACCACCAACAGATAACAGAAGAAGGTGAAGGAGGGAGTGGACACCACACAAGCCTCAATCCAGGACCTATCTGGAAATACAACTAAAAAGTGGAGAAAATACCAAGTACAAACAACTGAACAAGGGAAAGAGAGAATCCTCAACCTTGTACACATGGAAGAACCAGCTTCAACACAACCTGCCCTCAACAAGCACAACAAAATACAAGGGGTGGTGGAAAGAGTGATCTTCAGTTAACCAGCTGGTGGGAAAGACCCAGCAAAGAAAGACCCAACAACAATCAAAACACAAACACAAACACAGAGCCAACTTAAATGACAGCCCAAACCAGTGAGCTTGGGAGATCAAGGAGACTGCACCACTGAATCTCACAGGTATTCTACCATACAAGTTCACACTATAAACCCAGGGAGCCAGAAGAGATCAATTTAAGAAGCTGAGGCTAACAAGAAGCGTCTCACAAACAAGGGGAAGACAAAGAAACAATCCTCAAATGAAAGGAAAGGAGGAAGCCTCAGAAAGAATGCTAAATGAAATAGAGGCAACTCAACTATCAGATACTGAGTTCAAAGCAATGATTATCAGGAAACTCAATGAGCTCACAATGACCTACCAGAAACTATAGGGAAACTACAATGAACTCACTGCAAACTATATCAACATGAAAA